>BDMV01000010.1:37456052-37530535 GCA_008326285.1 Oryza officinalis | reverse complement strand
CCCGAAGACTGGAAATGCCTTCAACCCATTGCCTTTGCCTAGCGGTGTTCCAGTGCCCATGTGCTGGTGCGGTGATCCTTGCAAGGTAGCCAAGTCCGATGAAGAGGAGACGTACATGCAGAGATACTGGATGTGTGCCAATTTTGAGTTTGAGCCAACACCTGAGATACGCCGCATTAACTTAATGGTGAGGAACTGATGTTTTGTAATGATTATTTGGTGTATGAAGTAGTCTTCAACAACTTATTTGGTTAGTAAACATTGCATTTGTTGTAGACCCCTCCACCGCTATGTGATTTTGAGCAGTGGATCGACACCGAGATCAAGCCGCAAAACAAGGAGCGTTTGGAGTACATGCGGCAATGGGATGCAGAGCGCAAGGAGAAGATTGAGCAGAGACGCAAGGAGGAGGCCGCAGAAAAAGAGCACAAGGCTGAGGCGGAAAGGAGGCGTGTTGCTGCGTACAGGGAGGAGCGAGAGCGGAAGCTTGAGCGTGCGCGGCGAGCGAAGGCAGCAATGGAGGAGAACCCCGATGCACAGAGGAAGGGAAAGTGGCCTCGTTGCACTCAGTAGTATGCACGAGTTGGTAGTTGTATGGTGTTAGGGTTTAGGCCGGCCTTGTTTCGCTAAGTGGGTAGGAACGTGTTCCATCGGTTCGTGGGATCTCCATATCTATCCACTCAACGAATTTGCACACCCAACGATATGCCTATGTAACATGTTATCATTATGTACGATCAAGTTAGCGTTCTGCGTATTCAGAATTGGTACTAGAAATTGGAGCACATAAGTCATACCCGATCCATGTTGCCACATTGGAAGAATCGCCTCCCCCGAGTATTTGAGTTGAGAGACGACTAAAATATACAGTCATCACCACAATGGCACAACGGACGGTCACACCATGGTGGAATGAAACCGCCCAAAGGATGATGTATTGACATATGAGGAGTGATGAATTTTCGGAGTTGTCCCAAAAGTATTTTCGGAATTTTTAAACATACTAGTTGGATGCCCATGCGTTGCAATGGGAAAAAAATTAGGGCAACTTTAAGGCCCCGTTTGGATGGGATTAGTAAAACCAAGTTGTGCGTTCTGGAAATTTTCGAAGTTGTCCGAAAATCATTTTCGAAACTTCCGAAAAAT
Organism: Oryza officinalis; assembly: GCA_008326285.1. Classification (NCBI taxonomy): domain Eukaryota; kingdom Viridiplantae; phylum Streptophyta; class Magnoliopsida; order Poales; family Poaceae; genus Oryza; species Oryza officinalis. Next base: position 37,529,389 of record BDMV01000010.1, on the reverse strand, counting down.
TACAGAACCAAGTTGTGCGTTCTGGAAATTTTCGGAGTTGTCCGAAAATCATTTTCGGATCTTCCGAAAAATTACAGAACCAAGTTGTGCGTTCTGGAAATTTTCGGAGTTGTCGGAAAATCATTTTCGGAACTTCCCAAAAATTAAAGAACCAAGTTGTGCGTTCTGGAAATTTTCGGAGGAGTCGACGGCGGGGGAGGACTGGCGCGGGAGGGCAGGCGCGGCAGCAGCGGCGCGGGATGGCCGGCGCGGCAGCAGCGGCGCGGGATGGCCGGCGCGGCAGCGGCGGCGGGGGATGGCCGGCGCGCGGGCGCGACGGCGCGGGAGGAGCGGCGGCGCTACGATGAGGAGAGAGAGACGGTCAGACGGCTCGCGCGGGCGGCTTCGGTGAGGCACTGAGGCGAGAGAAGAGAAGAGAGAGCGAGAGAGAGGGAGGCGTTTTTATTTGGAGCGGCTTCAGTGAGAACGGACACCACGGTTCCTTTCTTTTTAATATGGTATAGATACACTACAAATTTAGGTTTCTGCAAATTTTCGGAGCTATCCGAAAGATTTTCGGAATTCGGGAAGCAAAATAAGATTGTGTATATTTTTGGAGTTGTCCGAAAATATTTTTCGAAACTTTCGAAAATGATAGTGTAGTCATTAAATTTATGAAAATTTTCGGAGTAGTTCTCTTTTGGAATTTTTGAAAAACGCGTGTAAACTCGGGAAGGCGCAGGGGCAGGGGGCAGGGATGTTGCCGCCCTTGCAGAGGGCGGCAAGGGACCTCGGAGCAATTTTGCCACACCGCGGCCCGTGCGCACCGTCAAGACGCACACGGCGCCGTGTGCCACGTCAGCTTACCGCCCTTTCAAAGGGCGGCAGGATCTATTTTTGTAATTTTTTCCGGCGCTATAATATTTCTGTAAATATTAAAAAAGAAAAATCTAAAAACAAAAAAAATTCGTCATTTGTAAGGGGCAGCTGGCAGTGGGAGGTTAGGACCTTGCCGCCCTCTGCAAGGGCGACAAGGGGCAAAACGCAAAATAGCCACCCTTGCAGCCCTTACAAAGGGCGGTAAGGACCTAAACGTAAAATGCGCACCCGGGCCGTGTGCCACATCAGCTTGCCACCCTCTACAAGGGCGACAGGGTCTATTTCTGTAATTTTTTTTGCCGCTATAATATTTCTGTAAATATTTTAAAAAATAAATCTAAAAATAAAAAAAATTCTTCGGATGGTTATCACAATTCCAAATACTAGCATATTATCCGTGCTTTGCAACAGAATTTTAATTAAAAAATATCATTAACATGTTGTTGATATCTTTTAATTTTTGTACATATTCGTTAATCACATGTAGACCTTTTTAGTCTCACACTAATCTTTTTTCCTTTCCACAAAAAAATAGGAAGTTAGTAAGAGTAGTTGATATATGAGCGCTCTAACCCCACATGTATTTTTCCTTTAAAAAAGTTGGGAGTTGGTAGAAAACCATCACCACCATCACTACTCTCTTTTATACTCTCTTTTGTAAGGAGTATAGGTAAAAGGACTTCATAGATTGTTTAGCAAATATTAAGGTTAGGTCAACATATTTTTCTTATAATTACTTCAGTTGTCAATTTTCAAATTTTGAATTACTTATGTTCCCTTTTCCAAGTATCTGATCGGCTTTGAAATCATTGAAATGATAGAAATCAGTGCAGGATCGGAATGCTTATATTGTAATACAAAATTTAAATACTACAAATGGTTATATTATAACCCAAGCGAATATGTTATGACTGCATTTAAACTTCAGAAAGACGCTGACAAACTCGGGATATAGATATGAAAACTACGCTCATCTATTGCACTGAAGAAAAGTTTGTATGAACTTGATCAGTTCTGAAGAAAAGTCAGTATGAATTTGGCTAGTTCTGAAAAAAAATCAGTATGAATTTGGCTGCTTCTGAAGAAAAGTGATCATATGGATGCTGTGCTTATGGTTTCTGTTCTTGTGCTGAATTTATTTTCTTTCGGCTATACCTTGGAATGGCCAGTAGAGGTTGAAAGTTAAATGGACAACGACATGCTTTGGGGGTAGATGCTTGATCAGGGGGTGCTTGATCATGCAATTTGGGCATCTTCAGACCATCTTCAGACAAACCTACTTCTCTTTACCAAACTCGCTTCAGAGAAGTTCAGAGAAGAAAGAAAAACTTACTCCTATCTTGTCCTCCCCTATTACCATCAGATTCTCGTAAGAGAACATGAAAGATGCTGTTTTCAGCTAGTTAGTTCCTCTCTAAGCTTTTCCTGCCTTCTAGCCTGCAATGCTTCTTTCAATGTTTAGCTCTGCAAACACAACTGGTTTAGCTAAACTGAAGCTAGTGTTTAGTTGTCTTGACAGGAAAAGCTGACAAGAACGAGTGATTTGTTCATTGCTAGAAAATCACCCATTCATAGGACCATTTCCTGTGAACTAGTGATCAAGTGGACCTAAAAGAACAGCTGTTTCTATCAGTGAGCAGCTCATTTGGCTGGTCTCATGGCAATGTATATGATAGCTATATTTTCTGATGCTGCATCTCATGATAACAAACTATATTCATCTATATTTCTGATGCTGTGTCCTATGATATGATGGGTCAAATCCATCTCTGATACTACCATGCTTTTCACAGATCGAGGTGATTTAATGCAGAAGCCTCAGTTCCAAATTTCTGCTCATCTCCTTACACCTCTATATACTCCATCTGAGGAAATTTTTCTGCTAATGCTTGTTCTAGAGTATGAGTGCTCAGAGAAATTTAGGAATAGAGCAGTGCAATTACTAAGATGATGTCAACAATAAACGAACAGCATATGCTACAATAATTGCATTGTTTGGTCAAAATTGGCAACTAGTTCAAAAGAAAATAATGCCTTTAAGATGCAAAAATGTCAGATTTAAAAGAAAACTATATGAGGAAACTAGCTAGTACTAACAACCAATAACAGTTTCCAGTATAATGGTGGTTTCACAAACCTTGAGCAACTGCCCAGAGTTGATCACTGCAAATCATGCCTTTTGTGGCTATTAGTCATTCTTAAATAAACACATGCGGTTCATTAAAATTCAGAAATCTGGAAAATCATTCACGTCCTGGCGAATGCAAGATCAGTAAAACATCCAGCGTGGTTACTTGAAAGTTGAAGCAACTAGTAGAGTCATATGCGAGTTGACAGCGTGGGTACTTGAAAGTTCAAGCAACTAATAGAGTCATATGCAAGTTGAGTACAATTGTCCAGATATGTTCCGAGAACTTTGTTATATGAGGTGAAATTGTTTATTTTCCTGGGACCTCAGGTTTACTACCTTACCTTAGTACCTTGCATTAACATCACGCGAGCGTGAGAAATCGGAACTAAAAACTACTGCAAGGAACTTTGTTTACACAATCAGTCACTCAACAAAAGCAAGAGCAACCATGTATATCTAACACATATCGTGCTGAAAGAAAAAGGACAAAATTAAATCGGTTAATTTCTCCCAATTTTCAACATCATTAGGCATAAGGTGACAATGCTGAGAATCACAAGCTTAATTTTTTTAGATAATCAATCACAAGCTCTAATGCTTCAAATCTTAGATGATTACAGAGAGATACCACCAGTAATTTATTTTCTTTGGAAGAAAATACTACTAGTACAAGTTTATTCAGCAAACCATACCTACTGGGCGCCGTCCTCGGGGAAGCGCGTGTCGACCCCGCCGTGGCCGTGCTGCCCCCCAGCGCCGGAAGCCGCAGCCGCGGCGCCGCCCCCGCCGCCGGGACCCGCGGCGGAGGCACCTCCGGCGCCGTGCTGGAGCTCGATGACGAGCCAGCGGACGGCCTTGCTCATCTGCTCGAGGCGGACGGCGCTGATGGGCTTGATGCCGGGGGCGGCCAGCGCCGCGGACGAGGAGGAGGAGGAGGAGGAGGATGCGCCGGTGGCCTCGTCGACGAGGCACTCGGAGCCGATGCGCTGGCGGATCGACTCGACGAGCTCCTCGGCGTGGTCGCAGGCGACGCGAAAGAGCTCCCACCGCTGCTTGAACGCCTCGAGCGCCGCGTCCGTGACCGCCGTCTTCTCTCCCCCCGACTGCCCGCGCGCCTCCACCACCGCCGCCGCCGCCGCCACGAACTCCTGGTACGCCTCGCTCAGCTCGTCCACCGTCGCCTCCATCTCGCCGCCGGCTTCTCCCCGACACGCTCCGCCGCCTCCGCCGCCTCGATTCCCCCCCAATTTGACCTCTACTAGTCACAGTGTCAAACTCCCAACCGGTAGCGTTTGGATTGCGAGTAGTGATGGCCAAACGGGCGGCCCGGCCCGGCACGGCACGGGCACGGGTCCGGCATGGCCCGTTTCGGCACGGCCCGTTAGGCACGGCTCATGAAACGGGCCGTGCCGTGCCAGTCCACGTGCCGAGCCTCCGGCCCAAGCACGGCCCGTGGATGGCCGGGCCGTGCTCGTGCCGGCACGGCACGCGTGTGGCCCATGGGCCGTTCGGAGGCACGCCGACCCGTCGTGGAATGCACAGTGCATTTTTTTTTAAAAAAAAGCAGACAACATCACAACATGTCATGTATTAGAAAAAAATAAAAAATAGAAATAAAAGTTTAAAAAAAAAGTAATGATTTACTAATGTTAAAAAAAATGAAAAAATGGTATTTTTTTTGTTGTCTTGAAAATTTTAAAAATATAGATTGTGATTCATTATTTTGAAATAATTTAAAGATAAATCCACACTTGCGAAAATATTGCAAAAGAATTTATTAAAAATAGTAATGACCTTTATTGATGTTTATATCATTACAGGATACAATGATACATGCTGCCTCGTTAAAAACTTTGTCATGTAAAAACTCATAGGGGAAACTGAGAAAACCATGACAAAGAAAAGAGTACAGCTCAAAGGTCAGAACTACTTCTAACAAAATTCTACTGGGGTTGGTCTGGATCCAGGTAGAGTTGCTCGAACTGGGCGGCCAATTCTTGGTTGTCCGCAGTGTATTAAGCATGTTGTCGAGCAAGCTCCCAGTCTTTAACGCTTAGTAGCATTTCGACGTGGTCGCTGCTCAGATTCGTCCTCCGGTCTTCGATGATTCGGCCGCATAGACTGAAGGCCGAATCGGAGGACACCGTCGACACGGGCACCGTCAACACATTCTGTGCTAGTTTTGAAAGCACGGGATATGCTATCTTGTGGTCATTTCACCACCCGAGGACGTTGAAGTCTTGTGCTTCGTGGTGGATGGCGTCGCTGTCCAAATAACCGGACAACTCTTCGGCCACAACATGCGAAGAGGCGTCTCCACTTGTAGCCGACGAACTGCCACCACCTTGGCTTGAAGACGATCCACCCCACATCCTACCCCACTGTATCTTCTTCTTACCTGTAGTGGGGATAGGAGGGGGTCTCTGCTGGCGAACTTCCTGAAACTTTAGTTCATATCTTCCAAAAACCTCATATAATTTATCTCTAACCTCAGTATAAAAAGAACTATAATCTACACCTATAGTATCTCCAACAAGTGATAAAATAGCAGACAATCCCCTTAATTTACACCTAGGATCTAAAGCAAAAGCAAAAGCATACAACATAGGTATATTTTTCCAATATTTCAAATATTTTTGTTTCATGTGAAAGACAGGTTCAGTTAGAACGTCATCATTTTCGTATTCTTTAAATAAAGTAGCAATTTCAAGAAGGTTGTGCAAAATTATATTAGCAGTTGGATAATAAACTTGTGACAAAGTTAGAGTACATTCATAAAAAGTTTCTAGAAATTGGTGAAATTTTTGGACAATTGCCCAAACATGCTCGTTCAGTACTGATGACCCGTCACTGTTTCTTGGGCCACCACGTGACTGAACAAAATCAGAGAGTAAATTACTATAAGGTAAAACAACTTTTAACATTAAATACGTTGCATTCCACCGATGCTCTGCATCGGTGGCAAACTTACGAGCTCTCACACCGGCTGCATTGCAAAACCTCTTCCATACAGCAATCCGCGGGTTAGAAGCAGTTAACCACGCGATTGCTTGACGAACAGCATCGATGTGGTCACCTACCCTCTTCATGCCAGTCTTAACAATCAAATTAATTATATGACATGCACAACGCTGATGGAGTAGAAAAGATTGAGCATAAACACAAAATAAAGGTTGCAATATTTCCATAGCCCTAGAATTAGCAGATGCATTATCTAGGGTGACAGCAAATATTTTATCAGCAAGATTAAATTTATTAATTACTTCCCTAATTCTTTCAGCTATGTTTTCTCCTGTATGTGAGACATCTATTAACCTAAGCCCTAAAACTCTCTTTTGTAATTGCCAATCATCATCAACAAAATGAACAACTACGCTAAGATAATCCTCCCTAGCTCTACTACTCCATATATCTGAAGTAACACTAACAGAGAAAGTACATGTACTAAGCAGTTCCTTAAGTGCAGTTGCTTCCTTGTGATAAACATTCTCTAAATCTCTAGTTGATGTTTGCCTACTCACAGCTTTAAACCTAGGGTTATGAGATTGCTGAATGTATTGTTCAAAAGCAGGGGACTCCCCAAAGTTCAGGGGTAAATCTTGGCTGGCGATTAACCGGACAAGAGATTCCCGAGCAACCATGGGATCGTACTCCCAACTGCGTACCGTACTGTCTGGGTTTAGCATAAGTTGCTGCTGCCGGAGTTGTATTCCTTGCTTCTTGGCACACGACTCCGCATGGCGCTTGAGGTGACCTGTACCAGCAGAAGAACGAGCAGATAAAATTTGCCTACATATTCTACAACGAGCTTTCGATACCTCCCTTCCGTCGGGGCATGTTTCCTTTATCTCGTCGAAGTGTTGCCACACACCGGAGGTTCTCGATCTCTTCGAGCTGGTGTGTGTCGAAACACTTCCTCTCGCGGTTCCGAAAAATTCTTCCGAAGCTGTCGCCGCCTAAACCGATACCTCCTCCATGACAGCCGCATGAACCGGTACCTCCTCCACAGATGGTGGAGTTGGAGCCGATCCGGAGGCATCGTCAAACCCCGACATGTAGTTGGGGTCGAAATCACCCAAGGTGAACGACGGCGACTGATATGGATAGTTCGGATCCATTCTGAAAATTTAAACCGACATAAACAAATTTTGGAATATTTATTGAATTCACAAACATAATACAAATAATACACAAATTTGAATATTACTTACATCTTTCCAACCGTGAGCTCTTCAAACCTCTGCGATCAAACTGTTGAACTATGAAACTAATTTTGATTTTTGACAAAATTTGAGCAAATTTTGTCAAAATCAAAAAAATGCACACTTGAGAACAAAGAGAGCACTTTAGAGAACTTGAGAGCATAAGATGAGAAGTGTGGGATGAGGAGAAATGGCTGGGGTTCATGCCCTATTATAGGGCGAAATTTGAGATTTTTTGGAATTTTTTTCGAAATTTTTATGAATTTTTTAGCCCCCCAACGGTTATTTTCAAATTTGAACGGTCAAATAGCCGTTAGTGCCACGTGGCGCCTTCCCATTCGACCGCCGGCACAGTGCCCTCCACGCGTTCGAGGCTCCGAGCCCATCAGCCCAGTCGGCGCAGTCGCCCGTTGGACCGCCGGCGCCGCGGGCCGTGCCGTGCCGTGCCGTGCTGCTACAGTAGCCGTGCCGTGCCGGCCCGCGGGCTCGGCCGGCGGCCCAAGCACGGCACGGCTACTCGTGCCGTGCCGGCACGGCCCGTTACTATAGCGGGCCATGCCGGGCGCATGCCTGCTACAGGTCTCGCCGTGCTCGGGCCGCCCGTTTTGGCCCGGCCCATTTGGCCACCTCTAATTGCGAGTCGGGGAAAGACCTCCTCGTGGGCCGCAGATTTGTGGCCTCCCAATCCCACCGGAAAATGGGCCGCACGTTAAGTACAGTTTGACTCCCTTAACTAGTGACCGAATCTAATTCGTATCCCTAAATCACAATATCGGATATCTCGACCTTTCAATTATTAAAACCGGTATAATTTGACTTCTTCGACGGTTTTAAAGGGCAGTTTCGTTGATGTGGCGATTATGTGGTGGTGTTGACCTGGTCTTCATCCTACGTGACGTTGACGTAACGCTTATGTGATATTAGAATTTAAAAAAATATATGTGGGACCCATTTGTCATTCACACAACAATATTATGGGACCCACTGACATGTCAGACCCACATGTCATCCTCTCTTTCTCCTTCCCTTCTTCGTCCTCCCTCTCTCTCCCTTCTCTCTTTCTCTTTCTCTCCCCCTTTGCTGTCTGCGAGAAAAAAAGTGGCAACAGCGGCGGGTGGGGGCCGGACCGGTGGTGGCGCATCTCGTGGGTGGTGGCGGTGGCGGTGGCCACGAAAGAGGAGGCCTTTGCCCTCTCGGCGTCTCGCCGTCGCCGGGTTCTCCATGGCGTAGCGCACATCCGCCTGCATCGCGAGGTGGAGCACGTGCGTGAATGGCACGACGTCGAAGAGCTTGGTGAGGAGGTGGTCGTCATTGATGCCGACGACGCCGTCGCCGCCCTTGTGGAGCACGAGGGAGCAGTGGGTGCCGATGAACCCTGCGGCGCCCATCACTAGCACCGACATCCCTACACCAGCCGCTGACCCGGAAGGCCTCCTCGGCACGGCGGACACGCGGATCTGGCGCTTCCGGTGCTCCTTGGAGGAGGTGTCGACGAAGGACTGGAAGCTGAGGTAGGACTGGAAGCAACGGTGGAGCTGGCGGTTCATGGTCGTCGCCCTCTCGATCTTCACCTTCCTCGGCGTCAACGGGAAAAGGTCGTCCTCCAGCACCCGCATCTTCCTCGCCGTCGTGCCCTCAACTGCAACCCAAGAATCCCTCCTCCTTCTGTTAACGCCAGAATTTGGTAAGTCCCGAAGTCCTCATCGGTCCAGGATCCATATTGGCTCAAGGTTGGTATCGGCCTAGAGTCTTATATCGGCCGATGGGGGGTTTTCTTAAAACTAGCCATCAATAGTAGTCGGATTCTTATTAGATTCGGGAAGATCTTATCCAGAGAAGATCGAGTCTAAGGAGATGCGGCTTGTATCTATTAATTAGGAAGAATTTGTTAGTTTCCTTTTTATCTTTAGGAAAGTGTGTTTAGTGTCCAATAAGGACTTTATCTGTTTCCTTTTATATTTTGGAAAGTTTGAGTCGTATTCTGTTAGGATCTTTGTTAGCCTATGGGTATAAATATGTAAGCCCGAGGTTCATGTAATTTTTATCTCACGATCAATACAACTTCGGCGCATTGCCACCTTTTTACTTTTCATCTTCTCCGGCGAGTTCATGCCCTTCCCGCGAGGGGTAAGTCTCGTTATGGCTGCCTGCGCTGTCGGGGCTAGGGCTTCGACGTTCTGATGTCGTCAACGTAAGCACCTACTATCATATATCTTAGTCAATCTGGTTCGGCTTCTCGATTTAGTCTTATCGGCCGAGATTCGCTTTAGGGTTTATGCCGGTATTGACTAAATCGCCTTGCTAGATTAGATTGGCTAAGGTATCCACCACCTTGAAAATCAGTCGAGGGCTTGATTGTCTAGATCTTGCGTTTCTTTTCATACTTAGTGCCGCTAAGTCGTGATTAGAACCGTAATCTCTAGCCTGCCTGTCGATTGCCAATAAGGGTTTCACCGGGGTTTCAGCCGGTGAGTTATCTGGACGTTGCATCGGCCCAAGAGTTTTACATATAGATTGGATTTGGCCGATGACAACAAAGTATTTATTGTTTATTTGCTTATTGAGAATTTATGCCATCGGACCTCTGGCCGATGTATGCTTTAATCCTCAGATCAATGTTTATTTTATATTTGGATTATGCTATATCACATTGCTATATCATCATGTTATCATCGGCCGACCGGTTGTTTTGGCTATCGGCCTACCGGCCGATACGTTTTTGCCCTATCGGCCTATCGGCCGATAAACCTTCCGTTCTGCTATTTTGCATATCTTGTCAGTGGCAGGATCAAACTGACTGGCACGCTCGCGCTTCATCAATTTTAGGACCTATACTGGAGCTAAGTAGATCTCCTAGGCCTTCGTGTGTCCGCACGCCGGATCTTCATTGGCGGTACGGATTCGGCGTCAACACCTTCTTCAGCACATGTCGCAACAACAGCCTTCTAGATTCTTCTAGATTAAAAATCAGCAATGACTTTCGTCTCAAATCCTCACCAAGGTGGATCAAGGGAGTTGCCGTCACCTGAGATGAGAATAGCGGCGGATGCGGCGGCGCTGACCTCGCGAAAACCTCAGCGGCCAAGAACTTGCCGCGTAGGCCGAAAAACGCGAGGGAGGAGGAAGGAGAGAGAGAAGGGAGAGCCGCCTAGCTCCCTGCAGCCGCTTCCTCCTTGTCCTCCCTCGTGTTCTCTGCCTCATTGCCGCCATTACCACAAGATCAGCGCTGCACTCTTCCACTTCTCCTCGGTGGCCGGCGTAGAGCATGCTCTTTTCCTCGCCTTACCTCCCCGCTGCCACTCCAGCCCCCGCCCACCGCTATCGCCGCTCCAACTCTCCCCGCAAATGGCCGAAGGAGGAGAGATGGGAGAGAAAGAGAAAGAGAGAGAAGGGAAAGTGTTGACGCAAAATCTGTCCCATCGAGTGTGCCAAAAAATGTGTTGACTTATATCCTACATGTGGCAAATGAAGGCCTGGGAGATCTGCTTAGCTTCAGTGCAGGTCCTAAAATTGATGAGATGTGGGCGTGCTAGTCAGTTTGATCCTGCAACTAACAAAATATATAAACAGCAGATCAAAGAGCCGATCGGCCAGCAAGTCGATATAGTAATTCCAGCCGATATCGATACCAGCCGATATTGATAGGGTTTTGAACAATCGACTATATATCTAATGTAGACGCTGATACTGAGTAAATAATGATATAAAGACAATTGGCTGACAATAATGCAATAAAACAACAATATAATCCCATAGAAACCAATCGGCTAATTGTGATATGATAGAATAAGCGCTGATCCAAAGGTTAAAGTATACATCGGCTGGAGGTCTGATGTCATTAAATCTAAATGATTAGATAATCATGAAACCTTTGTTGTCATCGGCTAAATCCAACTTGTATGTAATCCTTGTAAGCTGATGCAACGTCCAGATAACTCATCGGCTGAAACCCCGATGAAACCCTTATTGGCAATCAAAAAGTAGGCTAGAGATTATGATTTTAAGCATGACTAGGGCTAATGCAGTGCAAAGTATGAAAAGAAACATAATATCTAGACAATCAAGCCTTCGACTGATTTTAAGAGTGGTGGATACCTTAGCTAATCTAATCTGGAAAAGCAATTTAGTTGATACCGACAAAAAAATGTTAAAGCAGATCCAGCCGATACAAGTAAATAGAGCTACCAAACTAGATTAACTAAGAAATATGATAAATAGGTAGGGCAGGTGGAACGTAGGACTTACCCCTTTGCCGGAGATCTAAAGCCGATGCAGCCCCGCGTCAGGTGACAAGTTCCGCCGGTTGATAAGTAAAAACCTCGAGAAAGAGGGTGGCGATGCGCTGAAAGTTGTATATTGATTGAGAGATCTCTTACATAGACCCCGGGTGTACATATTTATACCCATGAGTAGATACTACTATTTATTGGACAAGATACAAATTTTCCTTAAGATAAAGTAAAAGATATAAGTCCTATTCGGACTCTAAACAATCTTTCTTGAAAATAAAAGAAAACTAAGTGTCTCTGCCTAATTAATAGATAACTTGCCATGTTGCATCCTCATCGAACTTGGTCTCTTCTAGATAAGCTTTCTTGAATTGATTAATTTCCTTAACCGAATCCATCAAGAATCCAACTGCTGGCAACCTGATATGTCCATCGGCTCATCTTAGGACTCTGAAACTGATATGATTCATAAGCCGATGATGACTTTGGGGCTTATCAAATTTTGGCGTTAACAGAAAGAGAGGAAGGAGGAAGAAGGGAAGGAGAAAGAGTATGACATGTGGGTCCCACAATCTTGTAGTGTGTGAATGATAAATTGGTCCCATATATTTTTTTATTTTAATACCACATAAGCGCCACATCAACACCACAACATAGTTGCCACGTCAGTGAAACCGCCCTCCAAAATTGTCGAGGGAGTCAAATTGCACCAGTTTTAATAGTTGGGGGTCAAGATATCCAGTGAATTTTTTTATTTTTTTATTTATTTTTTAAAGATTTACAAAAATAAATTCTCGAATCAAAATTTTACAAAACTATATTCCAGCCACTCTCCCGTAGGGCGGGGCATATAAATCACCCTAGAGGAAGGCAGATTATGTGATGTGGTAGGCCGGGAGAGGGGCGCACTGAGGCATTTTTACAAGCGGCACCTTCTCGTCCAAGCGTAGGGCAATTTATCGTCGGGAGGTGCCGCTTGCAAACATATTGTGGCGCGCCCCTCTCCCGGCCTGCCACGTCACTTTCCCTGCCCTCCCCTAGGGCAATTTATATGCCCCGCCCTACGGGAGGGCGATCTACTTCCTGTAGTTGTTTTTTTGTTTGTTAAAATCTTTTGATTAGTGAGGTATTATGTATTTATAGTTTCTTTATTATTTTCATTGGCGTTGTTGGTTTCAATGTCTTTGCCGCAATTTCTTTGCCCTCGTAAGACAACACCGGTTGACATCGTCTAGGGGATGGCGGAGAAAAAATGCAACGAGAAGGAAGACATAGCTGCGATAGTAGAAACCAACTTTATCGATGGAAAAGAAAATTAACCATTAGTTTTCGATTCGTGACGCACAGACCAACAAAACCCATTCGTGATGCATACACCGACGTAAGAGAGTTAAGAAGTTAGATAGATGAGCTATAAGAAATTGTCGGTCTCGATGAATCGGGTTTGAGCTTATCTACGGACCCCTTCTACGCCACGTTTTGTAACTTCGTGCTTCTTCATTCGCATGTACTCTTTTTACGTTTTAGATTCAGTTACTCTTTTGCCATCATACGTCAGGTTGACCATGTCGATCCACAAAGTGAATCCGCACATCCTTGGATTGTCCTGACGAATAAATCTAATTAGGGAATGATATAGGTATATTATGAAAACGCGAAGGTAATTAAGAATGTGACATACAACAAAATTGTTGTCTATGTTGTGACAGACGAAATATCATCTTCCAAATGTTTCTTGTGCAAAAGATGTAGCCACCTGGCAGTGATCTCTACAACCGCATTTTGGACATTCAGACCATTCAAGACCTAACGGGATGTTTCTCCAGTGTAAGCTGGCAGACTGCACCCGACTCTTGTACTCCAACCACGCTTGAATGAATTGTGTGGTCGTCTCATGTTGTGTTATCCTTGTACTGATGAAAGTTACTCTCGTCGTATCGATCCACTTTATGAAGCCACATTTCCTTACGTCTTCCTGTTTTCACAAATTCATTATGACCGATGACATATCTAAATATATGAAAGTAGTGATCAGTGGGAGTGAGAACTTAACGGTACTTATGACGAAATCGTCATCGATAATGTTAGGGCACACGAAACATCTTTGTCCTATAGTTCCTTGTCTTACGGATCTTATCACCTGGCAACGATTTTCACAACCACACTTTGGACGCTCCCGCCATGTGGGGAGTCCCAGGGGATTTACCTGCCATTCTAAGGATTCTGCAGCAAGTCGTCGTTCATGCTCATCCTTCCTCCTTAGGTAGTCTGATATTGTTTCACTATGTGGATACGTGCGTGTTTCGTCATGTTGTGGATTCGCCGTATCTATCCACTCAACAAAGTCGCACAAACTACGGTAAGTCTGCAAAAGATTGTATGATGGTGCGCAAACAGTTAGCAGTGTATGTATTCAGTATAGGTAATTGAAGTAGATAGAAATGATTCTTACCTGATAAATGTATTGGCATTGGAAGAAGCTCCTACTACGGATTTCTGAAGTAAGGGATATCATGAGTATACACCAATCACCGCACACGCACAACCGACCACATGTCACGACAACGGTGCATCATGTAATGTACAAGATTGTTAAGAACAATTGTTTAGATGTAGTACCTGGAGACCCATCGGGGGTCAAGACGAAGAAGCTGCCGCGAAGTCCGTGGCCTCAACGTTGAAAGAGAAGCTCCCTGTACAGCCAACCGACACGATCGATACGTGCCATCTATCATAGGGTCCAATAGCTCCGGTGTATCTCAGTGCGTCATACCTACAACAACGTGATACAATTTATGAACTAAATAAAGTAAAGATGAACATGAAAAATAAATTGTACCAATAAATATTGTAAACATGAACATGAAAAATAAATTATAAGAAAAAATATTGTGAAATAAAAATATTGAAGATATTCACTGAATTGAAAACATATAAACTAATATTTAATACAAACATCACGATACATAGATAAAACAATTGTAGTTCATAACAAGGGCAACAGAAGCTCATAGGAATTACAACACGATAGTTCATCATCCCTCACGTCTATTTAATTATTACAACAAACTTGGACACCACACGATAGTTCAAGCTTTGTCACATCTAATTAACCATTACAATAACTTTCGACATAGCATGATAGTTCAACATCCGACACATCTAATTAATTATTACAACATGCTATGAATGCATCACACTTAGACAACATAGCCATCTCCTCCGGTACGCCTAACACGACAAGGCCTTGTAGTGGTACCTTCACTCGACGGTCAACTACCATCAGCACTGTCACCAGATGGTCCAGCTTCTGCAATGCAAGATCCAGTGGCTGTTTTAGGACACTTCTTGTATGTGTGCCTATATTCATTGCACTTGCTACACCTCTTCACCCTTCCGCCGCTTCGGACTCATCCATGTCATTCTTAATACGCCTTGTCTTGCGTCGACCTACTTTTACCCTAAGCGAGCCTTGAGTTGGGACATACAATCTATGGCTGCACAGTTGTGAATGTCCCAATAATGCCGAAACCATATATCTCATGGTTCCATGTGTGGTACACAGCTTTCTTCATGAAGTATGGTGAAACATAACACCATGGATGAATTCCGCACTGATTGCAAGCTGCGAGTACGTGTGTGCATGGCTTATGAAGTAAAGCGGGTTTTCGACATGAGCACGAACATGTTCCATCAGCTTTCAATACACACTCTTGCACCGCTCTCTTACGGTTGATACCACGCCTTGATCTGTCCCTGCACTAAACTTCATATGTATGCTCCGTTGTACCATGTGTCATTGCTCAATGATTCCAGGCCTGCTTTATACCTTCATCAATGTACTTCTTTACCTTGTCAGCATATATCAAACTATTGTCTGCCATGGATGGCCTAGCTACTATGAACTGATCCCTAAAGTATTTGCAAATGCCATACAAAATGAACTCAACGATGCCAACAAGTGGGAGAGCATGTGCGCCTCGCATGACCCGATTGTATATCTATGCCAAGTTTGCGGTCATTATACTGTAGCGTGAACCATCGTTATCAAACAATATAGCCCACTTCTCCTTTGATTCCTTCTCAATCCACTCAGAAAATTTAGAAATTTTCGATGCTTTCCTCCTCTTCATTCGTGGGGGATCACTCGTAAGATGACCAAGTGCTTCTGGAGTGTCATCACCTTCAGGTTGCGGCTTTGATCTGTTCTCATATATTTGCTTATCAATCAATTCATCCAACCTGTCCCACAACTCATTGAATTTCTTCTGCTGGTTTTGTGAACATAACCTCTTGAAAAGGTCCATCAGACTCTTGTTCCTAAATTGTTTGTAGAAGTTAGCACTCATATGCCTCATACACCATCTGCTCCTAACATCAAGCTGCTTGACGGCACCGTACTCAGAGCTGCCATGCTTTAAATCATCAATAGCCCGCATCATGTCCGCGTGTCGATCATGTATCAAGCAAACATCTGGTCTTCCCCTGACAACGTGTTCCTTCACTTGTTTTAGGAACCAATACTAGCTGTCAATGTTCTCACTCTCAACGAAAGCAAAAGCAACTGGTAACAGTTGGTTGTTCCCATCAACACTTATGGCTGTCAAAATTTGACCTCTATATTTACTGGCTAGGAATGTGCCAACAACGCATAGGATGGGCCTACAGTACACAAATGCCTAGATGCAAGCTGCAAAAGAGAAGAATGCTCTTTGTAGAACACTTGCATTGTGCTCGTCATTCTCAGGTGGTGGATAGTGCTGAAGATCGAAAGAAGTGCCTGGGTTCCTGAACTGGATGATTGCTAGCAATCTCGGCAAGTTATCGTAAGATGCTTCAAACGTGCCAAGCCTCGTCTCTATAGCCTTTTGTTTCACCCTCCATGTCTTTGCATAATTGATTTGTGTACTTGTATTTTTCTTCTATGTGCCCAATGATTAGCTTTGGCTCAAAGTTTAGGTTCTTCACAACTTGGCTATAGACCTCACCTGCTGCAAATGCTGATGTAATATTACGGTGGTACTTCTCCATTCCTTGTAAGTGGCACAGATGCTCCGTAACAATTGAGACCTGCCAATAATCCTTCCATTTACCCTTGTATGCGTGGACCCGCCATGGACATCTCTTCCTCTCCTTCATACACCTCACCTCATAAACAGTTTTGCAAGACTTCTCTACTGTTAACTCCCTTTGCAGAGAAATAACAAAATGCTTCACCACCTCCTTCAACTCTTTCAATTCAGCGTAATGAGCACTGTGCACAACCTCATTCTCCTTATACTCCCACAGCACGTGATGGCCCTCCGAGATAACAAGGCGAGAAAAATCCTCGTTGCAAAAATCTGAAGGCATAGGACTATTTTTGTCAGATGATGCATATCCACATCCTCCCTATCTATCAGATTCAAAATACTACCAATCCTCTCTCCCTCGTCAGCCTCCCTAGTTTCTTCCACCCCGATTTCTTCTAGTTCAGGATTGCCTTGTTCTGTTACTTCCACTTCCATACTTCTCACGTCACTAGGCATACTTGGTCCCTCGTCTTCCCCCATACCCACATCCACTGTGTTCTCCTTCTCGTACACCTGAACGAGAATGGAAAGTGGCCAACAACGTTTGCATGCCATCTCAACATATCTTCTCCATGTATCGGTGCAATCCATAGGCATAAGTTTTCAAATATAACCTACGGGTTGACGGTTAACCACAACATAAAGTGTAAGGCCATGGGTCTGTGGATTGATTTTAAAGCCTCTTATCAATCAGTTGCATACACCCCCAAAACTCCTTTCGGCAGCTCTATCAATGCCCCTAGCCATACACTTGAACTCAAACAGATCTACCCCATTATGATCATATCTAACGTTGCCTTCACCATAACACAAGTTGAATATCAGCTTACTTGACATATCTGTTCACGGATTAAAGTCTTGTTACAATATATTCAACTAAACACAATTTTCTAACTATGTTGCTATATATACAACTAAATAAACATGTCATAAGACTTACTCAATATATATACATACTAGATCTACACCCCTAACATCGGATTTTAGTACTAACATAAAATTTCTATACTAATTAATAACTAGTAATTATATTGTTTCTACTAATACCAATGTGTTGAAATGTTAAGGGATAAAAAAATTTACCTCCAGTCGAATACCCAATCCGGCAGGGCTCCTTTGCTTCCTTCTTACCCCTCCCCTCACCCCTTTCTTTTTTTTTTGGATTTTACGCGAATAGAATGAGACTTTTCGTGTGGAGGGGTGGCTTTTATAGCCTGAGGCGAAAAATCGTCCTACCCTAGGGTGGGGAATACCTTTATGCAGGCGGCATCCCGCCCGGGAAGGGGCGACCGTGCCATTTTGCAAGTGGCCCCCTTTTAAGGGCCGCCTGCAAAAATGCCTCATGCGCCCCTCTTTCGGCCTGCCTCATCACATTGCCCGCCCTCCCCTAGGGCGATTTATATGCCTCGCCCTATGAGAAGGCGGCCGGAGTATAGTTTTGTAAAATTTTAATTAGGAAATTTATTTTTGTAATTTTTTTAAAAAATCTTTACCTATTATAAAAATTGAAGATGATTCCGTACTCACCCTCTTTTCGTCTGTCCATCCGTGTCCGACTCACGATGCTCTTGTAGACCGCATGCCCTTCGTAACGTTTCTGTCACAATTATTTGTCTGTACCCTTAGTTCCTGTTTAGAGCCATCGCCCTTCGAGCAGCATATGCATTTCTGATTCTGTTTAGCCTTCCACAACCCACGATATGAGAGATCACATTCTTTTTCCTTTTTTTCCGTCCAACTGGGAGTCCGAGAATTGTGGGTTGTTTCCAAAGGCAATTTTTTTTGCTGATCGCTTCCGATGGCGCGACTCATCCATCGGCCGTCGCTAGAAAGCGCGCACATGATGCGTGATAATGCTTGCATGAGAACATCAGAACACCACCCATGAACCAAATCCTTTTTGCGTTGTTGTTAACAGCAGATTTTCATAATCTACTCGGAGAGGAAAAAGAAAACCGACGCAGAGAAGAAGAGCCAAGCCGGAGTCGAACCAAGTCTCGTATCGAACTCAGCAGGCGTATCGGACTGAAAGAAGCACTAGCAGAAAGGCTGTATTGGCCGATACGGATTCAATATGGCCATTGGCTGATGGAGGCAGGAGGCTGATGGAGATAACGTGGGCTCGGTTTGGGCCGAAGATAAGCTTCAAGGAGATTGCCAAATAGGGATAAGTCCTGATTTTGGGAAATTATATCTTGTAAATTAAGTAGGTTTAGATCTAATCTTTGGTAAGGGTCCGCCGTAAGGACTTGTTTGTTAGTTAGAGATAAGATCGTGTCCTATATGGACAATGTTGTAAATCACGGGTATAAATATCCCGGTAGTTTGTACATAGAAACGCTCTCAATCAATTCAACAACAATTCAACCTAATCTACTTTCGGCGCATCGCCAACTCTCGCAAGAGGTTAGCTTCCGGCGAGTTCTTGCTTCCCCAGAGCAGAGGTAAGAACTCGTACTTGACGATCTACATCGTCGGGGCTAGCATGTCGTTTTAGACATGCTAAGCCCTGATGATGTGATCGTCGTTTATCATGTTTTGGCTGATCTTGATGTGGTTTTCTAATTCTATCTCGCCAGCGATTAACTCGTTTTAGGGTTTATTGCCGACGGTGGTCGAATTAGCTTGCTCATCTAGATCATCTAAGGCATTTACCATCCCCAAAAGCTATCGACGGCTTGATTTTCTTTGTGTTAACCCTCGATCTACACTTTGAGTTGCTATCGACCTTAGTCGTGTTTCGAGATTTAATTCAAAGCATGTCTTTGATCGTAATTAAGGATAGCACCGGGGTTTCAGCCGGTCTTACCTAATGCATGTAATTATTTATGTTTTTGCATGTATTTGCCACTTGTACAAGTAGATCGATAGATATAAATATATTTGTTGCAGGGTATTTTCAAGACTTCCCTGTGATCGATATACTTATATCGGCCGATTGGCTTATATAAGTTTGCACTAGAGTATTAGCTAGTGTATTTACCTTCATGCATCCCTTATCGGCCGATTCCATTAAAACTGCCATAAATACATTAATATAGGCCGATGAGACTAGATCTATTAATTAATTTTATTTTATTATATCATCAAGTAGGCCGATACAGCTTTGCCCTATCGGCTAGGCTCCCACGATGCAACATCGGCCTATCGGCCGATCGGCCATCGTTTACTAACCTGGTTTACTTGTTTATTCTTGTTGATTGCAGATCAAATCAACTGACACGCCCTAAAAACACCTAGGCAAGCCATTGGACCTGCACTGGAGCTAAGCAGATCTCCCAGGCCGCCGTGGAAACGTGGAACCTGCTTTGTTGTGAGGCAGGTCGAAATTCTACGCTAACACGCTTTTGGCACACTCGGTGGGACAAACAAGAACGCAAGCTTCACAACAACAACAAGTTCACTGCAGGATGTCGAAGCAGAGCGAAATCTCAGAGGAGAACGTCATCTCTGTGACCGCTGATCAGCTCAATGAGGAACAGAAAGCTGAGATGAAAAAGCTGGTTGAGCAATTCCAAAACATGTACCTGCAAACGTACTCCAGGACTCGGCAAGGCACCCTCATCCAAAAATCTAAGGTGATAATGCCGAGCCCTGGGGACGGAGCCAGCACGTCGGCGGCAGCACACGACCAAGCTGTCAAGGCTGAAGACGATAATCGCAGTGCCGCGCCGACGCTACAGGACCGCATCGACTCTGCGATTTACTCTGCGTTAGTCAACCAATCAGGAATTCTGGTGAGCACATTGACCAATACGGTTAAATCGATCCTAGATGGTTCCATTCACCAGTACAAGCCTCAAGGACCGATTTTCCTGCCTGACAACAAATTCCCTGCTTATCGGACCTTGAGGACCGATTTGAGTACGGCTCCACAGCCGACAGCGCCGATTCCACCTCCATTGGCCCAGCCAGCGTCAACCATGCCGCTGGTCCTGACCAAACAAGTGGGAGGAAGCCCCCAGCACATCACGGAGGATCAATTCGCACAATGGACGAGGGGGAAACAGCCGATGGTTGAGCCGATACAACAAGCTCCAATCAATCAACCATCGGCTGGACAACCTCAATTCGCTATGCCAAGCAACCGTCCACAAGCAGCTACCTACAACGCGCCGCAAGGCTACCAACAGTACACTACAGGGCAGTACGATGCACAGAACCTGAATCACCACTTCCAGCCGTGCTCCCCCAGGCAATATCGGCCGAAAGGTTTTCAGCAGCCTTACCACCAAGAGCTTCCTCACCAGCCCGTAGGATTCACCCAAGGGCACTGGGCCGACATGATAGCCGAAGTGATGCGTGATCAATTCGGTTTGAAGCCCAAGGAGAATTCAACAATGTATCGGCACCCCTACCCCGAGGAGTTCGACAGAGTGCCGCTGCCAAATTGGTACAAGATCCCTGATTTCTCCAAGTTTTCGGGGCAGGATAATGTCTCCACTTACGAGCATATTAGCCGGTTCTTAGCTCAGTGTGGTGAGGCATCGGCTGTGGAGGCGTTGAGGGTGAGGTTTTTCCCTCTGTCCTTTTCAGGGTCAGCGTTCACATGGTTTTCCTCTCTACCCTGCAATTCCATCAGAGGATGGGTCGACCTGGAGAAACAGTTTCACAGATACTTTTTCAACGGTGTACAAGAGATGAAACTGCCTAATCTTACCGCCATCAGGCAAAGGGTTGACGAATCGGTCCCAGAATACATCCAAAGATTCAGGGACATAAGGAATAGGTGTTATAACCTCAGTTTGACCGATTCTCAATCGGCCGATTTGACGTTCCAGGGATTACTAGGGCCGATACGAGAAAGGTTCTCGTCGCAAGAGTTTGATAGCCTAGCTCAGCTAGCACAGAGGGTATCGGCCCATGAACAAAGATTCCAGGAGGTGAAGAAGTTCGCAAAGAAAATTAACAGTGTCTATCAATACACCTCCGACGAAGACTATGAAATTGATGCTGACGTCGATTTGGCTGAGTAGGCCCGGATGAGGAAGCCGACGACGTGCCAATGGGCTAAGAAGGGCGACAAAGAGGACAAATTCGACTTCGACATCAACAAGGCCGATAAAATATTTGACCTACTACTACAGGAAAAACAGATTCAGTTGCTAGTAGGTCATGTGCTGCCATCGGCCGAAGAAATAAAGAAAAGGAGATATTGCAAGTGGCACAATACATATTCTCATCACACAAACGAGTGCAAGATCTTCCGTCAACAAATTCAATTGGCCATCGAACAGGGCAGGATCAAGTTTGATAAAGCCAAGAGGCCGATGAAGATCGAAGGACACCCGTTCCCAATCAACATGGTACGGGCTGGCAGGGCCGATGGTGATGCCTATCGGACCAACAAGCGACCTTATCAGACCTCAGAAGGCCTCATCAAGAAATACCAGAGGAGGCGTGAAGAACAAGCACAAGATTACGACGACCAAGACAAATCCTACGATCCCCATTGGGAGTGCGAGTTTTTTCGGTTCTGTTGGAACAAGGGGATAAAGTTACCAACAATCCAAGAGTGTCCTGCATGCAACGACAAGGGAGAATCTTACCAGCGTAGCACAAGCAAACAAGCACATCGGCCGGCCAAGCAGAGGAAGCCTGTACATGAGAGGCTAGGGCCGATGCGCCGTGATCGTCGCACTGAAGACGATAAACCAGTCCAGAACCCTCAATGGTGCCCAGGTAATCTATTCAGCAAGACTCAGAAGTGACGGGTTCAGAGGCTGAGGCAAAAAGAGAAGACCCAGGAGCAGCAAGCAGAAATCGCCCATCGGCCCATTAAAACAAAGAAACAATGGAGGCTGAAGTCTACAATAGAAAAGGCCGATGAGGACAATACGAAGTCAACTCAGGCTCCTGCATCAGCAAAAGGTAAAGGCATAGCATCGGCTTCTGTTAACATGGTTTTCATATTGCCAGCAGAGTACAATATACAGATGGCCGATGAAGCAGCAGTCGATGATGAGATAGAGCAATCTTTGGCTAAGCTACTGTTGTCACCAGAACAAGCCGTGTTCGACAAGCCAGCCGATGCCAGCTACAGGCACCTCCGGCCGTTGTACATCAAGGGCTACGTCAATGGGCGGCCGATGACGAAGATGCTGGTCGATGGCGGTGCGGCAGTAAATTTGATGCCATATACAACTTTCAGGAAGCTTGGAAAAGTACCTGAAAACCTCATCAAGACTAATATGGTGTTAAAAGACTTTGGCGGCAACGCAGACAAGGCAAAAGGGGTGTTGAACGTGGAGCTCACAGTGGGAAATAAGACAATCCCTACCACCTTTTTTGTCTTTGATGGAAAGGGTTCCTACAGCTTGTTGTTGGGACGAGATTGGATCCACGCAAATTGTTGCGTCCCTTCAACGATGCACCAATGCCTTATTCAATGGCAAGGGGACCAGGTCGAGATCGTGCAGGCCGACAGGTCAGTGCATGTGGCTAATGTCGATCTTGCAGTATGGGAGATGGAAGGAATCGATTGTCTGTCCGGACGAGTTTGGGAGGCCAATTTCTTAAAGGTAACTGACTGCGACATTGAGCCGATCAAAGATGGAGACAAACAGTTACTTTAACAAAGGTGTAACATCCACTAGCCAAGATGAACAAGTTAGTCCCTACACGAATGATGCGGTGGATGAGTTAGATGGAAAATTGGGACAAGGCTTCACGTCGGCTGATGAACTTGAAGAAGTTGACATAGGGATAGGTGATAGGCCTAGGCCGACGTATGTAAGTGCTAACCTGCCAAGGGATTACAAGAATAATTTGATAAATCTTTTGAAAGAATTCATGGACTGTTTTGCATGGGAATATCATGAGATGCCAGGATTAAGCCGATCGATTGTAGAACATCGGTTACCTATCAAACTAGGTTATCGGCCGTTAAAACAAGCTCCTAGGAGATTTAAGGCCGATATGCATGAAGCTATCAAGGCAGAGATCACAAGGCTTTACGACATCAACTTTATTAGACCCTGCCGATATGCGGAGTGGGTTTCCAACATAGTTCCAGTGTTAAAGAAAAACGGCAAGCTCAGAGTATGCATCAATTTCAGAGATTTAAACAAGGCAACGCCAAAAGACGAGTACCCTATGCCGTTGGCCGATCTGCTAGTTGATGCCGCATCTGGACACAAAATCATCAGCTTTATGGATGGGAACGTAGGCTACAACCAGATTTTCATGGCTGAGGAAGATATTCACAAGACAGCTTTCAGGTGTCCGGGGGCAATCGGCCTATATGAGTGGGTTGTTATGACATTCGGTCTGAAAAACGCTGGGGCCACCTATCAGAGGGCGATGAATTACATTTTTCACGATCTTATAGGCTCTTTGATTGAGGTCTACATTGACGATGTCGTTGTAAAGTCGAAAGAATACGATGAGCACTTGGCCGATTTACGCAAGGTACTAGAAAGAGCAAGGAAATATGGTTTAAAGATGAATCCTAACAAGTGTGCCTTCGGCGTATCGGCCGGTCAATTTTTGGGTTTCTTGGTCCATGAGAGAGGAATAGAGATTACACAGAAGAATATTGATGCTATAAAGAAGATCAAGCCTCCAGACAACAACACCAAGTTGCAATCTCTGCTTGGGAAGATCAATTTCGTCCGGCGTTTTATATAAAACCTATCAGGCAGGATAGAGCCATTCGCTCCATTACTAAAGTTAAAAGACGATCAGAAGTTTATGTGGGGTGATAAGCAGCAACGAGCGCTGGACAATATCAAAGAATATTTGAGTTCACCTCCAGTTCTAATCCCTCCACAGAAAGGGGTTCCATTCAGGTTGTACCTATCGGCCGATGAGAGGTCTATCGGCTCTGTGTTGGTTCAGGACATCGACGGCAAAGAAAGAGCTATTTTCTATCTCAGCAGAAGATTATTGGATGCTGAAACAAGGTACACACCAGTGGAGAAGTTATGTCTATGCTTATATTTTTTATGTACTAAATTGAGGCATTATTTACTTTCCAATGAGTGCATTGTGGTAAGTAAGGCCGATGTGATGAAATACATGTTATCGGCCCCTGTATTAAAAGGGAGAATTGGGAAGTGGATTTTTGCTTTGACAGAGTTTGACCTCAGGTATGAATCGGCTAAAGCGATTAAAGGACAACCCCTGGCCGATTTCATCGTGCAACATCGAGATGATTCAATTACATATTCAGATATTGTGCCATGGACATTGTATTTTGATGGATCTGTTTGCCGACATGGATGCGGTATCGGCCTAGTCATCATATCCCCTCGGGGGGCAAGCTTCGAGTTTGCATTCACTATCAAGCCTTATTATACTAACAATCAAGCAGAATATAAAGCTGTCCTTAAAGGTTTGCAGTTATTACAAGAGGTCGAGGCCGATTCCGTGGAGATTATTGGTGACTCAATTGGTGATCAATCAGCTTTCTGGAGAGTATGAGTGCAGGAACGATATTCTGAGGGTTTACAATGAAGAGTGCCTCGAATTGTTAAAAACTTTCAAGATTGTAACAATGAGACATATACTCAGGAAGCAGAACTTTGAGGCCAATGATTTAGCTCAGGGGGCATCAGGATACAGGCCGATGGTGAAGGATGTTGATGTTAAAATCGCTAACGTGGATGCCGATGATTGGAGGCTTGCTATCATCGAATATTTGAGAAATCCTGCTCAATCGGCGTCACGAAAGATGAAATATAAAGTCCTACATTATGTCTTGCTCGATGATGATCTGTACTACCGGACGATTGATGGTGTCTTGCTAAGATGCTTGAGTTCGGAAGAGGCCAAGGTAGTTATGAGCGAGGTCCATGAAGGAATTTATGGAACGCATCAATCGGCCCATAAGATGCGATGGCTTTTGAAGCGCGTTGGATATTTTTGGCCGACAATGTTAGAGGATTGTTTCAAGTACTATAAAGGATGTCAAGATTGTCAAAAGTTTGAAGCAATTCAGAGAGCGCCGGCATCGGCTATGCATCCAATCATAAAGCCGTGGCCATTTCGTGGATGGGGTATAGATATGATCGAACAGATTAACCCACCATCAAGCAAAGGACACAAGTATATTTTAGTGGCTACAGACTACTTCACAAATTGGGTTGAGGCCATCCCTCTTAAGAAGGTTGATTCCAAGGATGCCATCCAGTTTGTCAAGGAGCATATTATATACCGGTTTGGACTACCACAAACATTGACTACAGATCAGGGATCAATCTTCATGTCCGATGAGTTTGTTGAGTTTGCTGAACGTATGGGCATCAAGCTGTTGAATTCTTCTCCATATTATGCGCAAGCTAATGGGCAGGTAGAAACTTCTAACAAGACTTTAATCAAGTTGATCAAGAGGAAAATTGACGAACAGCCGAGACGGTGGCATACCACGCTGGCCGATTCCCTTTGGGCATATCGGATGGCTTGTCATGGTGCAACTCAAGTGCCGCCTTATCAGCTGGTTTATGGATATGAAGCTGTGCTGCCGTGTGAGACCAACATCGGCTCAAGAAGGATTGCATTGCAAGACGACTTGACAGCCGATGAGTACCACAATCTTATGGTTGATGAGTTAGATGATTTGGCACACGTCCGATTGCGGGCCTTGGAAAAAATAAAACGAGATAAAGATCGAGTCGCTTGTCATTATAACAAAAAGGTTGTAGCCAAGTCATTTGAGGAAGAAGATCTTGTTTGGAAATTAATACTGCCAATCGGTTCCAGAGATAACAAATTCGACAAGTGGTCACCTAATTGGGAAGGTCCTTTTCAAATTCATCGATGTGTTCCTCGCAATGCCTATCTATTAAAAGGGTTAGATGGAGAAGTTTATGGCAGAGCTCTTAATGAAAAATACTTAAAGAAATATTACCCAAGCGTATGGATCGACTCATGATCAGCTTGCCAGCCGATTTCTGATAATAGCCGATGTGTTATGCATCGCCTTTAGATGGCCGATATACACTATCGCCCTTAGTTCAAATTTTACAACATGAGCCCTCATCTTTCAAAATTTGGGGGGCATATATACTCAGCAATTTATTCAAACAGATATTGGATGGATTCAAATTCATGGACTTCAAAAAAAATTTCAGATGGACTTCTTCAGATCATATTTGGCTAATTGACCGATGAGATATATATTAATCAAAACATGAGGTTATCTTTTTACAAGAAGAAGATAAAAAGTATATTACATCAGCCTATGAAGTTTTGGATAGCTGCAATGGCCTTGCGACGGATTTGATCGATGTCTTCTATCGTCTGAGCTGTGTCGATCTCCTCCTCCATTACTTGGTCATCCAAGAATTCTTCTACAGAGGGGTCTAGTTCATCGAGATCGGCCTGGTTGTCAACTTTAAATTTTTGCTGAGTTTCTGAGTTTTTTCCTTTATTGGCGCCTTCCTCTTGGTTGTTTCTCTGACTATCGGCCCTTGGAGTAGTGATGATACTCTTGGAGCAGTGAGGCCGATAGTTGACTCCAAAACAGATTTTCCTGATGGAGCTACGACTGGAGCGTAGGATATCCTTTGCCCACTGTTGCTGACAGATGGAATTGGGGCATCAGGGACCTGAGGACTGATATTGTCAACAAGCTCTGTCAGGTAGTATCTGGCCGATTGATGGAAGATGTGAGTAGACCACTCCTGCCACCAAGTTTGGAAGCTGATATGGATGAAAGCACTCAACCACAATCGGTCAGAGTCTCCCAAGGCTGGAATGCTGGTCTCTAAGACTTTGTTCATGATTAATGCTAATGAGACCACGCCCCTGTTCTCCAGAAGCCGATGAAAGTGTAGGCCGACAGAAAGCTGTCCAAGTCCACATTGTCTGGCAGCCACCATGGGATTGTAAAATTCATACGACAAGCTGGTGCTTCTGCCTTGAAATACGCCTACTGGGAGCAGGCATGGAGTGATGCCGATCATGAAGACTTCTCTTGAGACCATATCATCATTCAGTTGGCCCAAGGTCAGATCGGCAGGGAGCTCAAATTCAGAATCTGAGGGATAGACAAATATGTCCATCTTGGCTAATGGAGGGCCGGAATAGAGCCGGACAAACCATGTGGATATTTCTTCGGCTGATTGATCAGCCCCAAGGTAAACAGAGGTTGCTTCTCCAAAGGACATGCATCTTCTTGTTGAGGGATCTTCATTGTCGTTGTAGTCTGATGGGAAGGCAGAGTCCGATAGCAGAGGCCGATCAACCATGGTGTTGGTATAGATGGTTAGCCATAGCTGAATAAACCACCATGGACCTCCATGTGCTACTGTCCTGTTCAGCATCAGGTCTTGAGTAGCAGAATACAGCAGCCGATAGACAGCTCCGAGGAGGTATCGGCCAAGAGGGAATTGTTTCTTTTCAACCAGGGCTTGAGCTAGATGCTGGCAGTTCAAGGTAGGGCCGCAGGTTGATCCATAGAAGACGAATATTTCTAACCATAAGGTTAGGAAA
The DNA here is from genome assembly GCA_008326285.1 of Oryza officinalis. NCBI lineage: Eukaryota > Viridiplantae > Streptophyta > Magnoliopsida > Poales > Poaceae > Oryza > Oryza officinalis. The sequence goes on along the minus strand of BDMV01000010.1, from coordinate 37,501,461 downwards.
GCCACATGTTTTCTCTCTGAGACAGATCCTTGCTCTATGTGCTCAGATATATACCTAGACCAGCCTCCAATCTTCTTGGTCTTCAGCTTGTGGCTGCTGTTAATGAGGAGGTTGAAGGGATTAATCTCAGAGAGTATATCTAATCCTATCAGCATCTTGACATCTATTAATGTTGCGGTCATCGGACCTTGCCGGAACAGGAAGGCATTCAGGGTACTGGACCAGAAATAAGTGGCTGCTGACATAAGGGGTTCGTTCTTTTTGGTATCGGCTAAAGATAGAGTGATACATTGGTCGATTCCTATTTCGTCCCAATGAACTTACTTGGCCGTGGCAATCCTCTTATACCAAGTCCTGTAGCCATTGAGCTTTGACGGCCAGGATCTGAAAGTGTGCTTCCATGAGGAGACATTGGGTTTCACTTGTTTGAAAGAGATTCTGTTCGTCTCCGCATTTATTAGCCAGGAGGGGTCAGAGTTGCCCATGGGACCCAGAAGGAACCGATGTGATTTGTCATTGGTGGGGATTAAAATTTGGTTCTTGAAGACCTATGGCATATGAACAGTAATGGAAAATAAGACCCGGGGGACAAGAGCAGAAACCCTAGTTTGAAAAGACTCGGCGGAAAAACGAAAATGTAGCTTTGAAGAAAAATTGATTTACCTCAGGGATCTCGGAAGCGTAGAATGGCAAGGAAGCCATTGATGTTGTTGAAGAGGTCGCCGATGGAGGGGTCGATGCCGAAAAGATGTCGAGGAGTCACCGGAATCAAGAGGTGCAAGTGGCTAATGAGGAACCGCGCGAGGAAATCGGTGGCGGAAGGCTGTGAATCTGGATCTGCGCGGTTTTAGGACAAACCCTAGCGAAGAAGTCGATAGGTTCCTCGGAGCTAATTCCGCCACAATATATAATGAAGCGGAATTGGGGGGCATGTGTTAACAGCAGATTTTCATAATCTACTCGGAGAGGAAAAAGAAAACCGACGCAGAGAAGAAGAGCCAAGCCGGAGTCGAACCAAGTCTCGTATCGAACTCAGCAGGCGTATCGGACTGAAAGAAGCACTAGCAGAAAGGCTGTATTGGCCGATACGGATTCAATATGGCCATTGGCTGATGGAGGCAGGAGGCTGATGGAGATAACGTGGGCTCGGTTTGGGCCGAAGATAAGCTTCAAGGAGATTGCCAAATAGGGATAAGTCCTGATTTTGGGAAATTATATCTTGTAAATTAAGTAGGTTTAGATCTAATCTTTGGTAAGGGTCCGCCGTAAGGACTTGTTTGTTAGTTAGAGATAAGATCGTGTCCTATATGGACAATGTTGTAAATCACGGGTATAAATATCCCGGTAGTTTGTACATAGAAACGCTCTCAATCAATTCAACAACAATTCAACCTAATCTACTTTCGGCGCATCGCCAACTCTCGCAAGAGGTTAGCTTCCGGCGAGTTCTTGCTTCCCCAGAGCAGAGGTAAGAACTCGTACTTGACGATCTACATCGTCGGGGCTAGCATGTCGTTTTAGACATGCTAAGCCCTGATGATGTGATCGTCGTTTATCATGTTTTGGCTGATCTTGATGTGGTTTTCTAATTCTATCTCGCCAGCGATTAACTCGTTTTAGGGTTTATTGCCGACGGTGGTCGAATTAGCTTGCTCATCTAGATCATCTAAGGCATTTACCATCCCCAAAAGCTATCGACGGCTTGATTTTCTTTGTGTTAACCCTCGATCTACACTTTGAGTTGCTATCGACCTTAGTCGTGTTTCGAGATTTAATTCAAAGCATGTCTTTGATCGTAATTAAGGATAGCACCGGGGTTTCAGCCGGTCTTACCTAATGCATGTAATTATTTATGTTTTTGCATGTATTTGCCACTTGTACAAGTAGATCGATAGATATAAATATATTTGTTGCAGGGTATTTTCAAGACTTCCCTGTGATCGATATACTTATATCGGCCGATTGGCTTATATAAGTTTGCACTAGAGTATTAGCTAGTGTATTTACCTTCATGCATCCCTTATCGGCCGATTCCATTAAAACTGCCATAAATACATTAATATAGGCCGATGAGACTAGATCTATTAATTAATTTTATTTTATTATATCATCAAGTAGGCCGATACAGCTTTGCCCTATCGGCTAGGCTCCCACGATGCAACGTCGGCCTATCGGCCGATCGGTCATCGTTTACTAACCTGGTTTACTTGTTTATTCTTGTTGATTGCAGATCAAATCAACTGACACGCCCTAAAAACATCTAGGCAAGCCATTGGACCTGCACTGGAGCTAAGCAGATTTTCCAGACCGCTGTGGAAACGTGGAACCTGCTTTGTTGTGAGGCAGGTCGAAATTCTACGCCAACAGTTGTTCAGTCCAAATCATACTTTCTCTGAAAAGAAGCCAAGAATTGCATGGATTGGTGGGGTTTGTTTGAGGATTGTTTCTTCGTTGGAGTTTTACCAAAGTAAGTAGGGGAAGGACGTCCCGTACTCCCATGCAGTAGTGTTGTGCCGCCCGCGGTTGTTGTTTATCACGAGGATCGGATGCTCCGAGCGGCTACCGAGTCGGTGCTCAGCACCAATATTGCAACTGGACGCGCAGATCCGCAAGGCCAACACAGGAAAAGGTTGGGGAAACTACACACGCGGCTGGTGATGGCACAATCGTTAGGGCGGTCAGTGTCGATGCTGCTGCACAAGACGGTGAACATATGCATGCTGGACCACCAGTAGTACCAATACCGCATCAGCAAGAACCTACCACGCGCCGCGTGCGGGTGGCCAGCTCAAGGTCACCGAATTTTAGGGTCATTTGTGTAGTACAATCATGGTGAGCCTTCTCGATATTTGCATATTTTTCTTGGTCCAACAATTAGCAGTACTCCCTTCGTTCCTAAGTGATAGTCATATTATAGAAAACCAAAAATTCTATATTGATCGCTGCATTATAAGGAAGGCGTCTGAAATCTCACACAGTGCTTCGTATTGCACGCACGCTACTGGTTTCCTTCTCGCCGCTTCGTATGCCAAAACTCTCTCTGCGTTGCCGCTTCGTATGCCAAAACCTCTCATGATGTTTCTTCTCCCACATTTCGAGAGACATGAAGGCGATGGATGAGGACATGGCCGGAGCAGGAGATGGCTTCTCGGTCGCTACAGCTGGAGCGGGAGGTGATGACCCAGGGGTCGCGGTCGCCGTGGGCGTAATGGGAGGCAATCTCATTGCCAAGGTCGCGGTCGCCGCAGCCGGATCGGGAGGCAATGGCGTGGTCGCTACAACCAAATCAGGAGCCAATGGCGCAATTCAGTGGCGGAGCCAGGATTTGAGGATAGGGGGGCAATGGACAATGCAAATTAAACTGATAGATAGCTATGTCAGCTGTTTTTATCACAAATAATAGTAGCATGTTTCACAAATCTTCACTAAAACCAGGGGAAAATTACATATCTATCAACTTAAATTTAGCTCTACGACTAGCAGCAAGATCATAGGCCAAATAACAAGATCACTAAAAGAGAATTTGTTAGGCGTGGTGAGGAGGGGCCAAATAACAATTATATACGTATTACAACTGTATATACTACCTATATCCTACATAATTACTAGCGTGTCAGGGGCCTGGCCTCCCCCCGCCCCTCCTCCCTCCGCCTCTGGCGCGATTGCCATGGCCGGATCGGGAAGCATCCCGGATGTCGTGATCGATGAAACTTCCAAGAATCTGACGAGGTCAGATATGTGCTTGATTCTTTTGCTGGTGAGACTGAGATGCCTGATTCGTAATTCATCAAGGCCATGACAGACCTCAATAGCTCAGTGCATGGCAACGGCATGGTCGTGGACGTCGCACATGCATTTCTTCGTCTCGCATCAACAAAGGTAAGAATCCTCGAGTCTGACAAGCAGGCGAAAGATATCTCAAGACTGATGCTGCCTATTCTCATTCCTTGCTTGTATGGAGAGCACTGATGAAGATGTCAATGATGCTGCGAACACCCTACTTTGGATTGGTCATGGGTATGTGCATGGGTCTGGAGCGGCCATGATTCCTAATGTCAGAACTAGACAAGTTCAGAATTTGTGCAACTCAGTACTAGCCGATATCAGATCTTGGATAATCAGAAAATCATCAATTTAACTAGCAACAAGATTTACTTTATTTGGCAAAAATCTGTACAGCCATTTCTGGAACTGAAGTCACTATTCAATTTCAGTTTTCAGAACTAGACATCATATTATAGTGAAAATTAAACACTTGCTAACCAGAGAACTAAAGTTTCAAATTTCAGAATAAAACTATATCTTCAGTTTCAGATCCCAGATTTCAGAACACCTTTAAAAGAAAATGCAAGTTTCAGCAGGGCCGTCTCTACATATTTGAGGCCCTGGTGTGAAATACAAAATGAGGCCTTAATTTTTTTTAAAAAATCCATATAACCAAAGTCCAAAACATACTTTCACATAATTGTAAACTTTTAATAGATGTTACTTCTTACGGTACTTAGCAATATATTAAACATTAATGTTGAAAGAGCAAATGTAGTGTTCAAACAATAAAGTGACCTACGATATTTACTGAAAGGCATCATCATTTTAGTTTTTTAAATCAAATCTTTAATTATATGTTCATACCTTCTACAATTTTATTCTATAAACCAAATTTGAAGTACATTGTACCTAGGTTAAGGGGGTGTTTGGTTGGAGGGACTAATTTTTAGTCCATGTCACATCGGATGTTTGAGTGCTAATTAAGAGTATTAAACATAGATCAATAATAAAACTAATTGCATAAATGAGTGTTAATTCGCGAGGCAAATTTTTTAAGCCTAATTAATCCATAATTAGCACATGTTTACTGTAGCATCACATAGGCTAATCATGGATTAATTAGGCTCAATAGATTCGTCTCGCAAATTAGTCCAGGGTTATAAAATGGGTTTTTATTTTTAGTTTACGTTTAATACTTCTAATTAGTGTAGAAACATTTGATGCGACAGGGACTTAAAAAAAATTAATCTCATCTAAACAGGACTTAAGCTTAGCAAGATGAGACGATAATAAAATAATAGATAAAAGATAAAAGACATAACTTCCACTGTTGGATTGTGGTTGGTGGTATGTATTTTGGAGTCTGCCGCACGGCAGCCATTTCTCTCTTGGTCATACTGATGCTTCTGCTGCGGTTTTGCCTTTGTCGACAGGGGGTTCAGACAAGGTGCATGAGGCGAAGCGTCGCTTCGTGCGGCGTGCGCTATCCCGACACTGTGAAGAAAATGGACCCACGGAGATGGGAGGTTTGGTGGGAAGCCATTCATGATTAAGAAGGTACTTAATGGACTTAAAAGTCTTTTCTCTGATTAAACGCTCTACTTAATACATAGCAATTTGGGGCCCCAAAAAATTGGGGGCCCTGTTCCGTCGGTCACTTTGGCCTCCCTCATCGATGGGCCTGAGTTTCAGAACGAAAGAGGTGGTGATATGTGCAAGGAATAGGTGTTGTTTGGAAGAGAAAGCAACAGGGAGTACATATTGTTGTAAACCAACGCATCCATTAGCGGATAACCGGATCCGTTCCCTATCCCTCTCACAGCAGTAAAGACGTGAGATGATGTAGAACACATGCGCCCTTCTCTTTGCCCTCAAGAACATTGCAGAAGTAGACAATGAACACAGATGTAGGGTGGAGCTCTCTCTTTATTATAGATCTGATCTCGAGTACAAGTCAACCTTAAATGTCTCACCCTGCCCCTGTATATATAGGGGTCTTAGGAGGAGATAGACCTTATCTCTACTCCGGTTCGGATTGGCCCACAAGAAACATATCTCCTAAAGATTTGTTTTACAACACTCCCCCTTGGGTCTATCCGCGACCAACTCATGTCTCATCAAAATTCCTACCAAAACCCAGTGGGAAAAAGGCTAGGAGAAAGAGTACATAGTTATCGCTCATGCATTACACGTTGTTGCCTTGTTAAAAACCTTATGTGAGGAACAACAACTCCATTCACTCAAGGAAAAAAAGTACAACTTAATGGACTAACCAATCTATCCTATGGGTCCTGTTCTGGGGTGCTCTCCCCCTGAACCTAGCAAACCTCAAGTCTTCTCATCCCAATTCTCCGGACAAGCTTCTGAAAACTAACAGTTGGGAGGGACTAGGTGATCAATCCTCTAGATTATCACTCAACTTGAATTGCTACTCACCTCACCTCGCCTCAAGAGTCTGTGAGGTAGCCCACTTGTATTTGTGGTGTCAATCAATAAAGATATATCTTCCTATGATAGAACCTTAGGAACAGGTCTAAGTGATCGTCATCGAGCCAATACCTTTGGTATATTCTAAGACATGCCAATGTCTCACAAATGATAATCAACATGCAATACATACTCTCCCTGACGACAACCTTTGTCGCAAACCATATTCCCATAGCATTAAACATCTCTTAGATGTTTTTGTAGGCAAGAATCCATCAGATCTCAAAGGCTTATCTCATTTTACCACTAAAACAAGAATAGGGAACATAGAGAGTAAACTGCCACTATCATATACCACAATATCTATACTGTTGTGCAACACAATCTATTTCATCCTTCGAAAGGATTATGGGGATAAACAAGTCGTAATGGCACGCACCTCTTGGGCATGACCCCATCCAGCACTAGGTCTTGATCATCACAACTTTCTCTGAAGGTATCAACAAAAGTTGGGGATCCATCAAGATCAACCACAAGTCTTCCAAAGACGTGTTGTACCAATCAGAGTAACTAGCTAGTTTAAAAATTCAAGCACTGTAGGGGATAACACACGGCCGACGACACCAAGTATACCTTAGCAGGTATTAGAGGACACCACCATCCCAACCATCAGGTGGAGCAGATTTCACAAGTATACACACTCCCAATGATAATCACGAGATGCACATGTGCTTATAGGCTCCGTCTGTTTGATCTCATCAGGTTCCTCATTGCAATCATATCGGGTCACAAATGGGTCATCATCCCTCTAAGGGATTACACAATTATTGGTGTGTTCAGACTTACTAATTATTTTGTATCTCAGAGAAAATTTCATCAATGAGGTCTCCCCCTCAAAGAAAATTTCGTCAATGAGATTTTCTCTCAACGGGAGATGGTACTCTTACCAAAATACCTATTGGTATGAGATTTGCATGCTGCAATTTCACTACAGAGTCTATTCAAGACCTTCTCATGGATTTTCTAAATCCCTTAACTGCATATTTAATTTCATGTCATTTTGCCAATACCTTTATTTAGCGGAACATTCAACTCACGTGGGAGAGGTCTTATCTAGGACCTACTTGAACCATCACACATCACCACCTCATTATATTAATAATGACCCATAAAAATCTGAACAACGTTCGTGACTTTTACTAAGCGATTTGGTTCAACCTCAATTGCATTTTCTATTTGACCCGATTTGAGCGCTACACGCTCATGCCATGGACTTTGTTCTGGATCCGGTTCTCTTGGAGAGAATCATTAGCAAGAGGCGACATAGTCTCAACACATTTATTCCCACTTACACATTAACCAGATCTTCATCATTTCCCAAAATGATCGATCCATGGTTGTTCCGTATTCCCAGCACCATAATATGCGTGCATTGCTAGGAATGTCGTCTCCACGACGAACATCATTATGAGGTATATCACCTTCGAAAGGTGAATTCTCCACCAGGAGAATTAGAGGAGTATACTCACGTCCAGTGAGAACTCTTATGCTCTAACTAAGATCCACAGATCGTGTTAGCAAACGTCCTCGTAGAACATGATCAAATGTCATAAGTCTTATGTGGATAGGATATTATTCCTGAGTCTATCCACATTTACCACAATTGGGAGCATTACTCTATATAACAACCAATCTAGTTGTTCCTCATACGATTTTGTTTGGCAAAAACTCTATGCCTCAAGGAATCAGAAGTATGAATTAAACTCACAAGTTCAGTTCGTTTAGTGTGTTTACTCAAAGAAATCTCCAGGCATTTCTAAATGGGCATTTCTCTCCCCCTAATGCCGATATGTCTTATAATAGCATACTTACAATCCCAATGTCATGGCATCAGATTAAGGTATTTCACCTCAGCCACATGTGTTCTCCCACGAATGTATGCTACGGTGCTGATATATTTGGGAAATATTACGCACTTTAATAGGAGAGATTTTTCCATTATACACAGTGAGCCTGAACATATACCATTACAGTGGTATGAAAACTGCATTCTTCCTTCCTCTGCAGGGCTATCCTCAACCTCCAAGTTAGGATATACAAGTATGTACAACCACGATTGCTACCAAATGTATATGCAACCAACATGCAAATATTTTATCCATATGCACTCTCCATGGACTAATGCTCACCCAGTGCCATTCAACTCACAATTGGTTCCATTCAACTCACAATTGGTTCCAGATCAACGTGCATTAGACATCCCATGTCATATACTTAAGAAGCCAACCTATGGTGGCAAAACGCATTCTGATGCACTCAACAAGGAGTATGGTAGCAAAATGTGTGGCCTCCAGCCTACGCTGCCAAGCAGATTTTTGTGGTGCAGAGTTGTGTTAAAGTCCAGCTCGTCTAATGCCCAAGTTTGACCCTAATTACTCATACCAAACTCTAGAATTGGGTCACTCATAATTGAGCAGCATGTTTTAGGTACGATGCACAAGTGAATTGTCAAACCACATTTGCTAATGTCCCCTAGACATAGCCATCGAGAGATAATCAATACCTCCAACAATAGTAATATTCACTATAAAACCATTATGTTCAGACATATCCACAAAAATAGTGGAATGTGTCGGTGCAACCGTCATTGGCACAACAAGCTCAACGCATGCAACACGACAAACCTTTGCATGGCTTGCACATGTCTATACAAGAAAAACGCCACTGTGGACAGACATGGTCATCAACTCATGGGCGATCAACCAACACAACCGGGGAGTAGTCACCGACTACAAGAGCACGGTAAAACACAATAGTGCATAGCCAACATTTATCTGAATTACAGTTACGCCGAACTGTGTGAGTGGTTGTAACTCCTCGGATCATACACTAATTGTTCTTCTAAACTAAAGCATTTTATCCATTCCAGCATGAAGATAAGCTTTAGAATAGAACAGGAAAGACCAAGAACTTTATTTATCTGAGAAATCTCGATCTAATGCAAAGTTCCAAACTAAGCAAAAGATAAACTGCTTGGCAACAGTATAGTTGACCAATGTCCTCCTAGGACATGCTCTAAACTAGCCATACAACTTCCGTTGTCAAAACAACTTATTAGACAAACACTACCAACCATTGGCTATCAACCAAAGGTCGCCATTTAGCACTGGATCCACTCGAGGACCGAGATTGGGTCAACACCCTAGTGAAGCTGTTGGCGCTATAGTGAAATGGGAATCATGCCTATTCACAACATCTACCTTCGGCCTTATTCCACTAGATTGGACTCCATTTTTTGGGTGTCCTTACAAGACAGCAGATTCCAAATAATATTGAGAAGATATGTGTACACCAAGGGCAACCATATGAACAGTGTCATTCCATCACATGGAAAACACTTTACATCTTTCACCAAACCGGGTGAAAAATATCTCAAATTATTGAACCTCGCAACTCCACGTTGCCAGAAAATTGAGGTATAATTACATATCTCCAAATTAGGAAAGCATGCTCTCAACCATGGGGAAAGCAAAAAATGTCAACCGTAGTCTGACCATAATCTGATTGAGATGTTAAGCTACTAAGGGAAAGACACAATTAATCCCAAGCACATTGTCTAATTCCACACATTTTAACGACTCAGAATCCCATTCTAGAGTGTGATCATAGGGATAGAGTGATCTACATTAATGCCCAAAGCCATACAATAGTCATTGAAGGCTTTGGCGTGAAATCACTCGCACTATTTATCCAAATTGTTTCATGCGGTTCTCCGAGAACGCAACATGCAAATGAGCGATATGTACGATGAATTTGGCAAAAGCATGGATCTCGTACAACAAGTATACGTGACTCCATCTTATAGACACATCAAAATCACCATTTATTTATGAAGGAGTGTATCAGTAAAGAGTAATTTTATCCATAGCCATGGATATTTAATTTCTCAGATTTTTCATGTATTAGGTGATTTTCTGTTATTTACTTGGTCTTATTTGACATTATATTCCTATTATTTATGTCCCACAGAAAACCATCACATATAAATGCAGAAAACATAAACCCATCATAATGCTTCCAAGGGGGAATTCTACACTATGTGAACACAATTTATGGAAGCATCATAACCTAGAAATCCGTATCTAGATTATTTAGTTGGAATTGCATCAATTTTAAAAGCAATGCAATGCTTAAAAAACACCATTACATGGTTATTTACGAGTCCAAGGACCTACATGCAAAACCAAACTATACAGGGCCTAAGCAGTAAGATATAGCCACACAAACAAATTGATGTAATTCTTGTTATTACAAGGTTCAAACTATAAACTTTCATTAAACAGTGAACTGTAGCGTAAAAACCAAACACTCCAAGGGCTTAAACGCAAGTTATCAATAAACCGAAATTAATTGGGCCGAATTACCGTTCATGCCATGATCTTATTTGGGCCAACATGCACAGTGTATCCCAAAATACCAAACATGTCGAATTTCTAAAACTCTAGGCCCATAAGAATTTTCAAGTTTATTATTTTTATTGATTTTGTTTGGGCTATCTCGTTACTGTTGGGCTTTATTCAGTCGAGCGGAGGCAAACTGGCCCAGCCAGTTCGCCTGAGTGATTGAGAGAGAGAGGAGGGGGAATTAGGGTTTCCCTTCTCCTCTTCATCGCCCGCAGCGGCGTTTGCCGCCCAGCACGTCGGCCCCTTGGGCACGGCGGCGGCGTTAGAGGCCGTCGACTGTCGACGTTGAATGAAGTTGGGGCGGCGCACGGCGAGGAAGTCATCGGCGACCCATCCACTGCCCTGATTGGTAGGACGATGGCGACAACATCACTCCCATGTGGCAATGTGGTGCGATGGTGGCTTGGTGGCGCATGACGGAGCTCCGCGTCGACCCGCGCATCCTCATGATGGTTGCAAGGTGAGCTCAACGATAGCAACCGAGACCCTAGCGACGGCGACCAAATTGCATTCAGCCATGTCTCGCCGAAGGTTAATCCGGTAGCAGGCGGCCGACAGCCCATCATCCCCCCACCACAGCTCGACAGCAGCGCCGATGGGAAGTCAACGGCGGCGGTGCCTCAATTCGGTATGAACTCCGGCGGCAACAGTGACATGGGTTTGGGGCTTTCTCCGAGACAACGGTTTCCCGCGACGACGTCGACACAAGGCCGACGGCATGTCCAACAGTGGCGGCGAACGATGACTGACATGTCTCCAAATCCGACTACACATACTAAGACTTTGTCGTCACGTTCCCGGCGTGACATCATAAGAGAAAGAGAGAAACAGAGAGATGCGAGGAAGGCGGGCGAGTACGGCCGATTCGGCCCAGCCGAATTAGGCACAACTCCATTCCAAGGTTTCTCATCCATTTTAGTGATTTGTCTCACATGGTTTTCTTTAGTTTTCATCAAACAACAGATGCATATAGATTAAAAGCAGGAAACTAATCTACCGCTAGATCAAAACAGGATCAAATCTACTGCAAGCAAAGCATCCATATAATATGATGAAATAGGAGAAAACATATAATCAATTTGCTCAACAACTCAAAATTACGCGTACCTTGATAGACACATGCCCGGATGTATCTATGAATTATTAGTAAATTAGTTTAAAAACTAATATTACTAATTACCCGATTAGCGCATGTCATCAGATCGATTGATGCAGGCACTTATGGTGCATGGCTTGTTTGCTTGCTTGTCTCTGATCGATCTGTACACATCAACACATGCTTGCATTGCTGCATGACTTGACGTGAGCCACGCGGAAGTAATACCGATAACTCAGATCAGATCGATGGCTTGCATGCGTGGTTTGAGGCCGGTCGGGCGCAGCATCTCGTGCGCCGACGGCCGTCGGAGCACCCGGCCAGCTAGCTAGGTGACCGTGAGGACAGCTGAGGCGGCTCCGTGATCGCGCGCCTTGATGGGCTAGGGCGTGGTCGAGATCGCGGCTGTAACATCGGCACGTCAGCTCTATCTGGCAGGAACTCGCAACGCCAGATGAAACGCACGGCCAAGCCGCGCACTCCATCCTGTTTGCCGCGTGAGGTCCCGGCAGCTGGTCGGCCTTTCACGGACGACGAACTTCTCGAGCGTGGGCGATCGCGTCTATCGCGTCTCGGTGGTACATGCAAAATACATGCATAGTAGTCATAGGAGAGAGATCAATTAATCTAATAACATGAATAGATTGGAATGACAAACCAGTAAACGAAGAGCTGATAACGTGTTATAAACCAATGCGTTTATTAGTAGATCATCGGATCCATTCCTTATCCCTCCTACAGTAATAGAGACATGAGATGATACAGAACATCCGCGTTCTTCTCTTTGCCCTCAAGAATATTACCGAAGTAGACAATGAACACAGAAGTTAGGTGGAGCTCTCCTTTTGTTATAGATCTGATCTCGAGTACAAGCCAACTTTAAATGTCTTACCCTATCCCCTATATATAAGGGTCTTAGAAGAAGATAGACCTTATCTCTACTCCGATTTGAATTGGTCCACAAGAAACATATCTCCTAAAAATTTATTTTACAATACATATATGGTCATGCTTTTTGGTTTCGCCGCCATGCTAAAATACGACGATCACTTAGAAACGGAGGGAGTATTTGTTTCAGCCGATCCAACAATGGCATGTGAGCATACTAATGTCATTGCATTTAATTTGGCAGAGTGAGTTCACTGGCACTGCATTTACATATATTGGATTGCTCCATTTCCTACTAGAAGTGTCCACTGTACGGTAGAACATTGGCGATTTATACGATAGCAATTGAACTAGATTGAAACCTTGCCTAAACTACAGGAATACAAGATAAATATTATAACAACGATGAATATAGTAAGTGATTTTGTATACATCAGCGATGCTAATGTAAATGATTGGGGAGGGGTATTCTCATTGCCTGACTGGTTTGATTGCACTCACACATATTTGTATATATAATCATATCATGTCATAGCTCATCCACATTCTCCGCATCTGAAAGAGACGCATGGAGTGAAACTTCGCATCTGAGGGCCATGCATCGAGCAACAGAACCGATCGACACGCTTGACGAAGGTCGGCGCTGCTTAATTTCTTCGATAAAAATAAAATTTTTAGCTTGGTTTTATTGAGCTATTACTTACTTGGAATTACATTATTAGAACCAAATTTTCAAGAAATAAATAAAAGTAAACCAAACCAACATAAACAATATGCCTACCTCTAACTGTTTTCATCCGTTATAACGCACGGGTATTTTTGCTAGTAAATATAAAAATACAAAAAAATGATATCCGGTACAGTGATTTAGGGATAAATCAGATTCGGCCAACACAAAGTGAACTTATTCCACGCAGATTTGCGGCCTCCCAATCCCACCGGAAAATGGGCCGCACGTTAAAACTTGGGCTGGGACGCGAGGCGAAGGTTTTCTCGAGGGATGGGCCTCGCAGCTCCGTCGAGCGGCGGCGGCTTCCGCCATGGCTTCCCCCACGGCGTACGGTCACCGCCGACTCCGAGGCAGTCGATCCCGGTGGGCTCCTATGATCCGGGGACTGCCAGCCACTCCCGCGTCACCGCGCGACGATGTTTCCGGATCCCTGCGCGATTGCGCCGCCGCCGCGATGTATGTATTCAAATCGTCAAAGGTCTATAGTTGTTTGATTGACTGTACACGATGATTTAATTTCATATGCAGTACGAGGATGAAATGTTTGCTTTGCTGTCAATTTTTTTCGTCTCAGATGTCATGCTATTATTGCTGAATCGTCACTACCCGTAGGCTGTTTCTCCAGTTCATAGGGAAGTAACTGAAATATGAGGCTGAGGGCTTTCGAAATGTAGAGATTAGATCACTAGATAGACTGATGGCTCTATCACTGACACACAACTGCTGTACTACATCTTTTTTAGAAATGAAAGGCAGGGAATTTGTGGTGAGCAATGGGGGTGAAAGATGTGACAAAGGTAGAGTCTTACATTATTTCATAACATGTCCCTGTTCCCAGCAAATTTTGCCGTGTTGTACTGGCATGACAGCGTAGCAAATGACTTTTCTTGGATAATCCATTCACTGAGACTTGGTAGTTGAGTGTTGCGTTGTCTTCCGATAGTCTTGAGTCAAGTGTCAACCTTTTACCTGGTTAAACTGGAATCTTATTACCTGGTTAAACTGGAATCTTATTCTTCAATGCTAATACACAGTGTGTTCCCTCTTTTGGTTGTCCAAAGAGCGAAACGCAAACTGCTAGATAGAAGTATCTCTTAGTTCGATCTTGAAGGCCTTACCAGTTGCATGCATGAGTATGATGCTCAGGCAGAAAACTCTGTTTAGAGACAAGGTTTATGTTGCTCTCCCTGAGCAACCCACTGATGGCAAGTCCATACTGTCTTGGGTTATCGATCATGCATCCACTAGCACGGAGATCATCATCATCCACATAATTACTACATCGGACTTTGGTTAGTTATGTGCAGTGGCTTTATCTAAAGTTATTTTTCTTGATGTCAATAAAGGAGGTGATATGGTCATGTAGCTATCTTGTGATGTTTGTACTATAATCTTTAGCTTCTGGCTTCCTGCCATGTTCTGATTTATTTCCTCTAACCATTACTTCTTGTTTCTATTGTGTTTTCGGTTGCATTATCCTTAGCAAAGTTCTATTATCTTATTTGATTCCTTTTTTGCTGAAGAAAGCCGGATGCAAAATCTGGACAACTATCTGGACCAGTGCTCAAGAAAAAAGGTGCAAGATAATGATAGCTTATTTTGTTTTCTGAAAAGTTCATGTGGAAAAGATTTTACAGTGTTCACTCTCTCCACAAGACTTCTATGAGTAAATAACTAACTATAGAACAGAAGGAAAAAATGTAACACCAAGAAAGAGTGAAAATGGTCATTATTTTACTTGATATGTCCAAATACTGATCGTTCATATATTATATCTGAAGATAGTTCTTATAGTAGTATTATCATTGCACAACCAAAGCCACGTCCAGGTTATTTTTCATCTAAACTAAAACAGTTGATATTGAAGTAGAATTATATTACAAAGGTACAAAAATCCACTCCGTGCTAATGAAGGTTGGGGACATCTCTTCCATAAAGACCATACTAAGGAAATTTATACAAGGTATCTTGTTTTGGGTAGAAGCAAGTTTTGCAAGAACTGGGGGATAGGAGATTGGTCCTCTTTTTCTTTTTTTTTTTTGCTTAAAGCTTCCACCATATCTATTTTTGCATTGATTTTTTTTTTCTGAATACTATAATGAACTCTTTGGTTCCATTTTTTTATGTGACAAAACTGTAAAAAGTCCATATTTCAAACCCTGGTTAGGTAATAATCCAAAATTTGGTTTTAAACTGATCGAGATTAATATACACTGGGGCATCAAGGCTTTCTGCCACTTGTATGTTGAATCATATGAATCACTGAGGTTTACATATTGAAGTCAACTTGTTTGACTATCTATGGATACATGTTCTGCAATGCTGTTCTATCTCTTTTATCCATGATGTTGAAAACAAAAAATCAATTACAATAAGTTAACATATTTTGTAAAGAAAGTTTAGGGGGGAAATTAATGCAAAAAGTAATATTTACTTCATCAGAGAGCAAATTTCTTATTCTTCCTTGATCAGGTTAAAGCTGAGAAAGAAGTGTTCTATTTTACCAAAATTGACGAAGGGCTTCTTCATCTGATAGAAATATATGGGGTCACTAAACTTGTTATGGGTGCAGCATCAGACAGACACTACAAAAGGTTTCTCTCTTCTCGTTCTCTGAGTTCTAACAATCATGGTACAGTTTCACGTTACCAGTCCTTATTGATTGTGACAAAAATATGACTATTTTTGTTGCCCAGAAAAATGAAAGCGCCACAATCACAAACAGCAATAAGTGTGATGCAAAGAGCACATTCATACTGCAATATATGGTTTATTTGCAACGGGAAGCTAACATGTGTCAGGTAGGGCTTCAACTAATGGACTCTTATATACAGCTGACTTTATTTTATTGTATTTATCTTAAGCCCCGGTTTTGGCATTATTTCACAGCAGGGAATGTCAATATAACAGTACAATATGCAGCTTAAAATAATCACATGTAAATCTTTCAGTATAAGGCCAATAGGCAGCCATATGATTGGTACTTCAGTTTTGAAACTCCAAGGCACCGAATCGGTATTAATTGGATAAATAACAGAAAGCATCACAGCCTTGACTGTTTGCCAAGTATGCTGTATGTAACTGACGAACACATAGTTTTCCAGAATCAAAGACCACAATCCTAATGCAGCAGATAAATTCTGGCAAAACTTCACATATTTAGAATGAGTAGCACTGAGAAAGAAACATGTGTACATTTACTTTTGCCTTGTATATGCTTTTTTTGCGAACACTTTGTCCTGTATATGTTATTAGGACAGTCTAGGTTATGGTCGAGTTTGTACCATATTTAGCTGATCTACAATTCAACATGCCTTATCTTACAACTATCTGCATTTTGTCATGTAAAATATATGTTATTTTTCCATAAGAGAATGATTATCACAAGTTTATTGAAACCTAAGTAATTCTTAATTTTTCACTGCTTTGAATTTTTCTTCCATTAAATGTCTCTGTTTCTTTTCGCCTAGGGAGGCCAGTTGTTGCCCTGTAACAAAGTCAAAATCAGCGCGCCTACCTTCTTCTGTAGACAGTTGCAAGGTGGATCTTCAAAGTTTGCTTGAACCTAATATAGAGGTAAATACCACATTGTACTACAATTAACATGAGCTTTTCTAGCACGGCTTAGGTTGTGTTCGTTAGGCTGTTTTCCCAGCGCTCACAGTGTGCACGGAAAACGGAACGGTCCATTAGCGCGTAATTAATTAAGTATTAGCTATTTTTTTTCAAAAATGGATTAATTTGATTTTTTAAGCAACTTTTGTATAGAAACTTTTTGTAAAAAAATACACTGTTTAGTAGTTTGAAAAGCGTGCGCGTGGGGAAAAACACTGTGCGTGCTGGGAACTAACTCTCCCGAACGCAGCCTTAGTATCTGTTCACACAGGAAGACCATTAATGCTTATGTACTTCAGAGATACCAAGAGGTCTCTAAAACTGTTCTGAAGTTAGAGGAATGTGGAAATGCTATAATAAACTCGGAACAAAATGAAACAAGATGGTCTTGGCTCAGCAGGAAGAAGTTAAAACAGTTTTACTGTGTGTTTCAGATCCTTTGTGCTTGATATGCCATATTATATGAAATCCAAACTTTTACAATATTTTCTGTTAACAATTGCTGATTGCATTTGCAGGCTGAAAGATTGGGATGCATGTATATTAACGAAATGGAACTAAGGAAAGAGACAGAGGCAAAACTCTCACAAGAAAAGGAAGAGTCAGAATCTCTCAAGCATGCCACTGTGGTGCTCCAAAATGACCTGGACTGGCTCAAATATCAATTGAGTGAGAAAGCCAATAGACTACAAGAGCTAAACCATCAGAAGCACCTCCTTGAACACCGCATCTCGGAGTCAGACTCAGTTGCCACTTATCTAGAAGAGAGCATGAAGGTTACGGAATCTCTTGTCCAGTCACTGAAGTTGGAGTACAGTAAAATGAAGCGAGAGCGAGATGACGCAGTTAAAGAGGCAAGGAGCATGCGTATAGAGAAAGAGCTGACAAATTATTGTGCCTATGGAGCAATAAGCTCTGAGTTCTCCTTGATGGAGTTGGAGCAGGCAACTCAGAATTTCAGCAATGCACTTAACATTGGTCAAGGTGGATTTGGATCTGTATACAAAGGTTCTCTGCGCAATACGACAGTAGCTATAAAGATGCTTAGTACTGACAGCTTGCATGGCCAATCTCAGTTCCATCAAGAGGTACAATGCAAAGGCCTATCATCCATTTGTATAATATTGCATTGAGAAAACGGAACTAAGATAAGCTAATCATTATTAAAAATTAAGCTGATGCATTCTGCCGTTCCATTTTATTTTCACAGGTTGCTATACTCAGTAGAGTAAGGCATCCAAACCTAGTCACCCTTATTGGAGCCTGCACCGAAGCTTCAGCGCTTGTTTACGAGTTCTTACCAAACGGAAGCCTGGAGGACCGACTTAACTGTGTTGACAACACCCTGCCACTCACTTGGCAAGTGCGCATCCAGATCATCATGGAGATTTGCTCTTCACTTATCTTCCTTCACAAGCACCGGCCTCACCCTGTGGTGCATGGGGACCTCAAGCCAGGCAACATCCTTCTTGATGCAAACTTGCAGAGCAAACTCAGTGATTTTGGGATCTCACGCCTCCTGCTGGAGTCCAGTGTAACTGGAAGCGACGCGCACTACACCTCCCGGCCTATGGGAACACCGGCATACATGGACCCAGAGTTCTTCGCTACAGGGGAGCTGACGCCACAGTCTGATACTTACTCTTTCGGTGTTACCATCATGCGTCTCTTGACTGGACGAGCACCTCTACGCCTGATTAGGACAGTGCGGGAGGCGCTTAATGACGATGATCTGCAGTCAGTGTTGGATCATTCTGCAGGTGACTGGCCACTGGTGCATGCGGAGCAGCTCGCATGCATTGCACTGCAGTGCACAGAACTCAGCAAGCAGAGGCGCCCTGACCTTGTGCATGACGTGTGGGAGGTGATTGAACCTATGAAGAAGGAAGCTCCATCACCATTGTCCCAGTGTTTTCGATCTATCTTTAGTGCTATTGAAACTGCCACGCCGTCCTACTTCCTTTGCCCAATCTCTCAGGTTAGTCAGGTACTACGAGCTTGAAAGGTACTCCATCCGTCCCAAAATATAGATACCTTTAGCTATGAATTTGTAAGCTAAAGGCATATTTTGGGACGGAGGGAGTAGAATTTATAACTTGCTGCCAATTTTTTGGTAGAAACCGCTACAATGCTTCCAGCATTGCTTCTTGTCTGAAACTCTCTAATAATGACTTACTGCAATTGCATTTCTTCAGGTGATCATGAAAGATCCTCAGATGGCAGCGGATGGCTTCACTTATGAAGCTGATGCTATAAGAGATTGGCTGGATAAGGGACATGACAGGTCTCCAGTGACTAACCAAACGCTTGCTAACCGTGATACTATCCCCAATATCGCACTGCGTTCAGCCATTCAAGAATATCTCAAGCAGAACAAGATGAACGAGTCATTTGCACTATATGAACAGCAGCATGGCCTGTATTGAGTTTCATCTGTGCTTCGCCTGTAATAGATCGCTTCTGTGGCATATGCTTTGCCTAAGCATAGTAAGCCAGTAAGAAACTAAGGAGGTTGTGTTAGAATAGTGTTTTTTTTCAGTTGAGCCGTAAACCCAAGTTAAACTTAGGAACCAATGTTTTTCATTTGACCTGAGTTTTCGAAAATAAGGGGTTGGGTCTTCTTTAGAATGCTGATTTTCTTATCTCAATTCCTATAGGATTGAACTAATTCATGTGGAAATCCTGGGAAACTATCTGTTAAATTCCAGCATTCTAAATGAGATCTCATCTTTCCTTCTGGATTTCTGATAATGGAATGACGAAACCATGTACCATACCCATTTCATTACTTAAAAGGAAGAATGAGCTATTTCAAGATGCAATACAAATGATTGATCGATATCTATTCGTTTCTGAATTGCATTTCATGGAACATTAAGCATGATACTACTGGTGTTTAACATACTGACAGGTGGGTCCCACCTCTAGTAGGGTCGAGCCAATCGGCTATTCGGCTCTACTTGGAAGGGCTAAATCGCAAAACCTCCCCGCCGCTTCGTTTCCTTTCCCCACACTTCATCCCCACTTCCACCACGCCGTCACCGTCGTCGCCGCCGCCGGTCGCGCGACCTCGCCGGCGATATGCCTGAAACGGTATCCCACTCTATCCTTCTCTCACTTATCTCTCTCCTCTGGCACTCACCCTTTGGTCCTCGCAGGCGGCGGAGGCCAACCTCCGCAAGCAACTGGAGCAAACCCTCGCCGGCGAGCCATCCAGCCCGCTCCACCATTACAACCTCGTAATCTTCGTCATCTCGTTGCACGAATCCTCGCCGTAGCTGCCGTTCTCGCTCCTCCATTGCGCGCCTTATCACTTGTGTGCGTGCAGGGTGTCTTCCTATGGGACCGCGCGGAGGCGGAGGCGGTGGCGAGGGAGGAGGGCGAGGAGGAGGCGAGGCGGCTCCGTGCGGAGGCGGCCGAGCACTTCCTCGCTGCGGCCAAGCTGGACCCCAACGACGGCGTCCCCTTCCGCTTCCTCGGCCACCATTATGCGCGCGCCGGCGACGCGCAGCGAGCGGCCAAGTGCTATCAGCGGGCGACGACGCTCAACCCTGACGACGCCGAGGCTGGGGTGGGTTGGAATGCATATGAGCGTGTGCCTAGAAGGTGTTTGTTCTTTTGCCTGTGAGGGTGTTTTGGTGTGAGATGCTATTTGTGTGGTTTGGTGCAGGAGGCGCTCTGTGATTTGCTAGATTTGGAGGGCAAGGAAATCTTGGAGGTTGCTTTGTGCAAGGAGGCCGCTGGCAAGTCACCCCGGGCATTTTGGGCGTTCCGGAGGCTCGGGTACTTACAGGTAACTATCCTTGGTTGGAGTTGCTTGACAGCTTGAGTATATTGCTGATTGAAGTAGTCATGGCCGTAGTACTTGCGATCAACTATGGCTCCACCTAGAGGGGCAAATTTGTGAAATATTAAGGCTTTATTTCGATGGAATAGATCCACATGGACTGGATTTCAATCACACCATTTCAGACACCCAAACAAAGGCTACAGGTATTAGTTACGGTTACCAATCCCAACGTTGTTGAAATAAATTAAATTTTAACCCAATCAAGGGCTAGTCCAAACCTAAATCCCCATATGCATGCCTTCCGATTTACCAAAATGTAATACCATTCATATGCCATTAATATATCCAACGCCAGTTTCTTTCACGCCATGACCACCAGGGTATTCACCTCCCCTCGCGTCCTTTAGCCTCATACTAGCAGATAGTACTGGCATGATCCTGTAATTTTGGATTAGCTGATAGAGGATACGTGGAAATCTATTGGACAACAAGGCTGTTTTAGGCTTGACATTTCTCAGCTCTGCAATACATAGTCTCTAATCAGCTTGTAAAGGCCTGCTTGGATAGGCAGAATAGGATCCAAATCCTTAGGATTTGTATCATCCCAAAGGAAAGAAAACACCCCGTTCTTCTCCAAAACAAACCCTAAATTAACAATGCCCATTGCTCAGCTAGAATCTCCAACTTTGACTTGTTTAGGAAAATGTAGGTTTTCTCCCTGGAGCAAAGAACAAGTAGACTATGTGCTTTGCTTAAAGCTAAAGTTATGCTGTTAACATCTGTAGATTTTTCTTCATCCTTTTCTTATTTGTGCATGCTAAACTGTGCACTGATGTATTTTCAGTAATTATTGACAATTATGGCACATATAGGTTTATCAAAAGAAATGGTCAGAGGCTATACAGAGCCTTCAGCATGCAATACGAGGTTACCCAACATGTGCAGATTTATGGGAAGTGGGTTTTTTTTCCTTTTTCCTTTATTTTTGTTAATGTTGGTGAAATCTAAGTCTGGCACTCTGTTTTTATGTAATTAATATTCCATGTTATGGTATTAGGCACTCGGTCTGGCGTACCACCGTTTGGGCATGTTTACTGCAGCAGTAAAGGTGTGTTACTTTTTTTAGCATCGTTAGTGAATGCTACAGTATACTATATTGGGGCTTCTGAATATGCTTAATTCAGTTTATGCTGGCAGTCATATGGGCGAGCTATTGAACTGGATGGTTCCAAGGTCTTTGCGTTGATAGAAAGTGGAAACATCCAGCTAATGCTTGGTTATTTTAGAAAGGTAGGAATTTTTTTCACTTAATGGACCAATTGTTATACTGGATATACACAATTTTATCAGAAGTATGTATAATTTACCATTACGAATTCTATGCCAGTCCTTTACTGCTGCTATCGGTAATAATTTCCATAATCTTATATGTGTTGGGAAATACGCAATGCCAGGGAGTTGAACAGTTTCGCTCTACCTTGGAGATGGCTCCTCATAATCATTCCGCATACTTTGGTCTTGCTTCTGCATTGCTTGCTTGGGCAAGGCAGTGTGTAATGACTGGGGCCTTTGGCTGGGCAGCTAGTCTGTTGAAGGTATTTGGACACTAGTATTGGTTTCAATTGAATAACATATCTTGCTATATTGTCTCAGTGTAGTTTTTTGTAGGAAGCATGCGAAGCTGCCAAAGTTTGTACTTCCTTGACTGGAAACCTTTCCTGTGTTTGGAAACTGCATGGTGATGCTCAGGTACTCTCTATTTTACCATTAATTAATCATTTAAAATTTCAGATCCTATCGTTTTAAGCTTTCTTGTTTTATGTCAGCTCGCACTTGCAAGATGCTTTCCATGGGATGATGGTAATATCAAGGGGGGTACGGATGATGGTACTTTCAGAACTACTGTACTTGAGTGGAGAAATACATGTTTGTTGGCTGCAAATGGTGCCAAATTTTCATACCAACGAGCTTTGCATCTCACTCCCTGGGAAGCTAATATTCACAATGACACTGCTATATGTCTTGATCTCATTTATACCATTGAGGAAAATCACAGTCTAGATCCCATAGCTTGGTAAGCCTTTTGTTCCACAGTAATAGCTTAATATCATGTGCATCTGTTCTTAACAAGCTTACCTGATAAAACTTTATGTTCTGTGTACAACAGGGAACTGCCAGAGAAAATGTCGCTGGGTGGGTTGATACTGGAACCAGTAAATAAGGATTTTTGGGTTACATTGGGCTCGGTGTCAAGTAATCAAGCTTTAAAGCAGCATTCTTTTATCAGAGCACTGCATCTTGATATGTCTCTCTCTGAAGCTTGGGCGTACCTTGGAAAGGTAGTACTCCCTCTGGACACAAGAATATGTTGTTTTGGTCATGAGATGAATACATCTATGACCACTAATTTTGATTGACATTTGACAAATCCTCCAAAATATAATATTGTTTTCAAGGTAAATCTACACATGATTTTCACACATGGAATATAAATATTGAAAAGATATTAATGTTTAAAGTTTTTTAAGTTTAACTTGAAAAATGTCCAAAATGACGTGTTTTCACAAATCGGAGTTAGTACTATTTATGCTGTAGCTGACTGTTTCTTCTACTAATTGAGAGGTAAGTGATAGTTCGACTTTCAGATTTACAGGCAGTCAGGTGATAAGCAGTTGGCAAGACAAGCATTTGATCGAGCTCGAAGCATTGATCCTTCATTGGCCTTGCCATGGGCAGGAATGTCAGCTGAAAATTATCACCAGCCTGGGTATTTCTCTCATAGAATTTCATAGAAGATTTTGTATATTGTTACAGATAATTTCTTATTAAGCTGATTATACGCTTTGGCATGACTTTAAAGGGACAGGCCAGTAAATGAATCTTTTGAAAGCTGCTTGCGGGCTGTGCAGATACTACCTGTAAGTACAGTTCATTTGTATCACGCTTGTTGTCAGTATAACATTAATGATTCGGTTAGTTTTTCTCCTTCAAGTTTGTTTTGATTTCATTATCACAATGTTTCTGTATTAGCTTCCAGAGTTCCAGATTGGTCTTGGAACAATTGCCGCTCGTTCTGGTGAACTTCTATCACCTCAGGTATGCTTTGAAACTCCCCCCTCCCCAACAAAAAAAAACATAGTACTTCATGTTTGAAATGAGTTTTTTTCCTGCCGTGGTGTACTTTAGTGGCAGTTATCACATGTTCTATTATTGTTATGTTCTAAATTGCTGGTGCTAAGTGCTACTGTTATGATCCCAGACCACAATAGCTACATGTTGCTTCATTATGATGTCATGTATGCAAAGTGTTATTAGCTGTCCGTACATTGTCTGCTACGTTAGATTGCTTGGTTTTTGTGGATATTTTAGAGTACCAGACTACATGGTTTGACACTTTATTTCCTGTTCTCTTCCCTGTAACACATAATCCCCCTTATACCTAGTCCTATTATTTAGGTATTGATAGCTGTAAGGCAAGCTGTTCAACGAGCTCCACATTACCCAGAGTCGCACAATATAAATGGCTTGGTTTCTGAAGTGCGATCAGACTTCCAATCTGCAATTGCATCATACCGACGAGCGAAATTTGCTTTAGATATGATGCGGAACTCCAAAACAGACAGCAGATGTCATAGTGCTGATGTTTCTGTGAATCTTGCCCGGTCACTATGTAAGGTAAGGGTATTATCGTCTGCTTTGATGAAGACAAAAAAATCACATCAAGCAGCTGAAAGATCATGTTATTTCAAATGTTTTATGTGCAATAAGTTTGCATTTTTCTGTCACATTATTTACGAATGTCTATGGAACAGTTATCCTTTAACCGTTGCTTTGACTGTAGGCTGGTCTTGCAACTGAGGCAGTGCGGGAGTGCGAAGAACTGAAAAGGCAAGGTATTGTTTATTTTCATATAGCAATGGAAGGATTCTATTTCCTATTTTCTCCTGCATTGACATGCATGGCAAGTAAATTCCTTTTAAGCTATTTTCCTATGCTATACAACAGACATGCTAACAAGTTATCTCAAATTTCTAGGATTTCTGAGTGATGATGGATTGCAGATATATGCTCTTTCATTATGGAAGCTTGGCCAGCATGATGAAGCTCTTTCAGTATCAAGAAACTTGGCTGAAAACTTATCAAGTATGAAGCAGGAGAGTGCAACTGCAGCTTTGGGATTCATATGCACATTGACATACAACATCTCTGGGAAGGACTCCGCAGCTGCGGTCATTCAAAAACTGCCTGGTCAACTCAATTACAGCACACAGCTGAAATTTATTATCTCTGCATTAGATGCTTTGCAGCCAAACAAGCGTTTTCAGTTACCCCAGCTGAGTATGCCTCCTAGACTTACATCGTACGAAGTCATGAGTGAAGTCTACTCAAATATTGCTCTTGGAAAGGCTGTAAGTAGAGTGTTCTAAAATTCTGGTATTCTATGTGAAAAAATTGTTTCTTTTTGGTATGTGCTAGAGCATAGATATACTGATATAGATAAAAAAAATCCTTGTAGATTGGTGGGGAATCAGACAAGTTTTTAAGGGTTGATGGTGGCCTGTCTTACCTGAAAAAGGTTCTACACATGTATCCCAACTGCAGTTTAGTAAGGTAATGATCTTGCATGCACTGGTAATATCTGGTGTTCAGAAAGGTTCTAGACCTTGTGGCTTCAATCGGAATGTTGTGCACTATATTTCCTTTGTTGCATGCTGCAGAAACCAACTTGGATCTCTGCTACTGTCAATAGGAGATTGGATGGCTTCTCATAAAGCAGTAAGGGTTACTTCATTGTCCCGGGGATACACATCCAATAGGGGCTTAAGATCTCCACACCAAATTCAAGCATGTGCAGCAGTTTCTTGCTATGCTACCTGCACTTCTTACCCAAAGTTCTCTTTTCCAACATGTGAAGACCAATACCTAAATGGATACAATGCAATATGCCACCTGCAAAGGTACATCTTTTACTATATTTACCATATATTTAATACTCTTAGGCATACTAAGTGTGTGACTTGACCTTAAGCTTGCTGTTTGACTGCAACAATCTTAAGCATATTTGCCAAAGAGCAATCTGTCCAACTAAACAAGCTCTTATGCGTACTCCCACGGGAGATGTAACAATCACTCATGCTTTGTGTTTCTAAACCTTCCGTTAATAAATAAAATAGCATGAGTCTTCCAAAAAATGGAAAAAAAAAAACTAAGTGCGCAACTTTCTTTGCAGGTGGGTTCATCTCGAACCATGGAACCAAGATGCACGTCGCCTCCTTGTACTTGCCCTTTTTCAAAAAGCACGTGAAGAAAAGTACCCAAACCATATCTGCACCATTATGAAGAGGCTGATTTTGCAAGTTCTCTCCAGTGGTAGCAATTCACAAGATAATAAGGTTGTTCAGTATGGGAACTACTTGCTACTTCTTGTGGCTTCAGAGGTTAGTTTGCAATCCGGTGACCATGGCAACTGTATTGCTCAAGCTACTGAAGCTCTTGGAGTAACTTCTTCGAGTGTGGATTCTTTCTTTGCACACTTGCAACTGTGTCGGGCCTATGTGATGCAAGGCAATCTTTTGAACTCTAGGAGTGAGTACATGAAATGCCTGCAAAACCGTACTGATACTGAAATTGGCTGGGTAATACTTAAGCAACTTGCATCTATATGTTCACTGGAGGGTACCCCTGATGAAATAGAGAGACATCTCCGAGGATGCGTTGAAAAGAAAGGTAGCAATGCATCCAAATGGTTGTCTCTTTTTTATCTAGCATGCGCTCAGTGTTCAGTATGGAATGAGGACTTTGCAAGTGCTGAGAAAGCTATTGCTCAGGCATGTGCTGAAGGGGATCCAGATAGCTGCGTCTTATTTCTCAACGGTAATCGGCTTGTTACTTATTAGCTATAATGACTAACTAAATTGGAATGCTTTGTTCTTAGTAGTTTACTCTACACTAGCCCAGAATAAATTCTAACTTTCATTCTTGATGTTTATTTTTTACTATGTGCTGACTGAAACATCACCATTGTAGGCGCAATCTGTATGGACATTGCTTGGAGGTTCGCGGCCCCTCAATTTATAGCCCGTGCTGCTTCCAGTCTCAGAAAGGCACAGCAAAAATCACTAGCTTCTTTACCTATTGTGTCCCTCTTACTGGCCCAAGCAGAAGGCAGCCTTGGCTCCAAAGCCAAGTGGGAGAAAAACCTTCGCCTAGAATGGTTCTCATGGCCCCCAGGTCTGAAACTGAGGCATTGCTTCGTAAGCAGTTTTCATGAAACTTTCCCGTTTAATTTGCCATTCTCACCCGTTTCATCGTGCAGAATTGAGGCCTGCTGAGCTCTATTTCCAGATGCATCTTCTGGCAACGCAGTCAAGTGCAGCAGCTTCCCAGCAGAACCAGCTAGTGGAAACCATGCAAACCCCAGAGAAGTGGCTTCTCAGGGCGATACACCTGAACCCGGCGTGCTCCAGGTACTGGACGGCTCTGATGCAGCTCGTGTACGTGTAATAACACCCTTCGAAAATTGATGGATCCTTGCAAAGTTCAGAACGCCCTGATGAAAAACTGAAACCCGCTACAGTGCAAATGCAGCGCATTCATTGACTCTGAGCTGTAGCATTGGTTGGCTGACTGAATGCCAACCGATTTGTGACGACTGATGAGTTGCAAACTGTATGTATTCAATTATTCATGCCATGTTAAGAGTTGAGACGTGAGATGGTTTCCTGGAGAGTGGAGAAGTCTCTCTTTCTTGATACACCCTCTGTTTTCAAATAACCGACACTACTCCGACTTTGACCATTGATTACTCCTAGTTCTTAAACAGTTAAGACTTAAGACTACGATGAATGGAAGTATCATGCTTATGATGAGAATGCAATATACTTTGGTAGTAGGGTTTTTAACGAAGATCAGTGGTTAAGGTTTCAAAATGAAGTAGCAAGGTGGCCTGCGCAAATTGCGCAGTTAGTATCAATACAAAATTATTTAAAAATTTTACACCTGATTTTCTTTAAAATTTGCTAAATAGTCATCTTGGTGTCTTAGGATTTTAATAAAATTGACCCTTATCGTCATCGTGTTTTCAATTTTATATTTTAAAAGTTACATCAGCCATCAACCTTTACTCTTCTTTTTTTTCCCTTTCCTTGCTTGTTTGGCCAGCTACGACTTCTATTCATTCTTCTTTTAACCTTTTAACAAACACCCTCATCTTATTTTTTTTTACAACCCATTAGGATTTTAAATATCGAACATGTCATTGTTATGATTCTTTTTCTTACGTTTTATAAGTCTTGTCAACTGCCGAGATCCTATTCCCCTCCCACTGCCTTCTTCTCTCTTTATCGTCATCATAATTAAGAATTGAACCTAATTGTTATTGGGGTTCTATTTTTTTAATATCCATCAACCACCACCACCACACTTTTTTATAGCCCGCTCGTTGCCTCCCTCCCCCACTCTCCCTCTCTTTACTTGTTTATTTATTATCATTACTTTATTCTAAAATTAATGTTTTTTTTAAATTTTATTATGGATTAGTATTGAAATCCTATTTCGGATTTTATTTATTTTCAATTTAATCAA
Organism: Oryza officinalis; assembly: GCA_008326285.1. Taxonomy (NCBI): domain Eukaryota; kingdom Viridiplantae; phylum Streptophyta; class Magnoliopsida; order Poales; family Poaceae; genus Oryza; species Oryza officinalis. The sequence goes on along the minus strand of BDMV01000010.1, from coordinate 37,473,100 downwards.
TCTTACATTTGGATATTTATAGGCAGTATTTTGATATGGACTCTTCTTAGTAATAGTCTTTACTTATTTATTTATTTTATTTTATTATTTTCAAATTTTAATGATATCTTTTAATTGACTAAATTTTACAAAACTATAGATTTAGTAATGAAGTTATAAAAAACTATAGATTTTAGAGTTTATATTCATAGCACTATTGAGGTTATAAAAGTTGTAGTTTTGTGATAAAATTAATATTAAATCTATAGTCTTCTAATATGATATCTTAAATTTGTAGTTTTACGAAAAATATGATTTTAAAGTAGTCTTGTCATGCACTTTCTTAAATTTGTAGTTTTGTGATAGATTGATCAAAGTATATGTAGTTTTATGAATTTACTCTTTTAAATTTTATTTGGATTCATATTGAAAATCTAATTTTTGAATAATTTTATTTTCATTCCGAATTTTAATTAATCTTGTTTTGCGTTCTAGATGGACTCTCCATTCCTTTTGCTTATCTTTTTATTCCGAATTTTGGTTATTTCTGAATAGTATTCCTACTTATTCTAAATTTTCATTATTTTTAAAAAAATATTTTTAATTATTACTGAAAACCAATTTTAGAATTTATTTTATTTATTATTTTAAATTTTTATTACCCTTGCTTTTAGATATTTAATAGATTGCATTTTGCTATGTAATATTCTTGGTATGTAGTTTTTACTTTTAAAATTTTAATTGTATTTTTGGTTTGAATTTTAATGATATTCTTAAAGTTTATTTGGAATTAGTTTCAAAAGTCCAATTCCAGAATTTATTTTATTTTTATTTTGAAATTTAAGTGATATCTTACTGTGTCTTAGATGAACTCTTATTTCAATATTTTGTATTTATATTCCAAATTTCAGTTATTTCTATTTTTTCCTACTTTAACTCTTTTTTATTATGATTTTTTATTAATCTCGTGTTGTGTCTAGGTAGACTTTTCTTTTAATATTTTTATTTTTTTTAATTTTAGTTATTTCTAAAATTGTTTTTCTAGTTGAACTCTTGTTTTTTTAATTAATGTGAGAATTTCTAACTGAAAAATTATTAGTCTTGCAAAATTCCACAAACAAAGAAACACGTTTAACAAAACATTACTCTTTGTTATAATAATGATCAAACGTAGAAACATCATTTTTTAAGCAATAATGCATCTAGTCGATACGTGCCTTGCCTTGGCCTTGTTGCGACAATGCCATCCTGCTATATGTAGCTTTCTACTGAGTATAGTTTCTACAGCTTGGGAAGCGATCATATGCTTCTGGATGGAAGCAACAGCAAGTCGAAGAGGTCTTGAAGTCAAATCCGACTCTCATTGATCTCAAGCCACATATGAAATCAGATTATTAGAACTAACCTTTTCTTTCTTTTAAAATTGTGCCACTCCAAAACATATTCGAAGTCTAGATTTCTATAGTTTTGTGATCAATCTTCACCGTTATAATTTATACCCATCACGATCTAACGGTGTAACTTTTTCTTTTTTTTCAATTAATGTAAAAATTCTTAGCCTACAGAGCGAACATGTGTCTCCTTTTGTTTTAATAATATAATTAATACAATAGATAGATAGATTGTGTTCGGTGTTTATTTGGAAAATAGAGGGAGTAGATTCTTCTATTTATTTCGTTGTTGTAAATTTTTCTCACAAACCCCTCTAACAAGGACCGATCTGGAGTTTGAGTTGACGAATTGTAAACTGAGTGACATATGTCCATTAACAATTATGGTTGTGTTCTCCACCCTACTTTTTCAATTTATCTCTCTTACTTTCGTATGCATGTTTTTTAAAATGCTAAACGGTATGTGTTTTGTAAAAATAAATTTATACGAAAGTTGCTTTAAAAAATCATATTAATCCATTTTTCCAAAAAATTAACAAATAATTAATTAATCATAAAAAAATATGTCGTTCCGTTTTGCGTGCACGAGAGATTTTCCGAACACAGTCATATCTATCGCTGAACCCAAAAGTACCCAACTCAGCAGCCTAATGGATATTCTCTCAAACAAGTGTCATTTGCAATCTCATCTGCTTCTTCAGAGTTCGTCAGATTCAAGCACTTTCTAGAACCTTTACTCTCCTACCCATCGTGAACACGTAGCGTTTAACCATTGTTTCCGGTCACATTTCCATCGATTTTGTGTCCATCTGGTTGCAGTTGACAACAAACGCAACCGAGGACGCCACCACGTCACGGCGGCGTCGCGCCGGGAGCCGAGCTGCCACCTCTTCCACGCTCGTAAAATAACCCAAAGCGCGACGCCGCCCAGCGACACGCGGCGCCCCACCGCGCGCGACGCGCCCAGAGCGCGCCACGCCGCGCAGCACCTGTCGCCTTAAACCTTGCACTTGTTGTCCTTGCGCCTCATCACGCCCACTTTACTCCCGCTCGCCGCCGCTCCACCCAGCCAACCCGACGTCGCAGCCAGAGCTCGAAGGAATCCGCACCGGCGCCACCGCTTTGATCACTCCGTCGCGGCGGCCATGTCAGGCGGCGTAGGGCCGACGTGCGGGGGCGGCATCACGCTGCCGTCGACGGGCGCGCCGCTCCCTCCGCTGCACCCGACGCCGACGTCGCCGACGGCGCGGCCGCACCACCACTACTACCTCTTCTCCATCAAGCAGCTCAACTCGTTCGGCGCCGCGGCCGTGCTCGCCTTCTCCACCACCGTGCCGCTCTCCGACATCGCCTTCGCCCTCCTCGTCATCCCTTACCTCGTCATACTCTCCGTCCTCGCCTTCCCGCAGAGACCCGGCAAGCCCAACCCGGGCGCGCCGGTCTTCCTCGGCCGCGGCCGCATCCTCCTCAAGGTCCACGACGCCCTCGGCTTCCTCGTCGGCGCTGCGCTCCCGGCGCTCTACATCCTCGACGGCCTCCGCTCGGGGGACACAGCGGGGGTCGCCGCGGCGTCCCCGCACGCGTTCCTCCTCGCCGCGCAGATCTTCACCGAGGGCCTCGCAGCGGCGTGGCCGGGGAGGTTCTCCCTCCCCGTTCGGGCCGCCGTGGTGGTGATGTACAGCGCGCGGAGGATGTTCGCGGCGTCGGATTGGCTCCGCCAGGAGATGGAGAAGCGGGACCAGTTCAGCGGCGTCGGCGGCGCGCCGGCCGTGGCGCGCCGCAGGGTGGTGGCGGGCAGGGTGCTGGCGGTGGCGAACCTCGCCTACTGGGGGATCAACCTGTTCGCCTTCCTACTGCCGTTCTACCTGCCCAAGGCGCTCAACAGGTACTACTGCGGCAGCGACGGCAAGGAGGACGACGCCGCCGCCGCCATTGACGTCGACGACGTCAAGAAGAAGGATTCCTAGAGTGTGTTTAATCGTTCGTCGCTGCATTCTCACTAGCGTTTGTGCAGCTTGGTGTATTAGCTCTTCTTCCTTTTTTTTTTTTGAAAAAATCACGCATGTATTAGCTCTTCTTTTTTTCGAAAAATTCACGCATGTTGCTCAACTTGCGTTTCGTTTGGTAAAGACAAACTTTTGAGTTTGAGGGTGTTTGGTGTAAAGAGATTTTCTTAAAAAGTAAATTTTATAGAACTATAGATCCTTAAACCACACTATCATAAAACTTAAACAAAACGAAATGGTGTTTATCAAAAAACAACATATTTAATAATAAATTTATTATAAAAAATATATATTTAAGGCTAAGCATGGTGAAATTACTGATTTTGAAGTTCAATTCTCTATTCTACCGTTATTTTGGGAATGGATATGTAGTTTTGTGGTTAAATTATTGGTTTTGTGATAAATTTATTATCTAATTTGCTATTTACGATAAATTTGATGTTAAATTTATAATATATAGGACAATTTTAATTTATATTTTATAGAATAATTATTCTGCACCTCCTTTTTCTAATCAGCCCAACCACGCGCGCCCGCCTTCCGTTTTCGATTTTCTTTTCCGTCTCTCTGTTATTTTGGCCGTTAGAGAGATCTCACATAGGAAAAAATAAAAATTAAGTTGGTAAAACTAGGACTTGAACTCGTGACTTAGCCTATAAGCATGTTTTTCTAACCACCTCACCTCGGGACACTGCATGTTTAAAGGTTACAGAACAATTTAGTTATTTTATTTCAAAACTACTATATTTCAGTAGTAATATTATTGCATAGGTACAATAACACATCATGTTATACTTTTGTTATACTTTTGACAGTAACATGTTATATTTTGACAGTAACATCTTGATGAAATTATAGTAACGGTACTGCTACAGTACTCCTTTTGCTTGTGCATAACTAAATTTTTAAATCTCAATCTTGTAGCAAAGTACAAGTGCTAAAAGATGCATGTGTATGGCCACAAGTTAATGCATGTGTTAAAAGTACTTCTCTTTGCCCTCACATAGATACATAATAGCAAGCTAAGTACAAGTGAACTTTTTAGAATTCTAATATTTAAATAATGATATCTTTCACATTACATATTATATTTTTGAACCGTTTTCACCACAATACCTTTTAAAGTCTACAAAACTAGATCCGTCATTACTATATTTTGATGACACTATAACGATGTTACTACGATCGTTCTGTTACTGCATAATTCCTACAAGATGAAAACAGCAAAGAGATGGACGTGGGGGAAAGTGAGTAGGTGGATTTGACCGGGGTTTGACTGACGGAAGGGTGCTTTGACCATCCTTTGACCAAGGTGGGATGTGGGTTTTGGGCCTTAGAAAAGGTAAGGGAGATGGGGTTGACCCATTGAAAGAAAGATGTAGAATAGTTATTCTATCATAGGTGTAGAATAGATTCCCTAATATAACATTTAGTTTTACTTAACCTATTGCGGTGTAAACAGAGTTTTACGAGCTAAATGGTGCATCAAATCCTTGGACCTTATTTGGACGGGCCTTAGTTCTGGCCCATCCGCTTGTATAGGCCCGGAAAACTGAAATAGATGCCGGCCCATTCACGAGATGGGCCGGAATGAAGGCCCATATAAACGAGGAGTACTCGTTTGCTCTGAGAAACGGCCCATATATATATATGCAGAATCGTTTCTCCTCCCCGCGAGTCCGACATGGGAGATGAGTGACGCCCTGACGGCGACGGCAGGATTAGCGAGCTCCACAAGCGGAAAGAGACAAGAAACTATCCCTTTGCGTGGATCTTTTGCAGGAGATATTGGAAGAAGAAGAGGAAGTGGTTGCCCGCTGCCGACGAGGTGAGCGGGTTGACGGAGGAGGAGGCCGCGCGCGCCGGCTTCGGGTGTCATTGTCCCTGCTCGCCAGCTGCTCGGTACAATGGCACACTGCTGCTTTGCTTCCCCTCTCTTTGTTTCTCCAGAATATTAGTACAACCCTTTGACAGAAGTTAGAAGTCAGAGCCTTACTCTCTTCAGAATGTTTGTTTTCCAAATTGACATCATTCGTGATGCTGTTAGGAATGGTCAAACTACTTAAATCACCAATTGACATTGGCTCAATTGAAACTAATTTGGAAGTGGTTTGTTCATGCATATTGATCTCAGCGTCTCCATCACCTGCAGTTGCTCCTCCAGACTGCAGCGTGACGTAAAACATTATCTTGAGACAATGTCAGAAGGTTTTCTTTACAAGCTTCCCTTCGATCGCGCAGCCAGCAGGTGTAGGCTGTAGCCTGTAGCTGAGCAGAAAACCAGCACCCCTCGGAGTACCTGTCTGCTCTGTTGTCTCAGCCTCTCAGGTCAGCTGTCCTTATCTTACTAAATTCTTCTGCGAATTTCTGAAGAAAAATAATACCTTTAGTACTTTGGAGGAGTAACAAACTAAATTGCTTTGGCCACATCACATGCTATCACTGTCAGAGCCATACCTTAGCAACAACATTTAGCCTGTATATGTATATATCATCGGAGTAATCTATGCCGAACTCAGGTTGCAAATACCATATCCCAGAGCTCGACGCAACCCATGTGGTTTTTCAACATCAACCGAAAAGGCCCCTCTGGCTTCTCCGACGCCTCCACCACCGAGGAGGTCACCGCCTGCGTCGATGCCCAGGGATTGGTCGCCGTCATCACGGGTACAATCATCAGTCAATGCTGCTGCTATGCCATTTAAGCTCACATTTACGACGTTGGTCAGAGATATTCAGAGTGAGCTGACGACCTGGCTGCAGGCGCATCGAGAGGCATCGGGCTGGAGACGGCGCGCGTGTTGGCGCTGCGCGGCGCGCACGTCATCATGTCCGTGCGCAACGTCGCCGCCGGGCACAAGGCCAGCGAGGCGATCCGGGCGGAGATCCCCGGCGCCTTAGTCCATGTGCTGGAGATGGACCTCAGCTCCATGGATTCGGTGAGGAGATTTGCATCCGAGTTTGACTCTCTGAACCTGTCGCTCAACATACTCATGTAAGAACAGACTGGAACAGCAAATTTAACCTGTGGTTATATAGAGTATTGATTCAAACTTCCTTTTATGACAGCAATAACGCTGGAATCCTGTCAAAGGACTGCACACGCTCCATTGACGGCCTAGAATTGCATTTTGCAACTAATCACATTGGTATGCGAAATTGCATATAGCATTCCTCGTGCATCTCGATATTGCTTAATTGTGGATTGATTATTTCTGTGACTTGAATGATAGGCCATTTTCTTCTAACAAATCTTTTACTGGAGAACATGAAGAGCACAAGTAGGACAACTGGTGTCGAAGGAAGGATCATAAATGTGTCGTCTTCGGGGGCACATTATGACCTATCCTGAAGGGATATGTTTTGATAATGTCAAGGATCCTTCGAGGTAATTAATAAATTCCGATACTCTAAAAATTAGGACTAGCTAGCTAGGCCGTTTTCACATTTCAAGGAGCATAGATATCATGTGGATTCTAACAAAATAACTCTGTTTTACATTACAAACACAAGGAGATAATTTCCTGCCGTCCATTAGAGAATTGGATGACCAAAACCATTCTTCTTTTACATTTAAGAATTAATGCATTCAGGAGGGCCTGTTAGAGTTCTATAGGAGACCGCCTAGGTTTAGATCGAGGGGATTTCTCTGTGCTTGTGTTTCGGGATCATGAGGGATAGGGTTAGTGGTACCGACCGCTTGAGGCGTTGGAGGATGAAGAGGCTCCGGCCATCATCGTTGTCGTCGCGGGCTCGACGAGGCGTGGCGCGGCGGTGATCCTTCCCATCACTGGCTGCGCCCCCTCGATCGGTTAGGGTTAGGGTTTGTGGGTGGAGAGGGCGGCGGCAGCGAACCTCGTGTCGTGTGCCGCCCCGGCCTCCACCCCTGTTAATATGGCGCAGGGTGACGGGGGCCCACCAGCCAATGGGCTGGGCGCCCCCGATCAGGGCGCGGGTCAAGGCCCCCTTGTGCCGTTGGGCTCAAGGGGAGGGAGATCTATCTAACATTCTCCCCCTTGATCTCACTATTTCTTTTAGCCTTTTTCTATTCCATCACAGATTTGCACATAGAACATGTTTCATCATCACGGTCAATCACCGATGGATTCGACAGCCACTATACACAACTCTATTCAGAAACAGATACTTTAACTTTTGGGTCCTATAGTCCAGGATTCATAAGGCTTCTCTTAAACCCATGCCGACTACATGTTCCTTGAACACGTTGGGTGGTAGACCTTTCGTGAGCGGATCCGCGAGCATTCTTTCTGTTCTAATGTGCTCGAGACTGATTGTTTGATCCCGGACTTTGTCCTTCACAACATAGTACTTTATGTCAATGTGTTTGGCAGCACCACTTAACTGATTGTTGTGAGCGTACATTACTGCGGGTTCGTTATCGCAGTATAACTTTAGTGGTTTCTCAATACTATCAACCACCTTTAAACCGGGTGTGAACTTCTTTAGCCAGTTCACCTGCCCCATGGCCTCATAGCATGCTATAAACTCGGCATACATCGTAGACCCTGTAGTGATAGTCTGTTTTGAGCTTTTCCATGAAATAGCTCCTCCTGCAAGGGTGAACACGTATCCCGATGTTGACTTTGTATTATCTTTTGCAAAATCAGAATCAGAATACCCCACTATCTGGAGTGACTCTGATCTTTTGTAAGACAGCATGAGGCCTTTTGTACCTTGTAAATAACGCAAAACTTTCTTTACTAATTTCCAGTGCTCTGGGCCTGGATTACTCTGAAATCTGCCAAGTAACCCGGTGACAAATGCCAAGTCAGGGCGTGTGCACACTTGAGCATACTGTAGGCTTCCCACAGCTGACGCATATGGCTTTATTTTCATTTCGTTGAGCTCGTACTGATTTCTGGGACATTGCCATGTCCCATACTTCTCTCCTTTGACTATAGGAGCAGGTGTAGCACTGCATCTGTACATGTTGAATTTCTTCAGCACCTTTTCTATATATGCCTTTTGAGAAAGTCCCAATGTATACTTCGTTCTATCTCGGTGAATCTCTATGCCCAAAACATATGAAGCCTCACCGAGGTCTTTCATGTCAAAGTTTGAGGACAAGAATTTCTTTGTTTCCTGCAATAGACTGACATCACTACTAGCCAGTAGAATGTCATCTACATACAGAATTAGGAAAATGAATCTCCAATTCCTAAACTTTGTATAAATACAGTTGTCCTCAACATTCTCTTGAAACCCAAATTTCTTTATTGTCCCATCAAACTTCAAGTACCACTGTCTCGAAGCTTGCTTTAATCCATAAATGGATCTTTTTAGACGGCATCCCATATTATCGTTTTCTTTCACAACAAAACCTTTCGGTTGTGCCATGTATACTTTTTCCTTCAAATCACCATTTAGAAATGTTGTTTTTACATCCATTTGATGTAATTCTAAATCATAATGTGCCACCAGTGCCATTATAATCCTAAAGGAATCTTTACAAGAGACTGGAGAAAATGTCTCATTGTAATCAATCCCTTCTCTTTGCGTGAAACCTTTTGCCACAAGTCACGCCTTAAACTTTTCTATATTCCCTCTTGACGGAGCGTGGAGCTCCTCACTGGGAGACCGTGCGGGCCTCCCTTTGCCAGTTCGGCCGGGGGCGCTAGGTGAGGTTCTTCGCCCTCGATCTGAGGAACGTCAGCGAGAGAGGAAATGCACAAAACACGGGCGACGTAGACAGGTTCGGGCCGCTGAGAAGCGTAACACCCTACTCCTGTATTCTGGTGGATCTGGAAGTCTCCAACCATACAAAGAGAGTTCGGCCTCTAGAGTGTATCGGCCGGAGTCCGATCCGATCCCCTTTTTTTTTCTTTTTCTTTTTCCTCCTAGGCCTGGGCCTCCTTTTATATGGCAAGGGGTTACCACACGGGCCTCTAGCTGCCTAAGAAAGAAAACATTCTTTTACAAATAGGGTTGTCCTACTGCCGGAAGTGACCTCTGACAGACGCCGCGTCACGCCTCTGCTCAGCCAGCCGGCTCATCCGGGGAACGCCCGTTTCAACCTTCATTAAATGGTGGGCGACTTCCTCGCCACGCCCACGCCGAAATCTGGAATGGATCTAACCGGGACTGACATACCAACTCCAGGAGTTAGCACGCCGGCTCCGGCTAGGGGCAAGAGACAAGGGGCTCTCATCATTCTGACGAGATGGGGCGAGGCGTGCCGCAGGCCGCCTGTCGCCACCTAACCCGCGATCTGACCGGTCTGTGACCGGTCACACACCGCGACCGGTCATGGACCGGACAGGCATGCGCTGCACCGCATTAAATACGACGTAGTGCGCTCGTCTGAACCGCCATAAATGCGGTTAGGTGAGCCCTGCTGCGCTCACCTAACCCGCACATGAAGCGCCGAGATCACCGGGGGTCGGGGTGCCCCAGCCCTCGGGGCCGAAACAGGGGCGGCCCGACCCCGCGAGGAGACATTGGGGGGAGCCGCCACGTCACCCTCGGGCCCGACCCCCCGGGGGGACGGGCCACGTGGATGACTGCGGCCGCCCAAACCTCTGGCCATGAGACCCCCGGTCCCCTGTCACCGACAGTAGCCCCCGGCGTTACGCCAGGGCAACCGCTCCCCTCGAGGGGAGCGCCCGGGCATGACGCCACTCCTAAGGCCTGGTGACAGATGGGACCGGTCCCACAGGCGGGCTGGACGCCAACGGTCGCGAGTCGCACGCATCGGCGAGGGAAAAACGACCGAAAACAATGAGCGGTACTTTCGCAACCGCTTCACTACTTGAGATAGCGCGCGAATCGGGACACGTCAGTCCGTTTCGCCTGGAGATATGATGATGGCGTTTTTCGCGGTAGCCGAGCGCAATTAATGCGCACACGATCTGCCCCTCCTCAACCGCCACGGCCGCACGGTTGCCACGTGCGCCGCGGACGGGCGTGAGGGGTTAGTGGAGGCGTGGGCGCGGGATACGAGGGGGCAAGGTAGTGGGCGCGGAGAACGAGGAGCCGGGCGTGGCGTTGGCGAGGGTATAAAGGCGCCGAGGAAGGGAATCGCTTCCCTTCCCTCGCCATCCTTCCCTTGTCTCCGCCACTTGTGCCCCAGCTCTTCGTTTCTTGTGCCCTACCCTTGCCGCACGCGCTCGCTCTCAAGCTCCCCCTCCGCCGGCGCCATGGCACGGGGCTCCGCACCGCTCAACGGTAGCGTGCTGCTGCCTTCCCGCATCACGAGCGTGAGGCAAGCCGGGCTGCCGCGCCGGTTCATGCCGGAATCTGCCACCGGCCGGGAGGTAGTCGCGCTGGGCGAGGGACACCCGGCGCCACACTACCCGGGGCGGTCCGTTTTCTTCCTTTCTTTCACAATGGCGGGGCTGGTCCCGCCATTCTCTACTTTCTTCATGGATATTCTGGAGTTCTACGATCTCCAGATGGCGCACCTCACCCCCAACGCGATAATGACGTTGGGCATCTTTGCGCACCTGTGCGAGATGTTTATCGGGGTGCGTCCACCTCTCCGGCTGTTTCGGTGGTTCTTCACCGTACAGCCGGTGTCGCCGCCGACGGTAGTCGGTGGCTGCTACTTCCAGCCGCGGGGGCAGGTGCTGAACCGCTACATTCCCTGCGTCCTCCGCAAGAAGTGGGACGACTGGAAGAGCGATTGGTTATACACCCCCCTCACCGGCGAAGCGCGCCTCCGACTTCCGAGCCAGCCCCCGGCGCAGGCCTCCAGCTGGCGGGCGGCGGTAGATCTGGGGGACGGCTACGACGCCGTTCTTGACCGCCTGGCGGGTCTGCGATCCCAGGGGCTTACGGGGGCCATGGTGTTCGGCGACTACCTCCGCCGCCGGATCGCGCCGCTCCAGCGGCGTGCCCGGGGCGCCTGGGAGTACACCGGGCCCGAGGACCACCTGCGGACCCACCAGGGGCGCGAATGGGACTGGGACCCTGAGGACTTCAGGATGGTGGTCCAACGGGTGCTGAATCTCAGTTCCGTGGAGGCATCCCTCATCCCCCAAGGGGTCCTCCCCCTCTGCTGCGACCCAGAGCGCGCCAACATCCTGGCCATCATGCAGGTGGTCGGGGCGTCGGGGGAGCGGGCCCCCCGAGGCCACGATGGCGCAGGCGGGAGCCGCAGGGAGGAACAATCTACCCCGGGAGGGGGCCATGCTTCTGGGCCCCGCGACGGGGGCCCGGGGGGCAGCCGCCCTGCCGGCGCCAAGGGGAAGAGGAAGCAGGAGGGTACTCCTCCTCCATCTCCTCCCTGAGGGGGCGGGCGGTGCGTGCCAGCAGCAGGCGCCCGGAGGGTGCCGTGCCGACGCCGCAGCCCGAGAGGGAGCGAAAGAAGAAACGGCTCCGTAAAATGGGGGAGACCGAGCCGTGCCGGGGGAGCCTCATCGCGCCCCCGAGGTGGTCGTTCAGCCGACCACCCCGCAGGTTCGTCCCCGCACCCACTACGGCCGTATTCATACTCCCATCTCCCAAGACGAGTTTTCACTCACCCGCTTTTTTGTCTCTGGTTTTTCTTCTGCCTCAGCGAGATCCCGTCGCGCCCCCCACGCCATTCCAAGTCCGGCCGGTCCGAGGCCGAGGAGACGGCGACCGCGGAGGCCCGGAGGCGGGAGGCTGACCGGCGGGAGGCCGCGGACCACCTCCGGGAAGCCGAGGAGGCTGCCCAGGAGGCCGCCCGGGTTCGCCAGGCCGAGGAGGCCGCTCGGGAGGAGGCCAGAATCCGCCGGGCCGGGGAGACCGCCCGACAGGCAGAGGCGGCGCGCGCACGCCAGGCAGCCTGCCAAGCCCCCGACCCGACTCCGCCCGAAGCGACGACGACTTCCGAGGCCACCCACGACGAGGCCGCAGGTGCGCCCCTCGGGCCCGACGCCCCGAGCGACGCTCGGAACGAGCCGGCTTCGGGGGTCGCCCTCGAGTCCGGCACGCCGATCGGCGGGCCGAGCCGCGCGGCACCCACACCGAGGCGGCCCTCCCCTCTGCCTTCCACTGCCCCGCTGAGCGCGGAACCCCTCCTGCAGGCCCTGGCCGCCGCGAACAGCACGGTGCTGGACGGGCTAAGCGCCCAGATGGAGGCCCTGCAGGCGGAGCGGGCGGAGATCGACGCGGCGTGGGCGCGCGTCGAGGAGGGGCGGCGCTCGGTGGAGGCCATGGTGGAGGCGGGCCGCAAGGCACAACGCCGGCACGCCTCACAGCTCGAGGCCCGTCGTAGGAACCTGGCAGAGATCGCCAGGGAGGTGGAGGAGGAGCGGGAGACCGCCCTTATCGCCACCGCCGTGCTCGACGAGGCGCGGGACGACCTCCGCCTCCAATACGGGAGCCGGGTGGTGGAGCTAGAGGAGAAGCTCGACGCCGCCCGGGGAGTTCTCGACGCCGCCGCTGCCCGGGAACGGCGGGCGGCGGAGAACGAGGCGGCGTCCCGCCAGCGCGAGGAGGCCCTTGAGGCCCGCGTCACGGCGCTGGAGGAGCGCGCCCGCGCCCTGGACGCGGAGGAGGCCGCCCTGGCGGACCGCGAGGCCGCCGTCGCCTCCCGGGAGGCAACGCTGGCAGCGCACGAGGCCGCCTCCGCCGAAGAGGAGTCCGCACTCCGCCTCCGCGAAGACGCACTCGCCGAGCGGGGGCGAGCTCTCGAGGAGGCGGAGGACGCTGCTCGACGGCTAGCGGACAGCCTGTTCCTCCGCGAGGCGGCGCGGGAGGAGCAGGGGCGCCGTAATCTGGAGAGCGCCCGCGCCGAGAGGGCCGCGCTGGACCAGCGGGCCGCTGAGCTCGAGGCGCGGGCGAAGGAGCTGGACGCGAGAGCGCACAGCGGCGGGGCGGCCGCGGGCCACGGCGACCTAGCCGCCCGCCTCGCAGCCGCCGAGCACACCGTCGCCGAGCTGCAGGGCGCCCTGGACTCGTCCGCCGGGGAGGTCGAGGCCCTCCGCTTGGCGAGCGAGGTAGGGCCCGGCATGCTTCGGGACGCTGTCTCCCGCCTAGACCGCGCCGGGCGGCAGGCGGGCATCTAGGGCGGGCGGTACGCGAAGTACGCCGCCAACCAGGGGGGCCTTGCCCAGCGCCTCTCGGAGATGGCCGGGGCCCTCGAAAGGCTCCCCGAGGAGCTCGAGGAGACGATCAAGTCATCCTCGAGGGACCTCGCCTGGGGGGCGGTGGAGCTCGTACTGGCGAGCTACCAGGCCAGGGACCCCGACTTCTCCCCGTGGGCAGCGCTGGAAGAGTTCCCTCCCGGAACCGAGGACGGCGCACGCGCATAGGTCCGGGACGCCGCCGACCACATCGTCCACAGCTTCGAGGGGACGGCCCCTCGGCTCGTGTTCGCCCTCGAATCCAACGAGGAGGAGGATGGCGACGATGGTGCGGGCGACAGCAACGGCGAGGCCGGCGACCCGGGCGCGTCGGAGTGAGCCCCCAGGCCCCCGCCAATCTTAGTAATTTTTCCTTCTTCCGGGGCCTTCGAGCCCCCGCTTGTACAGACTAGTTTCATCTGCAATAAGAGAATTTTAACTTCCATGTTAGTTACATTTGCTATGCGTGTAGAATAAGGATGGTCTGTGCCGTGGTCCTTCTGTGTCTTGGCTTGAACGGGGGCTCGTGCCCGAGCCCCAGCCTCAAGCGGCGCAGATCGGAGCTAGTGCCTGGGGAGATCCACATGTCGAGACTGGCCAGGCCGGGAACGCGGCGACAGAGGGTTATGGATGACCCGATTGTGGGCCTTTGCCGATTCCCCCCCGGAGTTCGCCGCGCCCCGGGGCGCGGCTCGGCTCTGGGCCCCGTTTGGCGATTCTAGACGACCCGGGTCACCAATGGCGAGGCCGAGCACGAACGGACCGATTCAAGCCAAGACCTTTCAAAAGGAAACGAAAACACAGACACAGTCCTCAGGAAATCGAAAAAGCTTCTTTATTGAAATGCTGAAAAGGAAATAGACAAGTATATGCATGTGTGAGCCCCCGGCCAATCCTGCACGCCCGAGGGGGGTGCGGGGTTGGCCCGAGCCCGAGACATGACACCCGACCCCCATCAGGGGTAGAAACGACGAAGATGTTCGATGTTCCACGGGTTAGGCAGCTTTGTGCCGTCGCCCGTGGCCAACCGAACCGAGCCCGACCGAGGGACGCCGATCACTCGATACGGACCCTCCCACATTGGTGAGAGTTTGCTCAGTCCAGCACGCGTTTGGACGCGGCGTAGGACGAGGTCGTCAACGCAGAGTGATCGGGCCCGAACGTGGCGCTGATGATAGTGCCGCAGGCTCTGTTGGTAGCGCGTGGCTCGGAGGGCCGCGCGCCGCCTTCGCTCTTCTAGGTAGTCGAGGTCGTCTCGGCGAAGCTGATCTTGACCAGCCTCACAATACATGGTGGCCCGAGGGGACCTCAGGGTGAGCTCAGATGGGAGGACCGCCTCCGCGCCGTAGACGAGGAAGAAAGGCGTTTCCCCGGTTGCTCGGCTTGGCGTGGTTCGGTTCGCCCAGAGCACCGCCGGCAGCTCCTCGATCCACGAGCCGCCGTGCTTCTTGAGGATGTTGAAGGTCTTGGTTTTGAGGCCCTTGAGGATTTCCGCATTGGCGCGCTCCACCTGGCCGTTGCTTCTGGGGTGGGCGGGTCAGGCGAAGCAGAGCTTGATGCCCATGTCTTCGCAGTAGTCGCCGAAGAGCTCACTAGTGAACTGGGTGCCGTTATCCGTAATGATACAGTTAGGCACCCCGAACCGAGCAGTGATGCCCTTGATGAATTTTAGCGCCGAGTGCTTATCGATCTTGATGANATGCCTCCATGGTGTCCCAAAGCGGATTATCTCAGACCGAGGCGCGCAGTTTACCTCTCACTTTTGGGATCGGTTCCATGAAGCACTAGGCAGTCACCTTGCCTTTAGCACAGCCTACCACCCCCAAACCGACGGCCAGACGGAGAGAACCAACCAAGTTCTAGAGGATATGTTGCGCGCTTGTGTTATGGATTTCACAACGGACTGGGAAAAATGTCTGCCCTATGCGGAATTTTCATATAACAATAGCTACCAAGCAAGCTTGAAAATGTCCCCCAACGAAGCCTTGTACGGCCGGAAATGCCGTACCCCATTGATGTGGTCAGAAGTTGGAGAGGCCTCCGTCTTCGGACCCGACGTCGTGAGAGAAGCTGAAGAAAAGGTGCGATTAATAAAAGACCGCCTTCAAGCCGCCCAAGCCAGGCAGAAGAGTTATGCGGACACTAGGCGACGGGAATTAACTTTTGGGGTTGGGGATTACGTGTATCTCAAGGTATCACCCCTACGAGGAACCCGGCGTTTTAAGGTAAAAGGCAAGCTGGCACCGCGTTATGTGGGACCATACCCAATAATAAGCCGACGTGGCCAAGTCGCCTATGAGTTAAAACTGCCAGAAACCTTATCCGACGTCCATCCCGTGTTCCACGTCTCTCAACTAAAAAAATGCCTCCGCATACCAGAAGAGCATACCTTAGTGGAAACCCAAGAAGTAAACCCCGACCTCACATATCCGGAGAAACCGATCAAAATCTTAGAAGAAGCTGAAAGGAGAACCCGCTCTAAAACCATTAAATTGTACAAAGTTCTGTGGAGCAATCACTCGGAAGACGAAGCCACCTGGGAACGAGAGGAATACCTCAAGAGTAGATACCCCGACCTCTTCTAGAAAAGGTAAGCAATCTCGAGGACGAGATTATTTTTAGGGGGGTAGGTTTGTAACACCCTGGGGAATTTCCTAAATAAAAATACACCGATCAAAAATCATTTCTGTTTCACGTTTAAATTTTTGCATCATGCCGACAGTTTCTTTGTTTTATGCCAGTGCCAAACTTTTATTGAAATTTACCAATTTTTTTCTACTCCTCTGTTCGTCTGGTCTTTGTCCCAGGATTTTCACTCTAACCAAAATTAGTTTTACTCCAAAAAGTCCACGTAAGCTCCCTCTACTATGGCCTTCTTGTTGCTGGGCTTTTTCTGGAAAAAGTCCATGTTACCTCCCCAAGCCCTTTTCATTTCTATTAAGTTGGAAAAGAGAAAAGTCTAATTTTCCCCCATACTATTTTCGGCGACGACGTCGCCGCGCGCCGCGCCGTTACGACGAGGCCGCTACGACATCACCGGCTGTCGCCTTCCGCTCCTGTCTCACCGGCGAGCTTGCCGTACGCATCCGGCCCCACCTCGCACCGCCGCGAGCCATGCAGCAAGCTAGTTGTGCAGGCGCGTGCATGCAAGCAAGCCAGCCACGAGCAAGCACCATGCAGTATAGGCAAGCCAGCCACGAGCAAGAACAAGCTAGCATGCATGCAACTGCCTATGCAGTATACGCGCCAACCCGCGCGGCCGCTGCAACTGCCCCATCCCTGTCTTCATGGCCATTTAAGATGAGCTCGTGCGGTGAAGCCTATAAAAGGGCAACTATGGCCAGTATGCAACCCGTCCCTTTCCATCCTCTTTTCTCCTCCTCCTGGCTTTCTTTTCAGTCACACCCTTCCGCGCACACGCCGCCATCTCTCCGCTTGCTCCGCCGCGGCCGGTTTCGGCTGGGCCTCAGTTGAGCAAGAGGACGGATAGGCCGCCGCGCCGTCAGTTGAACCCGAGAACGACTGACTTATCGAACGGCTAATCCCTAACATCTGACCCACTGACTTCTAACTCACTAACCCGCTGACCTCTAACTCACTAACCTGCTGACCTCTAACTC
>BDMV01000010.1:37397535-37455952 GCA_008326285.1 Oryza officinalis | reverse complement strand
CTGGGAACGGTAAGCCGCCGACCCTGGTCAGTTAAGGACCGAGTCAAGAAGCTAAGCAGGAAACGAACCGAGTACGACCACACTTCTTGAGTGGGGTTAGACCCGGTGGACTAGGTTATTCTCGTGGGGTGGCACCCCAGACATGGTAGGTTCTGGATATCGGTATGGAAATGTGGAAGTGTGTGGTTTAATGACGTCAAGCTTTATATATGTATGATGTAACCTTCAATCTCGGGAGCGCCAGGACTCCCCTCACAACCGGCTCGAGGTAGGAATGTGGCGCCGGGGGTGCAATGGGGATTCATAGTCCTTGGAGCGGGTGCCGCCATGCGAGGGTAACTGAAAAACCGGGCCGTGACAAGTCTCATGTGTTGGGTGCGTCACGGAGTGTGGGATTAAAAGCGTACATCCACTGCAGTGTGAGTAAACTAAACTATTCGAATAGCCGTGCTCGCGGTTAATGAGCGCCGGGACTTGTATTACTCTTGACTAGCCTCGTCAATTTGTAATATTGCTTAAAATATGATGGGTGTGGAAGGTGTGACCTTGCCTGATATGCAAAAAGGTCATAGTGGTTAAAACTGTGGAAATTGGATGCGAGGGTAAACCGGACCAAGCGAGGCTTGGGGAAGGTGGATGAACCCTCGCAGGTTAATGATAACTTCAACTTAACGTGGTTTTCAGTTAAAACTGTTGTGGCATAGGTTTGTGAAATAATTTGTGAAAACTAGCTTTATGCAAATAAACCAAGCCATCCTTGAACCCCTATGAACATTATATGCATTCTGTAGTGGTGGCTTGCTGAGTACGGTTGGTACTCACTCTTGCTTATTTACATCTTTTAGAAAGGTGTTGGTGTCGACCTGTACATGTGCTATGCTGGCAAGGAATTACCAAGGACGGTGGAATAGGGACCTAGGTTCTCCAGTCGATGCGTGTGGGATAAGATGGACCGCCGCTGCTTCGCTCCCGCTACTTCATTTAGTTGTTTTGGTATTTTGTGTTGCTGTCGACCATGCTTGGTCTATTCGGGTTCCATTTGGGCTACCCTTGTATTATTAATATATTGTAAGACCTGTATGACGATGTCAGCTTGAGATATACAACTGTGCCATGTGTGTACCATCTACTGATCCAGGGAATGGTATTGTAATACACATGGGGTTCCCGGTATACAAAACCGGGGGCTCACAGGGTGTCCTGGGAGAAGAAGGAAGGGATGATGATGGAGGACGCGGCAACGACGACCCCTCCCTCTCCTCTCTCATCCACTTTTCCTGTGACGCGGGTCCGCCGACGTGGAGGAGGGGGGCACCGGATCTAGCCGCCTCCGACCTCCATGACGATGATGACACGGGTATGATGGTGATGGCGTTGTCAGCTGGCCTCTTCCCCTTCCTCTCTTCGTCCTGATTTACCTCTTGTGAATTACTATTGTGATTGTTGATGTTTATTCATGATTTTGTGTTGATCTTGATGATCTGGATGTGTTATTCATCTGTTGAAATAAGAATATGAGAATTATTTATTGTTGTTCATGTGTTCATCTTCATTTTAGAGGACTTGGGGCATCATTTTCGGGATCTGGGGCTCAATAAATCAACTCGATTTGAGCTGGTTTTTCTTTTTCTTTTTTGCTCGTAGAAAACCAAAGATGTCGGTTGTATGCTTAGAACCGATATCTATAATCTCTATAGATATTGGTTTTAAAATGAGACCTATACCAATGGACAAATATGCTTCTAAATTGATGCCAGAAAACCGGCACCTACAAAAGATTCTCATCCGACATTTATAGAGTGCTCTGTAGTAGTGTTTCTCACCCTCCATCCCATCTCCAACGTGGGTCACAACCCATGTCTTAACCTTTCAAATATACTTGTTACCGGATACTATTTACCTTCAGAATTTGACCACTCATATTTTTTTCTTAAAAATAAAATCATGCCATACTGCCATATCAACGAAGTGGGTAATTATAGAACTTTTTCACACCATGATCTAATCATTCAAAATTTATTGGTGATTAAAATTAATATTGCACTGCTCAATGATGACATATATTTGAAACTAGAGTATGTAAGAAGCTTTAGTTAGGTGCAGTATGTGTTAAAATGAAAGAAATATTGCCGCCTAGTTAACTCCATTGCCGTTCGCGCCCTTCTGTAGTGCGACACCTGCTGCTTTTTACTGTTCTATTTCTTTCCTCGTTCCTCTTCCACCGACTATATCAAGTTCAGTTGGAGTTCGCCTTATTGCTAACCGACTGTATCTGATTTCTTTTTGTCATTTGGTTAGAAGACGGGGAGGAGAGGCGGGGCGGGGGCAAAATCTTCCGGACTTGACGAAGGCAGTAAAAATGTAAAATAAGTGTAGTGAATTTTAGTTCTTTGCTATGTGACTGATTGCTGCAAGCCTGTAACGGCCCACCGGCCCAATAATTTCCTACTGCGAGTTGCAGCATTCAAAACTCACACGCACACGCGCTTTGTGCCGTGCTGCTTCCGCCACTTACAGCTGGGTCCCACCTCATCCCCTTCCTCCCACCTCCTCGCGGCCAACTGCCAACTGCCCAAACCGTCTCGCCTCGTCTCTCGCCAATCCGGCAACCCCAATTCCCCAAATCCATCCCGAAACCCTAGCTCGCGGGCGGCTAGTGCGATGGTCGCCGCCGCCGCCGCCGCCGTCCCGTGCGTACCATTCCTGTGCTCGCGTCCTCTGCCATTGGTCTCGCCGCCTCCACGCCGTGGCCACGTCCGCCTCCGCCTGCGACCGCCAAGGAGCAGCGGCAACCCTCGCGACGGCGGCGGCGGCGGCGGCGGCGGCGGAGGCGGAGCGGGGGGAGAAGAGCCCACCACCACCTCGTGGGTGAGCCCCGACTGGCTCACGGCGCTCTCCCGTTCGGTGGCCACCCGCGTCGGCAGGGGCGACGACTCGGGGATCCCCGTGGCCTCCGCCAAGCTCGACGACGTGCGGGACCTCCTCGGCGGGGCGCTCTTCCTCCCTCTCTTCAAGTGGTTCCGCGAGGAAGGCCCCGTCTACCGCCTCGCCGCGGGGCCGCGCGATTTCGTCGTCGTCAGCGATCCCGCCGTTGCCAGGCACGTGCTGCGTGGGTACGGCTCGCGGTACGAGAAGGGGCTCGTCGCCGAGGTTTCCGAGTTCCTCTTCGGCTCTGGGTTCGCCATCGCCGAGGGCGCTCTCTGGACGGTGCGCTCTCTCTCTCTCTCTCTCTCGCCCCCCTCCGTGTTCTGGATTATGCTGTTTTTGAGCGGATGGCAAAGTGGCTATCCTATAGTAGTATATAGTGCCGTGAAACGTTCCTGATTTGCTTAAACATGCAAAAATTCTAGCGGATTATGTAGTTGTAGTAAATTCTTGTAATTTCGTTGTGTTTTAGATCAAGACATTTGAGTTACCGAATGATGTGGTCCATTCAATCATTGTTAAGCGGTAATTGCCGAGTAGTTTGAGTTTTTGACATTACTCCGTGATCCTTTTTGGTTGTCCTTTTTTTCCCCTGGATAATCTATTCTGTATTGATGTGCTGGTGGTTCATAGCATAGCATGCTAGGGTTTTGGAAATAAATAACTAACTTTTTACTCGCCCCCAAAAGATATTGCCTCAGGTCCTCACTTGATAATGATAGAAATTTAGGTATGGGTGAATTTTGCATAGTTAGGTGAAGTTAACAGTTTTCCTCTAACTTTTGTAATTTGGTTGTTTTAAGCTGTTTGATGTAGCCATTTAGTTTCTCGTTTGTGTTGAAGAAATTTTCCTGCATTTTGAATTGGATAGGACACACGAAGGTATTGCCTTGCAATGTTATTAGATCTTGTGCAATGTTATTAGAATTTAGAAGTCAATGTTATTATCCATTTAGTATTATAGTAGCTTCTCCCAAGGAGTTAACAGAATATAGGTGCTCCTGTGGACATGAGGATCTCGATTCTGTACTAGAGTAGTATTTCATTTTGTAGCTGGAACAGTGAAACTAGTATAACAAATTATGAAAACAAAAAGGTGGTTGTGGGTTCTGAAAGGTGAAAGGCTCCTATATCTAATTCACATGGTTTGGTGTTTTCTTACGATCCCTCGTTTGCCCCTTACCTTTTTTTGTGCTACTCCTATTGCCTAATTGATAATCTCTTGTTCAACTTACACTTGTTTTAGCATCTGTTCAGGTGAGACGTCGATCAGTTGTACCATCTCTACACAAACGATTTCTCTCAGTGATGGTTGACAGAGTTTTTTGTAAATGTGCTGAGAGATTAGTGGAGAAGCTTGAGACATCTGCTTTAAGTGGCAAACCTGTAAATATGGAAGCAAGGTTCTCTCAAATGACTTTAGATGTGATTGGTTTGTCCTTGTTCAATTACAATTTTGATTCCCTCACATCAGATAGTCCTGTTATTGATGCTGTTTACACTGCACTCAAGGAAGCAGAGCTTCGTTCTACAGATCTTTTACCATACTGGAAGGTATGTTCCTTTTGCCATGTTATTTTTTTTAAAAAAAATCCCATTATGGTGCCTATCTAACTTCCAGTGAGTTGAAATTGCTGACTGATGTCTGATGTAGCCCTTGTTTGTTCTTGATAGATTGATTTGCTGTGCAAGATTGTTCCTAGACAAATAAAAGCAGAAAAGGCAGTTAACATCATCAGGAATACCGTTGAGGACCTAATTACCAAATGCAAGAAGATTGTAGATGCTGAGAATGAACAAATTGAGGGTGAGGAATATGTAAATGAGGCAGACCCTAGCATCCTGCGATTCCTACTTGCTAGCCGTGAAGAGGTACTTTGACTAATCTAAAGCCTTGATGTTGTTTTACGACAAGCACTTGTAGTCTTCATTGATTTTTTGTACTCATAGGAAGCTACTCCCTCATTTCATAGAAATTTGTGACATGGACCTATTATTGATTTTTAAATCTTATAAGAAAGTTTCCATGCAAAGTTGTTCCTTTGTTTTTGTGGGTTATACTTTCACTAAATCCGCAAGATAAGCTGTATATGCTTTTGTTTCGAACTAATGATGCATTTGAATGGAACATTTCCTATGAATACTCTTTTTTACTATCTCACATGCATGCATTTTGCTTTTGACTTGTTTTACTGCCTTTACCTATCATGCTTTTCTTTATGCGGTCCAGGTAACCAGTGTGCAGTTACGTGATGATCTATTGTCAATGTTAGTTGCTGGTCATGAAACAACAGGCTCTGTACTCACGTGGACTATTTATCTTCTCAGTAAGGTACTCCCTTATTGCTTGCGCCTTGTTCTAATGATTTAACAAGTAAAGTTACAAATAACACGTTACTTAAGCTATCCCTTAACTATATGTTGACTACTCAGTATTACACTACTGAAGGATCCAGCAGCGCTGAAGAGAGCTCAAGAGGAGGTTGATCGTGTTCTACATGGTAGACTCCCCAGATATGAAGATCTAAAAGAGCTGAAGTACTTGATGCGCTGTATAAATGAGTCTATGCGGCTTTATCCACACCCACCTGTACATTCCTTGTGCTTAGCCAACCAACTTCAGAGTTAGTTTAGGTTACTCAAGGGCTTCTTGTTAACAGGTGTTGATACGGCGTGCCTTAGTTGATGATGTGCTTCCCGGAAACTATAAGATCAAAGCTGGTCAAGATATTATGATTTCAGTGTACAATATACACAGGTCACCTGAGGTACGTTTTCCATCTGAATATTGGAGCACATGCATTATTGATTGGCATTTTTTAAGCTCTTTATGTCAATTATTTAGTAAAATGTACCATATCTATGTCCAGCATATTTGTGAAATGTAGATTTTCTTTAGCAGCGCATTGCAGGGTTATCTGCTCACTAGTTAAAATGGTGTGACTGGCAATGAAATTCATGTCACAGTGAATAGGCAGTCATTCTGCTGTCTTTATGATATTGTCATCCTCTTAGCAATGTCTGAACGACCATAACATTACATTGTTGCAATTGATTGTTTGTTCCTCATGCAAAGGTTTGGGACAGAGCTGATGATTTTATTCCTGAGAGATTTGATTTAGAGGGACCTGTTCCAAATGAGACAAACACTGAATACAGGTCATCTTAAGATATTTTTGTAACCTGTCTTTACAACGTCCACTTATCATCGAACTGACTTTAAATCATCTGGACATATATATATAATTAAACTATGCTGCCTTTCTGTCACTTCTCTTTTTCAGATTTATCCCATTCAGTGGAGGTCCTCGGAAATGTGTTGGAGATCAATTTGCTCTCTTGGAAGCAATTGTGGCACTTGCTATTGTGTTACAGAAGATGGACATTGAGCTTGTGCCAGATCAAAAAATTAACATGACTACTGGGGCCACAATTCATACAACCAATGTAAGTACTCCAGTGTCAATGCTCATGACTGCTAGCATATGGCATTAAATGTTGAAATATAACAAACTAGCATGGCGGCCCGCGCAAATTGCGCGGCTAGCATCGTTATATTTTTTTTAACATAATAACATATATATATTCACATTTTATTATTAAAATATATTAAAATGGTAACATAATTTTAAATTTCATACTAACTTGACTAAACTAACCAATGTGTAATATTCATATTATATTGTATATACGTGATAGTTATTAATTATATTTAATTCAGAATTGTATGGACTCTAGACTCCTCTTTCAATATTCTTTATTTTCTATTTCCTAATTTTTTTTATTTATAAATTTTATTTCTATATGGACTCTAAACCCTTCTTTCAATATTTTTTATTTTTGAATTTTAAATTTCAGTTATTTCTAAATTGTATTTCTACATGTACTCTAGACTTCTCTTTCAATGTTTCTTATTCTTTAATTTCGAATTTCCGTTATTTGTAAATTGTATTTCTATATGTACTCTAGACTCTTCTTCCAATATTCCTCAATTTTTAATTTCGAATTTCAGTTATTTCTAAATTGTATTTCTATATAAATTCTAGACTCTTCTCCCAATCTTCCTTATTTTTTTATTTTTGAATTTTAGTTATTTCTAAATGGTATTTCTATATGAACTCTAAACTATACTTTTTTTTATTCTGAGTTCCATTCAGTTCTAAATTCATATATGGACTCTAAACTCGTCTTTCAATATTTATTTATTTTTATTTCGAATTTCTGTTATTTCTAATTGTATTTTTATATGGACTCTAAACTTATCTTTCAGCATTTCTTTTTTTTTTTAAATTCCAAATTTCAGTTATCGATCTAAATTGTATTCTTATATGGACATTAGACTCTTCTTCCAATGTTTCTTATTTTTTAAATTTCAAATTTTAGTTATTTTTAAATTGTATTTCTATATGGACTCTAAACTCTACTTTTAATTTTCTTTTTTTTTATTCCAATTTCAGTTAGTTATAAATTCCTATATGGACTCTAAACTCTTCTTCCAATATTCCTTATTTTTTAATTTGGAATTTCCATTATTTTCAGATTGTATTTCTATATGGACTCTAAAATCTTCTTTCAATATTCCTTATTTTTTGAATTGTAAATTTCAGTTATTTCGAAATTATATTCTATATGGACTCAGACACTTATTTCAATATTCCTTATTTTTTTAATTTGAATTTTATTTATTTTTAAATTGTATTTCTGTATGGACTTTAACCACTACTTTTAATTTTCTTATTTTTTTGTTCCGAATTTTAATTAGTTCTAAATTGTATACCTGTATGGACTCTAGTCTCCTCTTCTAATATTCCTTATTTTTAATTCCGAATTTCAACTGTTTTTTAAAATTGTATTTCTATATTGTCTCTATTTTTTTTTATTAATATGAGAATTTTTAGACCGTGAGAGCGAACGTGTAGACTTCTTTTTCTATTACTTTAATAAGTTAATAGATACTAAACCACTTGCCTGTCTACTAGGAAAGAACCTAGAACTGGTAATTATCGTCACACTTGTGAAGGGCACGTGATCTGAGTTTATAATTTGCCTAGACCAGCTTTAGAGTTTAGAACTAGTCATTTTTCCTACATATTTCACCATACCACTAGTTGAAAGTTGGTCGAGAAAGTTGGAAAATCTGGTCAAGTTGCAATTGGAGCTATTGCATACTCACTGTTATAAGTTCCGGGGCCGCTTAGTATGACTTCTGTGGTCATCTTGCCAAGTTGCCAATTTCTGATGACTTGAATGGACAGGCGGGATGCTGGAAATGAAGAAATGTTTGTTTCAATTGACAGCAGAACTCAATCCTTCCATCTTGTTCAGATCTGAAAAATACACTAAAATACTCCTTTCTCGCAGGGCCTGTATATGAATGTAAGTCTGCGTAAAGTTGAGAGGGAACCTGATTTTGCACTCAGGTACATATGCACCATGATGATTCATGAATGTTTCTTTAATGTATCAGTTAATCCATTTCAAGCCCAAAGTTTGCTAGGTGGTCATTATACATACGGTTTAACATACTATCATTTTCTTCTTTCAGTGAGTCCAGATGAACGGAATGAAACAGCTTCAAAGCAGAAAAGCAAAATATATGCATCGACGCACGTGAGATGTAATCTACACGTTTGAATTTATTTCTTGTCTAGTTTAGCTGTCTGAATATACAGGTTGACGAAGCTCGAAAGCATGGATATATTTCGTTTATTTGCTATCGGATATACGTTGTATGTTTTATATATACCCGAGAATCTGGTCTGCAACGCCCGTTCTATTGCGTAGAAAGCCGATATTATTAGGCCCAATTGCATGGACAGGTTCGGTGCATAGAAGATCGACACAAGGTTATAGAAAGCTCGTGTCTGTGAGTAATATCATTTCGGCTGTTCAGACTGGCACCGGCACGCATAAGCTGTTGTATCAATACATGATGTGCAACCGGTTAGATCAGGCCCACTAACGATCCATTAACAAACAAAACTTCAACGAGGCCTTTGAACAACCCATTTAAATGAACTTAACCTTTGTCATGGGCTCATGGCCGATCAACGAACTTCACTCGGTAACATCAGGTCCACACGTAGCCCATTACGATCTTAAACGACCTGCCCATTAAGAACGGCCCACTACAGCAAAATCAGGCCTGTTATGGCCAGCTCAATCCGGGGCGGGCCGTTATGGCCCATATATTAGAAACCCAAGCCCGCCCAACTTTGGCACGTTAACCGCCCGTTTTCGGAAATCAGAGGTCCAAAGTAGGCCCGTTATGGCCCGCTTAATCCGGGATGGGCACGGCCATGTATATTAGAAATGTGAGCCCATCGTGGGCCCAACTTTGTCAGATCAACAGCCCGTTTTCGGAAATTAGAGGCCCAAAATAGGCCCGTCATGGCCATATATGCGAACCGCAAGCCCATTCAAGGCCCAACTTTGGCACGTTACCAGCCCCGCTTTCGGAAATTAGAGACCCATAATAGGCCCGGTTTGATACAACAATTTGAACGATATTTTGGGTCGTTGGAGGCCCATTAACGGCCCGTTTTGGAAAACTTGAGGTGGCTGTTTGCGCCAATCGATAGCTCAGACCATTTAACAGACTTTTGTACGACTGTTTTGCGAATTGCAGTTAGAAAAGGCCAATTAACTGTCCATTTTTACGAACTTAAGCTTAGATCGGTCCAATTTATGCCATACGGACATAATAAAATGGGAGCATATCAAGTGCAAACCAAGCAAGCTGTGCAAACTTGCAAACTCTCAATCAAGACCACAAGATTCTCATCCGATGCCTTGGGAGAGAGGTGGGCTATTTTTACAAAAAACCGCCCACCATTAGCCATACTAATCTTGATTTTTGCAAATCACCCCTCTCTCATCTCCCGTGCGTGTTTCTCGCCGTCGCTTCCAATTCTCCCATACGGGAGCCGCCTCTTCGTTTCTCCCGTACGCGCCGCCCTTCCTCGACCACCGTGAGCCGCCGCCCGTTCGTCCGTATTCGACACAAGTCCAATGTCATGGACTCCGGCGATGAACCACTACCCGCCCTGCTCGTTGCTGCCGCCGGTGGACTCTGGCGTGATGGGGTACGGGAAGCACACGGAGTCGCAGATCATCTCCTTGCAGCAGGTATTTTAGTTCGTCACTTTCAATTTTTTACATGTACTGCCACCTACAGTTTCACATCTACTGCCATACAATAGCACCAACTAAGATTGTGAATTGTGATCACTAACTAAGATCTTCTCAATTCTGAATTCGTCGCCTAGCTTCTTCAACTATGCACAACTGCCTTTGGCTTCTGTACAAATGGTACATCTGCACGGCAGGCATCAAATTAGCAATGTCAAATTAGGGACTGTATGAGTTTAGGACTGGAATCCACATTTCCTCTCGCATCAGTGATTCAGTGTGACAGAATAGTCAACAAGTAACTCCTCCTCTAGCAACGAGGACTTCTTCACCAGGATGAGCCAAATCCGCCGGAAAAGCCCCCTTCTTGCGTTTCACAACAGTTCCTGCAATTCGATGAGAAGGCATCCATCAATGGCCAATCCCAGCACAGGAGAGAAATCCACCACACCGAGTCCACAAACCTACAGGAACGGGTATCCTGAGCATCTCCCCGACGAACCGCGCGGCCGAGAGCGCGGCGAGCGACACAAGCACACCGACGAAGGGGCTGGAGGAGAGCAGGATGGTGACGAGGAGCGCGCCGAGCGCGGCGGAGCAGCGCGACGAAGAGGCAAGCCACAAGGACGAGCGACGCGAGCGAGGAGGCCGCGGTGGCGGCGGCCGGGACCAGCAGCGCGGGCGGTAGGAGCGTGAGCAGGAGGACCAGCGCGAAGTGAGGAACTGAGCGGCGGCAGCGATCCGTTTCCACGCAAAGTGACGGAAGGAGGGTTCATTTGAAAAAAAAACAAAATGGACATAGGGGCTGGCGGGTGTTAAAATGAAAAAAGCCCCACCTCTTTCTGTAGCCATCCGATTGGGATCCTGAGGTCTTAGATCAATAGTTTGCAAGTTTGCACAGCTTGTCTGGTTTGCATAGGAAACGTTCCATAATAAAATACAGTCGGTCGGCCAATGTAAGTAATAAGTTTCATGGTACATCAAAACGGCGCGTGAAAGAACTCACAACTGATATATTTAACAAAAAAAAACAGAAGACATACAAAGACTTAACCTGATTCCCTTGCTCTGCTGCAGCCAAAAGTTACCTTGGTGAAGATGAGTAATGCATAAGGTAAACAAATGTTGAAACCAAATCAAAGTCCGATAGCAGTCCATTTACAGTCCATGTACAACGGATATTGTGAAAAATCTCAAGTCCTAACAAATGCAACACCAAGCAAAAGCCTGAAGTTCTAAAATAATAAATCATGTAATCCATCTCTTCTATGAAGCGTCTTTTTTTTCCCCACACATTCCCCTTTCTATTCCCAGGTCTCTGACTCCGTCTTCTCTGCTCCTGCCTTTCCCTCGGATGAACATCACCTTACAATTGATAAAAGGAAATGTCATCTGTACAGAGAATGCCACATCTGTTTCTTGCCTCAGCTATCTGATCTTGAATATTTCACTGAACCATTCCTGAGCAGTTGAAGCAGAATGTGGACCTTCATAGGTGATCTTCACTGATATCTTTTTCTCTGTATAGTCAAATTTTTGAACGAGAACTGCAACGGGTACATCCTCATCTCCAGGTGCTGACTTCCCACGAACAAAAGAAAAAGAAGCTAAGTTACATCCTCATCTCCGGAGTATAACAAGCCAATCACTCGAAGCCCAGAACCAAACCCAAATTGTAAACCAGAAAAAAAAAACCAAGAAACTTCTACCTTCACTGCCCTCTTTGTTTTGTCTTTCTTTGCTTGCTTTGGTTATCCACTGAAGTGCTAACCATTGAGAAGAAGGCTCTTCTTTGGCTGCTATGCTTGCTTTGGAAAGGCCTCATTGCTCTGACAGCAGCCAGCTGACATTGGCCAACATTCTCATGCCCTGAATTGATGGCTATGGATACAGCAAAGTAAAGCGCCACAATAGTATATTTGACCAGTTGTCAGTACTCCATATTAACCACAGCCTTGAATTGGATTTGTAGCTTGACGTAGTACTTTCATCTATTCACTGAGATGCATGTAGTATGGTCATTGTATAACAAGACATTAGCCATGTGAATAACACAACAGAAACAAAATGAAATACATGAGAATCACTAGAAAATATGCACATTGCATTAATGAAAAAGAAAGGAACACAAAATTAACTCAAGTGTTATACTGAGTTACAAACATTCACTTATTGTCATCTTTGATCCTTAGTGTTAGTTTGGCATGAATGAACTACTGGATTGATTTGCCATACCATAGCCCGTACACCACAAGAAGCATAAAACTTACACAAAACACACCAGTCGCTACTTGAATCAGAAAAGGCTGTATATGGAAGAAGGACTAAAACAAGGTGGGGTCAAGGTATATAATACGAGCTCCCCTTTCAGGCAATGAGCGTACACAAATTAAATACTATGACAACAAACAGAGTAATAGTAAAGAATCTGGGAGGTATATCACATCAGTATAAAACCGAAAGCAAAATGACTACCTCAGCAAAATTTAGTATCAGATTCTTACAGTAACTCAGCCAATTTAATAGGCCCACAAATCATCAGTCTTGCTATGGATAGTATGCCTTCACCAAAGGCAAGCTTTACCTTTAATTCGATTTCCTCCTTTTAGTCGGATACTAAAATCTACTTATTTATGAGGGGACTTTCAGAGCATACATAAATTTATGGATTTAGTCCATCACTATGATAACATGAATATTAGGCCATAGGATGCCACTTAGCAGTTAGAACAATGGTAAGCAAGTAAACTAGCTAAATAAACTATAGCATATCAATCGAGTATGAAATATGAAATGGGCTATTGAATATGTAGGACTGCCGAATGAAATAGTATAACACAAGTTTATGCAGACAACAATACAGAGTGACTGAACTGTTGTGTTCTGTTCGCTAGATAATTAGCTGTGAAGTTAAGATATAGATGTAATTAAGATGGCAAGTACTCGGTTAAAAAAATATAAGGCGTATTTTGTTTCGTTAGGACAATGCTTTGACTAGTAAATGTTTTATGAATATATTATTTATGTGATACAAAACCATAAGTAGGTACTTTCAATATGAATCTAATAACATCAATTTTGTGTTACAAAAATTATATCCTGATAGAGTAATTGTTGGTCAAAGTCTTGTCTTAATGAAACAGAATACACCTTATATTTTTGAACTGAACAGGTAATTAACTAAATGACAATATAATGTTACATGCAGTTGCAAGTTCTCAAAACCGAGCACCTTGCTTCTCACTTTACTATTCTCCAACAATGCTGAACACTTTAGAGCTAAGGATTAGCAACACATATAATTTTACATTTTACATGTAATGGCAGATTATGATCACAAATATTACTAATTTATTGAAACAAAGAAACCAGGGAATGTGGACTATTCAGAAAACATAATATAAGCTTGATTCCAATCGCATCAAATCACCATTACCCCATCACATAATAGAGAATAAATCCAAAAAGGAAAAAGGACAATGAGCAAGAGGGCAGGAAACCTCTCTCTAGCTTCATCTCTATGACACTCTTGACGATGTTCCGGGCTTCCAGAACCCACAAGCATCACACTTTTTTCATAATTCTGAACATCGTAGAAACTAATTGATAATATGTTATACTAGTTCCAGTGCACAACATGAAACACTACTCTGGTGCAGAATCTGGATCATCATTCCAGAAGGGCAACTTTAGTCTGTTAACAACCTTGGAGGAGATACTCAAAAGAAGCGATACTCTATCACCAAATACTAAAACAACACAAAATCAAATCATATTGTAAAACAAGGCCACTACATAATCCTTTGAATGTATGCATGAAAATTGCTTCAGCAAACATGTTGTAAAAACTACTCCAAATAGCTTTAAACAACCAAAGTACCAAAATAG
Source organism: Oryza officinalis (assembly GCA_008326285.1). Classification (NCBI taxonomy): domain Eukaryota; kingdom Viridiplantae; phylum Streptophyta; class Magnoliopsida; order Poales; family Poaceae; genus Oryza; species Oryza officinalis. The sequence goes on along the minus strand of BDMV01000010.1, from coordinate 37,442,008 downwards.
AGTGAAACTGTTAAAATCATCAAATGATAGAAATTTCACCGCAGATAAAAAATTCTCACTTTCAATTGAAGAGCAGTGGCAAACTCTATCTGGTGTGCATGTCCAAAACAATCTAGAAATTTCTTGTCTAGAGATGGTGCAATCAACATCTCACCTGAACAGATACCAAAACAAGTGTAAGTACAAGAAGAAATTAACGATTAGTAGATAGCACATAAAAAGGAAAGAGAAAAACGGCTTGCCATATGAATTATAAGAAGATTTCAGAACCCACAACAAGCATCAGTTTGTTTTCATAATTATTGAGAAGTCTAGATATCAGCAGTTAATCTGTGAGGAAATCGGTAGTTAATCTGATATACTAGTTCCAGCTACACAACATGAAATACTACTCCAATATGGAATCAGGATCCTCGACGCTTTGATTTGAAAAGGAGCATCTCTAGTCTGTTTACTCCTTGCGAGAAGCTATACAACGAGAAGTATACTAGTACTGTACACCAATAATACTAAATACTAAAAACGGTGCACAAAATCTATTGACATTGCAATTTGCAAGACAGTAACGTTGTACAATCCTATCCAAATCAAAACGCAAAAAAGCTTCTTCTGCGCATATGAAAAACTATATAACGACTTCAAACAGCTTAAAACAACCAAATCACAAAACTATAGAAAATTCACCCCAAATCTATGTTTCTACAGCTTTCAAGTAAAGACCAGAGACATTTTTTTTGGGTGCGCATCAAAGTATACTGTTTGACCCCCTCAAAAAGGTATACTGTTTATCCCCAAAACCCTAAAAACCCATGCTACCCTACGAAGCAAGCACATAGGAATATCTTATCCCCAACTCTAAATTACCGCTTAACACATGATTGAATGGTCCATATCCTTCAGTGAATTCTAAAACACAAGCACATAATTCACCAGAAAATTTGCAGGCAAAATCCAATACCGATCATTTCACCGAACTATAGAATACTCACTTTGCCATTCGCTCAGGAAACACCACAAAATCCAAAAATCCTGAATTGAGAGAGAGGGCGAGTGGAGATAGAGCACCTTCCAGAGCGCGTCCTAGGCGGTGGAAAACCCGGAGCCGAAGAAGAACTCGGATACCTCGGCGACGAGCCCCTTTCTCCTCTCGTACCACGAAGCGTACCCGCATAGCACAGTGCCTGGAAATGGCGTGGTCGCTGACGACGACGAAACCGCGCGGCCCCACGGCGAGGCGGAGCCACTCGAGGAGAGGGAGGAAGAACGCGCCGCCGAGGAGGTCGCTCAGGTCGTCGAGCTCGACCGACGCGACGTCACCCCCCACCTAGGCGGCCGTCCACCGAGAGGAGAAGCGCCATGATCCGGTCGCCGCCGCCGCCGCCGCCGCCGGCACTGGTTCCGCTCCTCGGTGGGGGGCACGCAAGGGCGGAGGCGGCCGCGTGGAGCTGGGCATCGCGCTGGCCGCCGCGAGCTAGGGTTTGGTGGATTGGGTTTCGCCCGATTCGGGGGGAGAGACGGAGACGAGAAGAGAGAGAGAAAGAGAGGGGATTTCGGCGCGGGGAGGAAGCGGGAGTGCGGGACGCGGACACGCGGTGGGGGGTGGGACCCACCTGTAAGCGGTGGAAGCGCACGGCACAGACAGAGCGCGAGCTTTGAATGCTACGGGTACGGGAGCCACGCGGAATCCCGTTCGAAAGTAGTACTCCGTAGTAGAAAGCATGGGCCGGAAGGCGTTGGGCCAATATGGCTGTGTTCGGTCCAATGTCTTCCCAACTCTATGTTTCGCGCGCACGTATGTGTTTTTTTTTAAAAAAATTTTATATGAAAGTTGTTTTAAAAAATTATATTAATCTATTTTTTTAAAAAAATTAGTAAATACTTAATTAATCATATGTTAATGAGTTGTTTCGTTTTTCGTGCGAATGAAATGAGTTCTCAACTCATCCAAACAAACACAGCCTAAGCACTTCCCCTTTTTTAGATGAAAGTTTTGGGATTTTGAATTATATTTTTTAATTCAACATAAACGTTTGAGGACACAGTTGAAAGTTTCATATAATTTTGAGTTGACATTTATATGATTCGAGTTTCATCAAGTTTTTAGTAACCTTTTGTATTTCAAGATGAAAGTTTGAGGCTACGGTTGAAACCTGTATAATTTGAGTTGAAAGTTTCGTGTGAATATGCTACTAAAAGAGAAAAAAGAGTGTGCGCTGAGAACACTGTACGCTAATTAACAATATTTGAGATTATGAGGCCATGATGAGTACTCCTCCCTTTATCATATTAAAAATATGGTAACCTATATCCTGTTAGAGTTTTAACTTCAAAATTTAACTTTAAAAGTTGGGTCTGAAATAGAGCTGTGAGTAGTCTAAACTCAACTTCACCTCTTTAGTTTATTTTATGAGAACGTTTCATCTGAGATGAAGTTGAAACTGTTTGGAGCTGAAGCTGAAACTATGTCAAACAGACCCATAATGTTGAATAAGATACAATTTTATGTCTTGATTAGAAATCTTTTTCTTGTGGGAGCATATTTATTTATATTAAGATGGGTGTGGAATGTACATAAACCCGCAAGGGAACAGAAAAAGTAAAACAATAGAGAAAAAAAATAGAGAAAAGGGAAACACAACTATGGCATGCTTATGCTTTACAAGCTGAAGAAGATCATCATGAAAGTGCCTGCTGGACTATATACTACAGAAAAAGGATTCAGTATTAAACCTTAGCACTCCAGTAATCTTCTCTATAGAATTCGAGATTCCATATTTCCACTGGAAGAATATTAGATATGCCGGCGACAACGACATGTCAGTTCATCATGATCATGCATAAACGTACAGTCATGGTGAAGAGAAAATGTCTTATGTTATCAATTGTTGAATGCCTAATAGAACTCCACTTCAAGCTAAGTAACCAGATCAAGTTAATTAAACGAGATGTTAACATAAACTTTGTTTGAGTTCACGATGTGCAGAGACCAGAAGTTATCACTTTCATTGTGTTAAAAAAAATGAACATGTCCCATTCGGGTGTGCGTGCGCTCGTGTAAAGTCTTTGTCCAGCTTGTGAACACATCATCGAAAAAAAAAAAGAACCACACGTCGCATTCGATTGGGTTTCTTTTCGTCAAATACAAAAACTTGACAAGGAAGCTGATGTGTTCGTCAGTGTTGCCACCTACTTTATTTTTTCTTCCTTTTGGCTTTCTGTTCTAAACTGAACCAATGCAGCCTTGTGTATCCCATCGCCTTTGCGATTTTGATTTGTAGGTGCGGTGGCAACGTTTTATTCCATTGCAGACGTGGACAAAGGCACGCCGCTGTTGGCAGTCGCACACTCAAGGCTCTCCATTGCATGGGCCCACCGAGATAGTAGTTTTTTGGTTGATATAGGTCATATCTATGCCACGATTTAAAAAGAGATTTCAATTTTATTTCAAATCAAGTTAATATACAGCACGGTGAACTGGCATTACATTTCTCTATCTCTACTATTATAAAAATTAAAAATGTTTTTGTTGAAATTTTAATACGTTTTTCATGTTTGAGTTAGGTTTTGAGTTGATTATATGTCGTCCGTGTCCAATTCGACGTGAGTCTAAAATAACTATTATGTATCCTTGCCCAACCCAAATGATCCACACCATCTTGCCATCTCATCTCGTGTGTCTCCACTTGGTACCACGCGCGCCCCTTCCTCGATCGGCATTTTTTCTCTCTTTTTTTGTTTTCTTTTTCTCCTTTTCTTTTCTTCCGATAATCCTGATACTTTCCTTCTTCCAATCTCCTCTCTTTTCTTCTCGTTTTCTCTTTTTTTTTCTCTTCCAAATTTCTCTCCTCATGAATATATATTTTTTGAATTCGTCATTATTTAAGATGTGTATGTGGCAAGTTAGTTACTTTGCAAATGCTTTTCATCTTTAAAAAAAACTTTACTAATTAAATAATTAAATTTTCCATCTTTGGTCTATGAGGTATAACAAAATACACGCGCGTCAATTTATGGAATAGTCACTCGATCGATTTGTCAGGCTATGAAAAGATGTACATAAGGGATTCTTCGTATGATGACACATGAAACGAGTGCAACCGGGTTCAATGCTATATATGATTTTTGAATTTGTTTTGCTCTTGTTTTGTTTTGATTTGTCATTTAAATTGACAAAGTTTTTATCAATCATAAAAATTATCTTTATCTGTAATACCACACAGGCATTTTTCTATTCATAATATAAATTCAATGATTGGATAGTATATAGATGTATAGTCGACAAAACCAAGCAGTAAATAAGTTGAATTTATCGACAAACTCATGCTCATTGACACTGGTACCTAAGGCTGTATTTGGGAGATGAGGTTAGAAACTCACCTCCCACGCACGTAAAACGGAGCGACATATTTTTTTATGATTAATTAAGTATTTACTAATTTTTTTTTGAAAAATGAATTAATATGATTTTTTAAAGCAACTTTCGTATAGAAACTTTTTGCAAAAAACACACTGTTTAGCAGTTTGAAAAACGTGCACGCGAAAAAAGAGAGAGGTGAGTTGGGAATGGAGTATACCGAACACAGCTTAAAAAGATTTGCGAAATCGGAAAATAAATTACACATGTGCGCCCTTTTTTTAAAGTATTGTCTTGTCTACCCTACAACTGTATCCTACGTTGAACTTCCCACCAATTGACTTATAGCCAGCTTGGTAACGTAAGCTTCTTCATGCAAGTCATGTCATACCTCCAATAGTCTAACAACATGTGTTCTCCCATCATAAAATATAACGAATTTTGATCGGACGAGACAGATGGTAGTACGAATTTGAATTTAAATAGGATTGTATAGTATCTACAGTATCTATAATGCCTTGATAAGTTGCCAAATTAGTTGCCATTCAATATTTTGTTTGAAACGTTAAAACGTTAAAAGGTTGAATTTGATGATTTGTACCTCTTTATATTGCTACATGTTATCCCGTGAAAATAATATATAGGACCCTCAAGTAAATGACACGTGGGTCAGGATGACTAAATCATCAAATCCCCCATCTAAAAAGGGGCAACTCTTAGCGACTTGGCGTGAACCACGATTCGGACCATAAAATGTAGACAATTTTAACGTTCAGGGGACAAACAGTGAATGATTTCACAGCCGAGCCACGAAAACGAAACCACAACCATCATTGAGCCATATAGTATAGACCTTTTTCAAAAGTGAAACATTTGTTAAAGGAAAATATGAAATAATATTTTGTTTTAGAAACAAATGATTTTCATAGTTTTATTGGTCTTGTAAGCTCTATAGTAATTAGCTGTAGGTTCTTTGTATAAATTCTACTCTCTCCGTTCCGTTTCCTATTATAAGTCGTTTGATTTTTTCTTAGTCAAACTTTTTTAATTTTGATCTAGTTAATAAAAAATATAATAGTATTTTTAATCCAAAACAAACATATTATCAAAATATATTCAATGTTAAATTTAATGAAATTAATTTGATATTTTAGATGTTGCTAAATTTTTTTATAAACTTAGTCAAATTTAACAAAATTTAACTAAAAAAATCAAATGTCTTATAATATGAATCATAGGAAGTATTATAAAAAACATTAGAATTTCGCTTCAATTTGCCTTAGCAAAAGCCACCAAGCAAGACCTGCTTCTAACTGCAGAAATGGCCACCTATACTATACCCGGATAAAACTCTTCACCTCTTCGCGTTCCAAACGCCCGCAGGCCGCAGGAAAGCTGCACCAGAGCGCGTCGCCGTCGCGCACACAGGCCAGAGGCCAGAGGCCAGAGCATGGCCGCGGCGCACGCGAGGCGCCTGGCCACGGGCGACGGGCCGCCGGCTACGCCGGCGGTCAGCCCGGCGTCCGGCGGCCGGTCCCAGTTCAACCTCTCGTCGGGAGCGGCCACCGCCGTGGTGTTCGTCTCCATCGTGCTCTGCTTCATCCTGCTCTGCACCTACTGCCGCTGCGCCAGGCAGCGCGCCATCGCCGGCGCGCGCAGCCGCGTCATGCGCGAGCTCCGAGAGCGCGTCCCGGGGGTCCTCCTCCTCCGCCCCACCGCCGGCGCCGCGCTGCCCGTCCTCCCCTACTTCGCCGCCGCGGGCGCCAAGAAGGGGCCACTCGTGGAGGACTGCCCCGTCTGCCTCGAGGCCTTCGCCGACGACGACGGCGTCAAGGTCGTCCCCGCGTGCGGCCACGTGTTCCACGCCGCCTGCATCGACCAGTGGCTCGCCGTGCGGAACTCCTGCCCCGTCTGCCGGTGCGCCGTCGTCTGCTACTACGCCGACCGCGCGAGGGACACGGCGGTGGTGGTTGACGAAGACGATCAGGAGGTCGTCCTGGAGCGCGTGGTTGCGATGATCGAGGCGATAAGAGAAGAACAGAGGGAAGAGGAGGTGGCGGCCGCGGCGGTGCGGCGAGCGGTGGCGGGGGATTGATGACGTCATGATGACGCATGCATTCCTGGGTTGTGCAGGTGCAGCTAACTTCACTAGGTGAGTTCGGTTTGTAGCTTTGGTGTGGCACACTGACATTAGAGAGATAGAAAGGATTAAAATTACCCATGTTTTTGCACCAAATTTGTGTAAATTCGTTTTGAAATATACCCAAATGCTTATAATCAAAGTTCTGCAGCAAGAACAACTTGGCTCTTTGTTCAAGAAATGGTTGCAACTAAGTTATTCATCTTGTTATTTTACTTCTCTAAAACATGTCTTGCACGTTGTTAATTCCAGCATGGTAGGTTAAGAGGCAAAATTAGAGGGAAGCATCAGAAAAAGGGATCAAATTTAAAACTTCGTTGTAATCAAGCTGGGGGAATATAATCAACCACCAACTTTAGCTGGAGAAATTATAAGTCCAGCTAAGTATTATTCCCAAGTGCATCATCATTAGGATTTGTCTATATATATGACACAAATCTGCAGTTAGAGACAGCAAGCCAGAAATTGAGAAAGAAGTCTCCTCCTCTGGTGGCAAAAGGGGGCAAGAATCATTGCCTTCTTCCCCACCTGCCCCTCCAGATTATAATATAACCAAATTGTCAAGCTAATTGGATAGAGGGTTTGGTGGTTGATTGGATTACTACATTTTCCATAACATCACAAGTCCAGTTATAGGATGTGCCAATTTGTCACTTGCACAATATTCAAGATGGTGGACGGTGACAGGTCCAATGGAAGCAAACCCATTTTGAGCCATCTTATTTCGTTTTTAGTAACTTACACGACCGATTCATCTTCAGTTTCATGTATTTCCTGTCTCCGTCAAAAATGATTTGTGGATTGTAACCATTGTCTGTTGAACGTCAAGCTTTGCAAGATCAATGCTAGAGGCTCAACTATTTCATTGCAACATGTAGCAGTAGGCAAAGTTTCAAGGCTCTCATCACCTGCTTATTGGCCTATCAGCCAAAATCTAAATTTTGAAACATAATTTTAGAGTAAGTTTTACTCATAAATTGTTTTGGTTACTTCGTTCAATTTTCTACGGTTTATTGGCCGTAGCTCAACCGGCATGGCACCCTTGAGCTACTGATATTTGACAGCTGAAACCTGGCAAGGCGTACAAAACTACAGCCTGAGCTACGGAAGAAAAATATGGAAATGAGCCTACCTACAGCCTGGTGGCTGGAGTTTAGCGTTGTAGCGAAAGCGTGGATGCAGGCCATACAACAGCGTTGTACTAAGGCACGATGACACGACCTTCCAACAAACCACCGTTCCCTACCTTACTTGTCACGTTGCTGTTCAATGTTGATATGCAAAAAGGAGGCAAAACATCCATGTGCATTTAAGGTCTATACAACCGTTAATGTCATCAAATGTATATCGAATTGAGGCAAACTTTCAAAATTCAAAGCAACAAACTCAATTTGTGTTCATTATTACTACAGATTTGCACGAATGAAAAATTCCCACATCATTTGTACTTCAAATGGATCAGGCACCACACGGTCAGCCGTTGACAGGAGCAGGGATGCACAATGCCAAGAAGGGCCAGCCGACAACAGTCGCCGTCACGGCCATCACTGACAAAATTGAGAAATACTAGTACTAGCACAATAAACCGAAAAACGAAAGACAATCCTTTTCTCCCAGCACGGTCGATATTTTCTGCAAGCAAACCAGGTGACATACAGTCCAGGCAAATACAGAGCATTCGATTCATTCTGCAGATTGCGATGTTCTCAACATGGCAACATCCACAACTGTCGTTGTTTGGCATCACAAATGATAATAAAAGTCGTAGTTTGGGCTATACAATGATTGAACTACTTTGTCTAAAATTACCATGATATTAAAATTCTTGCAGGAACTAGATATTATATGTAAAATTCATACTATATTCATGTACAACTCTTGCGTTTAAACATCGGTTTAGAAATAAACCCAGAGGCACATGAGACTGATTATTCATGCTCTCCAATAACGGATGAACCATGCTTTACTTGAGCACAAGAACAAGACAATCGGTACACTTTTGCAGCTTTTATTCAGTCGCTATATCCTTTGCCAAAAGATCAGAAATTGCTGGATCAAAGAATCGAGTGTATATATATATACGTGAAAAAACAATAGCCTACAAAGAGTAGAGTGAGATGAACTATATGCTACCTACTTCTTACACATAATACACCAAAAAAAGCTACACCTATCAACAATTAGGATATTAGGTTGGACCTGCATGAAGGGCAGGGTGATTCCAGTGGTCATATGAACCAATAATTTTACTCTAACTTACAGTGATTGGGCAAAAATGAGTTATTTCTTAACCTTGCAGGGTTTCCCAGTTTGTGTGAGAATCTCCACTGTTCACCAGGGCCTCAGCCAAATTTACAGTCCTCTACTCTTTGGGGTAGAACCTTTAGTACAGTCAGGGGACATCATTTAGTTCTGCACTTGCTTGCAATTATTCAGCTTTTTGCAATTTGTAGCCGCCAAATTGATTTCATTCTTCCTGAAAATTACACGACCGTGTTGTTAAATGGACATGATCACATAATACTATCTTGCAGTACTCACCTATCTGGGTGGATAAGTACAGAGTTAGCAGTGTTTCCTGCATGGAAAAGGGATTTCCTACCATCAGCATTCATGATATTGTTGAGCTGATTAATGGTGTAATCTATGGCTACAAATTATTTGAGAAAATCTACTAGCTTTCCAAGGTCAACATAATAATATGGAATGAATCACTAAATTATGGGTCCATATGTTCATAGTGCTATTGCTACAAGAGTAATTTGTAGGGGTAACTTCCTCATGTACAGACATACAGTTCATGAATAAGTTGTAAGCCCGCCTGCAAATCCTGATAACGACTCGGCTCATTTTAGGTGATGCATCATACATCTTTGCAAAATTATGTTTAAATTGTATCAAACACTGTATCATGCACCCACATTGATGCTATCCTTCAAATACTGCATCTGCTGAGATATGTTTGATAGCACAATATAAGGTACGCGTTAAATGGTGGAAAACATTTATCAGTCATAAACTTACATTGAACACTCATATTAATGCTATTATTCCAAATTGTAATTGCAAATATTCAGATTTCTGAGAAGTGAGAAGCTAGAGAATACATGGAGTACCTGTACTGTGTGGGCCTTATGATTATGGCACGCAGTAGTTCCCTATCTCACTAGAACCACCGTCCCTTTTTTGCATTTGCTGTTTTGAGCTCCATTACTAATTCTTCACGCTGCGCCTCTACTTCTGCATACTGCAAGCTCACATTGAGTAACCGTTCTTGCATATCTTTTAGCTCTGACTCTAGTTGTGATATCTTGTCATCATCATTCTCTTTGCCAGCCTTACTAGCAGATTTCCCCTCTGGCATTGGACTGTAGATGATAAAGAAAAAGAGAACATGATCCTTTGGAAGGTCGCAATATCGCTAATCAGGTCATCGAAACATTTCGGTGAGATATTCTTTAGATATAGAAGAAAATCTCACAGGCTCTGCATCAAAAGATGCACAAAGCCAGAATATTATTAAATCAAGCCTGTGCATAGCAGATTGAAAACAAGATTACAACAAACCAGAGCTTCTGTAAAAGATTGAAGCAGCTCTCAGCTTATTACGAAATCTCCATCTGTTGTTCTTAACAATCAATTAAAACAATTCATTTTGGTGAGCTATAAGAATTTGTCACTCAGGGTAGAACAATACAGGAGTAATTAGGCATTAGAATTAGTCCCCCCAAAAGTAGCATCTTCACAGATTGGATGGTCATTCATAGTCAACAATCAGTAATATCATTTCAGCACGTGCTCACAATTCAATTCTACATCATGTCATGGCTATGTTCTATATTGCTTGAACTTGAAAAGGTACTTACAGCAAGTATAATAACACATGAGCCAGATTATGAATCATCATGAAACCAAAAAAAAGCATGTATAGTTCACGTGTAATTTTGCTCATGTGATGATGTACACATATAGTTGCACACAACCTTAATGGAATGGAAGGAGTAATCCTGCCCCCACTTCTAAAGAATATAATTGCATATATTGTTGCACACAACCTTAATGGAATGGAGAGAGTTCTTCTAGTCTTACTTCTAAAAAATATAGCTACGCACATTGTTTCAACTATGCTTGCGAATCATAAGGGTTATGTTTCAAGTTCATACATGGACTTGTTAAATCCTGATGCTGAGAAAAATGTATCTTCTTTTTTCACAAGAGTAAAGCTTCAATTTCTTTAGAGCTGTTGCTTAGCACTAATTAGTTTATCTTCTCGACAATACTTCTTTATTTATTCTAGCCAAAGATTTAGATATGACTTATCCGCCAGTGTTTACTGATCCATACCGACTTCAGATCCAAAAACTATTTGTTGAAATAGTCTTAAGTTTGTAGGACACATACTACTCCGTAAAGTATCATTGTGTTATTATTAAGGACGACAGCCCATAGCTCTGATGAGTCAGAACCTGGGAGCATAAACAGGACTTTGGCATGCAAGGGATAGCAAATGATATCTGGTGGCCAATGTATTTTGCTAGTAAAAAATGTCAGAAGGACAAGGCGTGTAGATCTGATGAATCACTGTACCTCTTCGGTTGTCCTCTATACAATTTATTTTCCTCCAGTGCCTCAGCAAGTCTAGTTTCCAGTAATTGGATCTTTGACTGAAGCTCTGGGATCTCATTAACTGGAGAATCTCCATTTTCATTAGCATTATTACCCTAAAACAATAATAAGAAAACAGCTGATTGAGTTTATCACATTTGATCTACTTTACCCTGTTTTAAAACTGGTTCTCTACAGGCATAGAGATTTTCACAATCGAATATATTTAAATGGCTCACCTGTTTATTGGTCTTTTCATCTTTGTTTTGGCTTGTCTTCAGGTCAAGCTCCTTCTCCATAAGCTGATTTCTCCTTGTGAGATCCTCATTTTCCTTTTCAAGAGAATGTATTTTTTGTTGGTATTCACTATTAGCTACCCTGATAATACTTAGTTCACTTTTTGGCTCAGCTTCAAGTACATTTGATGTTTCCTTAGCCAGTTGTTCATCGTCTAGCATCACAAGCTTTGTTTGTGCGGATATTTCAATTTGTTTTCCTTCATTGGCAACATTCAAAGTGTCCTGCATACATGAGACCTTGTCTGCTAACATCCCCTTTTGTGCCTTTAGTTCTTCACATTCTTCAGACAACGACTGAAGTAGCCCTTCCAACTTCCCTTTTTCAAACTTAGCTTCATCAAGAGAACTTTGTAACGTAAGAACTTCATCTTGGAGGCTTGCTATTTTGTGGACCTGGATTTTCAGTCCAGAAATTTCTTCAATTATCTGCTGTTTCTCATAATCACTGGATTTGGATTTCAATTCTAGTTCACACAAAGTTTTCCTTAAGTTATCTTCATTGGATCTAGCAGCTTCTATCGATCTTCTCATATGGTCAACATCTGTAGCCAGCATTTCCTCATTCTGTTTGGATGCATTAAGTGAGTCAACTAGGCCTTTAATCTTGGTTTTAGACTCCCGCAGATCTTCCAATTGAGACTCGTAATGTATCATCTGTGCATTGACATCTTCAAGATTAGCCTCAAGTTTAGCCTTGTCTGCTCGAAGGATGGAAACCTCACGGATGGTATCCAATGTGGAACTTTCTCGCTCCTCTTCTGTTGAAGATAATTGTGCAGTAAGACTAATAACCGCCCTCTCAAGATTGCTTAATTCAACAGTCTTTTCTTTCTCAATCTTGTTTAAAAGTAAATGTACACGATCTATCCTTTCTTCATGCTCCTTGTGCTCTTGGAATATATTCTCCAGTTCTGAAAGCAAAGATTGCTCTTTGAAAGATATGTCTTTCTGAAGTGAAGAAAGTTTTGCCTCTAGGGACTCCAACGTTTTGCAGAAATCCATGGTCTTTCTTTTTGACTGCTCCAATTCCTGCTCCAGATGTGAAGCATACCCATGCACTTCCAGCTTCTGCTTCTTTAGATCAGCTGTCAGAGTCTGCAGAGATTTGCATTCTTCAACAACACGATCAACTGTAGCCTGCAGTTTTGCATTTGACCTTCTTAGGGCCTCTGAATCCTCTTGTACTTCTGACAACCTTCTGTGTGATTCTAGCTGGTTTTCCTTCAGTTCCACCTTTTGAGCTTCCACTTGTTCTAGTTCATCTTTAAGGTTTGAGATAAGTGATCTAGACTCATCCATTTGTAGCATGCTTAACTCCTTTTCATTTGTCAGATAGGTCAACTGAGACTCTAGTCCAGATATGAACTCTGACAGCTCTACATTTTCATGTTCCAGCTTTGATATATGCAACTCTAGATTAACTTTGCAGCTTTCAAGCTCCGTAATCTTTGTTTCGAGAACCTTTTTGGTGGAAACATGGGAATCTATGCTGCTGGTGAGAAGGAGGAGTTCTTCTTGCACTTCATCCAAGCAAGCTGCAGTGACGCTACATTCTTTAAGTGATGCTTCTAAACGTTCCTCCAACTTATTCTTCTCATTCTTAATTTCAGATACGAAGCTCTCCATTTCTTTTTTAGAATGCTGCAAGCTCTCTATTTCCTGTTCTTTTAGTAGAACTGTACTCCTCAGAGCATCTAATTTGGTTTTGTTATCATTTTCATCGAGTTTTTCACTTTTCAATTTGTAAGATTTTGCACTATCAGTGTCTCCTTCCTCCATCTCCGTGCCGTGAAAACCACTAAGCTTATCTCTCAGATCAGATAGTTCAAGAGTTCTGTCTTTTAGCTCCTCTTGGCTTTTTTGGAGCTTTTCTTCTAGCTCACTGGATTCAGACCTAAAACTAATCAACTTCAGCTCAAGATCAGCACATTTTGTCTCTAGATATTTTACCTTAGATGTCAATCTGTCAGAAAGATCACCCTCACTGGACATTTCCTCACTGTTAGGAACAGAAGGATCCTCTCCTTTGGCTACTCCACTTACTTCTTTCAACTTGTATATAAGCTCCAGATTTTCATCAGTTAATTCAGAACAGTCCTTCTCGAGTTCTTGTATTTTGACCTTCAAGAAGTCATTTTCCTTTTCCAATTCAAGATAAATAGCATCAGAACCTTCACCATTTGGATTTTCTACATGAAGCATACGATCTAATTTTTCCCTCAACATCAGAATTTCATCTTCTTTTAGTGACACTTTTCTAGCCCATTCCACATCTTGAATTGACAGATTATTTTTGGAGACCTCATGATCTATCAAATCACTTGTATGAGAAAGGTTAGAAATCTCCGCTCTCTGAACTTCTATTGTTTCTTCCAGTTCTTGAAGGATGGAAACAAGCTCTATGTTGGCCTCTTGGGTCTTCTTCAGTTGGGTTGCTAAGCTTGCATTCGATTCTTTCAGAAACTGCACATCATCTTCCACTTCTTTCTGGAGCTCAATCGCATCCCCAGATCTGGGACTTCGTGAAATAGTTTGGCATACAGTTACCTCTTCCAAAGAACGTTTCAGTTCTTTGATTTCTTGCCTTAAGGAATCTCGCTCAGAAATTGAAACAGAAAGTTCCATCTCTAGCTCAGACTGTTGCTTAGATTTGTCAGCACATTCTTTCTTCAATGTCTCTAGACCTTGTTTCAGTTTGCGAGTTTTTCTCTGCCACATTTTTGCCTCACCACGTAGTCCATCAATTGTCTCTTCAGCATTTTCGAGGATATCTTTGGATGTATGAGATACCCCTGACGATAACTGAGAAAGATCACTTGCAAATGGTTGTGCATTATTACCCTGCAGCATGTTTCGAGATGGAGTTCGAGAACTGAATGATGAATTGTTTGATCTGCTGGCCTCATCAACATGATCTGCACTAACATGGATGGCATCTGGACTAGCAGAATTATGCCTCTGCATATTCAATTCAGCATTCAAGTTGTCACTAGGAGACAAGTTTGTTCTATCAGTGGTACTATCTCCAGAATAAGACCTTGATGCTGACAAACTTGCATCCTGAAATCATGTATGCAGTCCGCATTTAGCCATTTACACATAGTACGTAGAAGAGTACAAAACACAATAGGCTCTTTTGAACATATGGAAGTAGTTACATTATAAAGATAATATGGAAAGCGTAGAGGCAGGCAGGCACTGAAATCCAATAACAAGATAGCTGACAATCGAAGCTATCAGTAAGCTTTGAAAATGTAAGATGTAAGAAGGTTATGGATGCAAATTTTGTAATAGATCCTTTCTATTCACATTCGAAGATGGGACAGATAAAGAGCAGCATATTAGCTATAATAAGACCAGCTCTTATTTTCAGCTTATGCAAAAAAAAAATATCACCTAATTCAGTCAAACCTGCTGCTCATCAATGGATATGACTGTTCAAGCAGAAAAATAATACAATTTTAGGGCATCCAAACAGTGTATAAAAAGTGGGACATTAAGGAGGGACTTAGTGTGGATGTTTTTTTTAAGAAGGGTGTTGATTTGGTGTACAAAGACTTAGTTTGGAGAGAATCAAACGCGGGCTGTTGAGCACCACACCGGGAGCTCCTGCCATCTGTGCTATGCACAGTCTCATCCAAACAGTATCACTACATTTTGTGGCTCTTCTAGTTTCTAGTATATCTGGACCAACTCACACAAAACATGTAAGCTTTAGTTGTCCCCCAACATAATATTGCTTAAAAAAATTGGCATTAATGAGTTTTGAGTAAGGGAATTATACCCTATTTCCAGCTTCATCTTGATAAGAACCACCTAAGTCATTTCCTGACAAAGAATGAGTACTCCTATTCAATATGCTGTCAAAGCCATCTGATGTGCACTCTGTATCATCATTGGTTCGACTACAATCATCAAGACGAGGAGATGGTTCATTCCATGATTTCACATTGCCATATAATGCCAAGATGAAACAGAAAAACAAGTTCTATGAGCTGTCAATAAACAAGAAATAGTGACAGTTAAGGCTATCAACTTAGTGACCACTAATGACCTAAGATACAGATGTTTGCTGAATCAACTGGAGTAATAACAGGCATTACTAACATCCCCTAAAAATTTCTAAAAGAGATTCAGTTACCTTGTTTTAGACTTTGCTCCAAGACATTGAATGTTAAGCTGCACATGAGAAACATTCGAGATCATCATATGTGGTACACATGGGGAAAATTACTTGTCTACCTTCTTTTGGGGGGTTGGTTGTGGGTGGGTGATTCAAGCAAGAAAACGAAATATAAGTATATATGCTGCCATTAGAAAGTCCCTCAAACCCAGCACCCCAATGACAGTAGAACTTGTGGCATCTCACATAACAATAGGTGGTCCATACCACTCAGCTAGCACAGGAAGTGAGCATCTCAAAAGCCAAAATATTTTGCATTGCAACTTTCTTGTTAGAAACAAACAAAAAAAAACTTGTATGTACAACACATACACGACTGCCCAATAGCAGTCCCATTTTAGAAAATCCAACAACCAAATAGCTTACATGCTAGGTCAACAAACAGAAGTACAGAACAGCAAAGGAGCTTTATTAGAGAACTATCAACTGTAGGGAACTTCACATGGTTAGTTTGAATTACAATTAGATGGACTAAAAAGCATACTTGAAAGAGAGGATCATGTGAAAAACTTCTCTTTTGGGAAAATCCGAATGGGCTGGCATTTTGTTACTACTAGGAGTAAAACAAAATAATCATATGGGGAAAAATGTAATTAGAAATATATAGAAGAAAACAAGTACGGTTAACTAAAATCTACCTGTAGAACTGTTCCGGAATCGCATCTCTTCATTGGCAAAGAGATAGCAGTAGATTCTAATGAACTAAGATAGTTCGTCAGATTTAGGAAAACTTCCCCGAGGATACTACTGTTTGTTGATCCCTATAACATAAGATTTGTTATTAGTAAAACAACAGTACAGTGCATAAATGCAAATCGGGAAGGCAAGTAATCAAGAAATGTTCATGCTAGCAACAGCCATACCATGGAAACAACAAACCTGCACTGGCACTCCTGAAATTCTTCAGACACTTCATCTTGAGAAAACCAAATTGATTCCAGGATGGAGTCAGGCCATTGACAGACTCCACTAAGTGCAGCGGCTTTAGTGGACTTGGCAATTGTTTTTCCAGTGTCCACTACAACTATTGAAAGCATCAGCCTGTCTGATACTACTGGAACCTGCTGACAAATCAGGAATCAGAAATGTCGTCGGGAAAGAAACGTATGTCTTCCATTTGCATCAGTACTCAACTACACTCATTGTGCGCGCCAAGTCACCCTCAGTGAAATTGCTACTAGAAAAATAGTTACATGAAATTAGCAGAAATGTTGAAACCTGAATGTCCCTCTTCTATTCAAACTATCATAGTTACATTAGGAATATCATATTTGAAAAGGTATTGTCACCACTTACCAAAGCTGACCTTACAAATCTGGAGCTTGCAAAAACTGCTCATAAACTAACTTGCCTCCCACATTGTACTAATTTAACCTCCCACAACCTTGCGATACATATTTTCTTGAGAACACCCCACAATGCATAATCAGATTAAAGGTCCATCCCAACTTTCCACGATCATCATTGCACTGGCCTTTCATCTAAAACAAATATCACTGCATTCTCTTACCGAATCAAAACAAAACAGCATGGCTAGGGGGGAAAAGTATTCCATATACATTTCCCATTTACTTACAAGCAACGCGTATTGTAATAAAACTGTTCAACGCATTAGCACCAGTCACAACATTTATTTTTTTTCTAGTATATTTCACACAACAATTGACCATTATTGATAGTAAATGCTCAATCTCGCAACAGACCGCTACATAGGGTCGTACATTCATCGCTATGCCCCGGATAGACTGATTAGAAACTTAGGACGACGATCTCCTACGAATCGCTCAACAATGCAGCGCTGCTCAATGCGAAAAAAAAAAGAGAAAAAAAACATTTGACCTGAACGGCGCGGAAGCCGGAGAACCTGAACTCGATCAGCTCGCCGAGCCGATCCGACGAGCCGCGACGATCGAGCTCCGTCGACATCTCGCCCTCCCGCTCTCAATTCCCAAACCTGCGCCCAAACGGACACCAAATCCCCCCGTCCCCAAAGCTGGGCCGCCCGGATCGCCCTCCGCGCTCGCGGCGGCGCGGTGCAGTGCGGATCATCGATTCATGGCCGCGAAGCTGCGAATGCGGAGACGAGGCGGAGCCGCGGATTGGATTGGGGAGCCGAGGCGAGGAAATCGTAGGAGGCGGTGAAGAAGTTGGCATCTTTTTTTAGCAAATGAGCCGCGAACTCCTCGTTTTCGCTCCCCATTTTTGGGCAGTATTTTCCCCTCCCTCTCCTCCAATATTAACTTTCGATGTTTTTGTTTTAATTTTGAATTTTGGGGGTGGGGGGCGAAATTTTTTTAAAAAAAATTTTGCCAGTTCTGTTTGTGTTTGTTCGCTTGGCGATATTGCCCGTGTTTACATTCAAAAAAATTTTGAAAAAAAAGGTCACATCAGGTCATATCAGATATACGGACACACATTTGAAGTATTAAATATAGTCTAATAACAAAACAAATTACAGATTCCGCCTGTAAACTGCGAGACGAATCTTTTGAGCCTAATTAATCCGTCATTAACAAATGTTTACTGTAGCATCACATTGTCAAATCATGGTGCAATTAGGCTCAAAAGATTCGTCTCGTAATTTACACGCAAACTGTGTAATTAGTTTTTTTTGTCCACATTTAATACTTCATGCATGTGTCCAAACATTCGATGCGATGGATTTTGAAGCTTGAAGTTTGGAACTAAACAGGCCATTGCCTTATCCAGTTTATGTGGCATGTACGACTGCATTTGTCACTCCTCTGATTTTCAAATTGCAATGATAAATTTTAGGAAAGGTCTGGTGGATTTCATCATCTCAGGTCTCGCTATTCTTTGCACCAAGATTGCGAATGATCGAATATTCGAATCCGTTTTTCTCCGACATAGTCTCAGTGCATTGCAACTTTCTACCGAACGTTAGGTGACACGTGTTTCAGCTATTGTTACTATTTTTTTTACGGGCTCATGCTACTTAGCCATAAGAAATTAAGCAAAGGACATGCATAACCACTCTCGTTGACTCCATAAATTTTTTACGTAAATTTCTCCGCTTTTAAATAACATGCATCGGGCATTATTCATGATATTGCTCTTTCCTATACCTACTCGATGTTTTTATCTAGTTTATTAAAAGAAGGGTATTTTTTATCTACATCATGATAATTTGTTCCCTACCTCAAACATTAATCTAGTTCTTTAACAACATGTCTCATGCATCCGTCTAATAAAGACAGACCAGTGAAGAGGGTGTCTCGCTAGATGGGTCTTTAACTTCAATCGTACTGTGCAGATAAGGTAATGATAATCATTTCGAATGTGGCACATAGGTGATGATGTTCGTTGTGATCGAGAAGATCGGCCCATGATGGCTCAAGGTGGCTTGGCAGTTGCGACTGATCGAGAGAGGTCCTTCTTTTTTTTTTTCGGGTAGATAACAGTGGTGTATGTTGTGATCCATTGGCAAGAATTTTTGAGGTAAAAAATATGATCTGATTTATCTATATTTGACAACGTCAGCGCTTGTTGAAGCTGTTGTCTTAAAGACGTCTCTAGATGAAAATTTAATACCAATTGTTCTGGTTGCTTTGAAAGACATCGGCGAACAAACTTCGAACCTCATTGAAGGCGCCGTTTCGGAGTATGCATATATGACATTGTGTTATTGTCCTAGATTTAGGCTGTGTTCGGCAGGTAGTTTCCAAACGCGTACAGTGTTTTTTTCTCTCGCGCACGCTTTTCAAACTACTACACGGTGAATTTTTTTGCAAAAAGTTTCTATACAAAAGTTGCTTTAAAAAATCAAATTAATCCATTTTTGAAAAAAAATTTAGCTAATACTTAATTAATCACGCGCTAATGACCGCTTCGTTTTTCGTGTTTACTGTACGCGTTTGGAAACTACCGTGCCGAACAAAGCCTTAGAATCAAATGGTCTCAAGGCAGCATGATATGTTGATTTTGTCTTATGTTTTTTCATTTTCTTTTTTTTATGTGTGTATTCTTAATTAATACAGATGTCAGGTGTATTTCATTACTTAATGATATGTCTATTATCTTAAGAAGGACTTGGACCAATCATTTTTTTAATAAAAAAGGGAATTTTTCGAAAACGGATGGAACATAAAAATAATCAAATAACACTATTGTCCTTTTTTATTCTCTCTATACTGTACATGTAAAAAAAGAACAATTTACTTATTAATCTTTTAGGAGGGTAGTTAACATCTAGTACGTATTATTTTATAAGGACAAAAAAAGAAGCTATACTACTTGAGTAGACAAAAATATCTTATATTTAGATCTACTGATCTAGAAGCAACAAAAGAAAAGAAAGAAACATTATGTGCATTTAGCCAGTAACTTAATTCTGCTAGGAAACGTTGGGTAGTTATTAGTTACATCCTGCACTTGCCATATCGGCAAAGCGAGCTAATATAAGCTAGGGCGGATCCCCCGCGATGACACGCGAAGATCATATCTCCGCCGCAGCCGATCGATCGAATCCGCGCACCCGAGTGCACCGTCGGCGCGCGCGGTGTCGGGCGTTGGGGTGCGCCACGACGCCTCAGCTCGTAGGCGACAGGGAGAACCACCTGTGACGACCGGCGACGGCGACCTGGCCCGGCGGTGCTCGCCGTCACATCGATCAGTAACCCATCGGCCAATCCTGCTATAACACCTCGATCTCCACCTCATCGACCCTTCTATCCTCTTCCTCCTCCTCCTCCTCCTTAGATTCAACCCTGTCAGATATAGCTATCAAAGGTATGCACGATCTCTGGTCGTGGGGCTTGACTCTCGAGGAGCTAGCTAGATGCTAGGAGACATCATGGAGATTTTGATTCAAACCGAACTTTAAAATCACATCTAAAGATTGCATCATCTGACCCGAAGAAATGGAGGCAATCTTTTAATCAAGGGACAGATTTTGTCTGTGTGAAATGTCGAGTGAATTAATTAATTTATATTAGAAATACATTCAACATCCCAAGGTATGTATATATTCACTACTTCCAGAAGAATTTGCACCACGAATGCGTAACTAAAGATTAGTTTAGCACATTGAACAGCGTATCAGTGTATAGAATCAAAAACTCCTTTTGCCGAAAACGCATATAGTGGAGACTGAAAGCAAGCATAACGCCTTCATGTTTCTCGTCTATATGGTCGTCAGTTCATCTCATCATTTCAAACTGAACGAATGGCACTGAGACGCACCACACCGCATCGCACTACTTTACTGTCATCTCAACCCACATCGCGTAATCCAAACAAAGTTACGATCACCATCATATTCCATCATCTATCCAGGCCACATTCCAAGATCTTCAGGGCTCTATGTGCATCATTACCTGTAGCTTCTGAAAGTCTTCAGAGTTCAGACTTCACCGATATACCAGTAGACTTCATATAGGCCGTGACCATTATTCTAACTTCAGGACAACTTGTCGCCCTTTATTTCATTTTCAACTTGCGAGAAAGAAATTCGAGTCTCTTGGAAGCATAATGGAAGATAGACTGACCTCTGAAATCTGAACTGACGGCGCAATATAATCCTATCTTGCAAGGGAGAAACTAATTGACAGAGAAGAAAGAAAGCCGGTCAGAGAAGGAAACCTTAGTGCTGACACACTCTCCAGCATGATGGAACTAGCTAGCTAGTTTTGTTAACTCTGCATCAGTGCCGTGTGCGTAAGAACCCATTGAAGATTCAGCGATGATATTCATCACAATGCTAGCTGCAAAATGTCAAATGGACCATGTATCATGTGGTCGAGGAAGATTATAACATCAGTTTGCATAATCTGAGGGACTTTCCCTTGTTCACACAAAGCAAAGTGATCAATTGATTAATTAGCATGATCACGTACTAGAAGCTTCCATCTGTGTACGTAGTTCAGCAGACAGAGTATCTATGTACGTTTTGATGTGTCCACATATCCAAAGTAGAGGTTAATTACGATACTCAAGCAATGATAATTAATTGTGGTAATAATTAGTTAGTGGCATTACATCGAATGTCTCCCTGAATCAACGGCTACCTGCAGGACATTCTGGATGAAGAAGAGAGGCTACTTGTTTTTGCCCCCACTGACGAGCTAGCTAGCAAGTGGTCACTGTGCTCAATGAAAAGACCAAAAAGACAAAGGTAATAAGGCAATAAAGTGGAAAAGATTAGAAAGAGCTACTAGCTATTACGCTATATATTTTGTTCACTTTAGGAATTAGGAAATGAAAACCACACTCAAAGAATATATGTAGCTGTAAGGTCAGCTGACCAAGGACAATGGCTAGCTATAAGTCGAGAACAAATTGACAGAAAAAAAGGGCGCAATACCTTCAATATAGTAGAAGCAAACAAATGGAGATGAGTTTGATCTGAATAAATAGATGTAAAAAAAGGCCATTTTTTCGGATAAGGCATTGAATAGGAGGATCAACTCTCCCAAATGGGAGCGCCACTCGCAGCAAACGAGCATGACAATGTATATACCACCTCCGTTTTTTCTAATAGACAATGTATTTGAAACTTTATAATTTATTTAACTATTCATCTTTTTCTAAAAGTATTTGTACAAATAGACAAACATATTAGATATGTTTAAAATACTTTTGATAGATGATCTAGTGACACCTTTTCCAATTTACTTTTGGTTTATGGCCACACTTTGCCATATCTTGTCTAAGTTAGCCATGCGTTTGATTTATTGTCATATTTGTGGCAAGATTCTTTTTTAGCGTCTTGGTTCTACACGTCATTGTCTCAAAAAAAATATGGTAAGGTTGTGGTTTGCTAGCATGAGTGTGGTATCAAATTTGGCTACTTAACTTTAGGCAAGCTTAAAAAGAAGCTACGGCACCCTTAGGCAATGTTAGTATAGGAACCCATACGCAACTGGTAGTACATATGTGTTAAACTGGTATTACAATATAATGGCGTGATTATGTCAAAAATAAATAAATAATGCCCTGAAGAGATGATGAAGAAAAGAAGACCACTCCGATCGACTTGAGCTAAATTTACAACCAAGAAAATTAGTATCAAGTATTGTGTACTGTAAAATAAACAAATCCAATCCAAATTAAACGAAGTTTTGTCGAACACCGAAACATGCATTGGTTTGCCTCATGAGATCTCGACGTCGCACGGCACGCTGTTGAAGGACCGCGCCGCCGACGGTGACAAGCCGATGTTCACCGGCGAGCAGGTCCCATGGACGCGGTAGTACCTGGAGGCGACGCCACCGACTATGAACCGTACGCCCGCGATCACCTGAACGTCCACGCTCAGCTCGCCGGCGGAGAGGTCGTGCTCCAGCTCACGGGCAACCTGGTCCGGGACCGGCGCCGAGCGCGCCACGGCGCGCACCGGCAGCATAGTCTCGTTGCGGTGGGGCTGGTGGAACCCCGGCACGTCGTCGTCGGCGAGCGCCAGCTGCGTGCCGTTCTCGCCGTAGAGCACGCGGAACGCGACGGTGTCGACGTAGCGCATGGAGACGCGGCGGTTGGGGTTGTCGATGGTGAGGGTGAGGTAGAAGGTGGCGTTGACGGTGGCGCCCGGGGGCGGGGTGACGTTGAAGTGGCGCACGACGGCGCGGGTGACGGTGTACTCGATGGGCTTGGGGCGGACGACGAGCCAGAAGACGAGCGCGATGAGGCCGGCGACGACGATGGCGGCGAGTATCGCGGCGACGATGCACCGGACCACGGCCACCCGGGTGGCGTGGCCGCCCTCCGCGATCCCTCCTCTCGTCCTCGTCGGCATTGTGGCACCGCTCGCCGATCAAGTCGCCGTGCCAATGCTATGACGGCTACTACTGCACGCTGCTTTGTAGATACTAGAGGCCACGTTAGCTTCTTCTTTCTTTCTTTCTTTTTCTTTTTGGCGGGAAAAGTCGTGCTTGGTTAAGCTTCTTTTGCTTTCGGTTTGTGCTTTGATTCTGGCGGGAGGGATTCGACTTCGCTCTACGCACTGAAGGAATGTTTGAGCAACTTTCGTGTGCTAGACTGCTCTACTGCACGCTGGACTGTCAGAGGGACATGCATGTTGCATCTGTGGACTCTGCATCGATCACATTGTTCAGATAACTAGGTTGGTAGCCCATGTGAATGCACGAGCATGTGTTATAGGTAGCATTCACTTAAACGGTTTAGGTATGTTATCATATAAATCACCAACACAATTTGGATTAGTAGTGCACGATATCAAAAGACCATTTTCTTTTCTTTCTCCTTGTTTGATTGTTTTATTAAAAAAATATTTATTTGAAATAAGAATATAATTATATAAATTTAATTAGTATGTGTAGTGTACTTATAAATTTTAAAGTGTTTTATACTAAAGTTTATCTCTAAAGTTTATCTCTATCATGTAATCTGATTATATCAAGGATATAGTTTTGTAGTGTAAATTATTGATATGAAGTGTTTTATACTAAAGTTTATTTCTATCATGTAATCTAATTAAATTTAGGATATAGTTTTGTAGTGTAAATTGCAATCAATAAGTTCAATATGGTTTACATTACCAGAATTAATTAAATTTAGTAAAACAAACCATGACTACTTTAAAAAAATTGGTTTGCCTAATTTGTACTTTTTTCAATTCAAATAAACATATATTCTTCTTCTTACGGACGTCTTTGTCGCTACTCATAATCAATGAAAAATTATTTGCAGACTATGATACATGATGCCATATAGATGTAAGATATCTTTTATTATTCTTTGACCACTTATTGCTCGATTGTCTCGTCTCTGGTCTATCCTTTGTCATCGTACATACCATATTCTATTTAATTTTATGTACTTATTTAGCTTAAGTAGTGAGGTAACGGACCGTTGCTCCTTCGTGGTGCATGGGACACAGGGACCAAAACGTTTTTATAAAAGCATGTTCTTTATTAACACGTGTAATTAGAACAATAACTACGTAATATCTATGTATGGCTACATGATAGTTATCATTCTAGCTTCGTCCACTGGATAGAAAGTCATTAGATGTCTAACGACGATGAATGTTGATATCTATTAACAATTATTCTTTATATAATTAGAGCAGTAGATTCATCCTATGACCTTGACTACCCATTGATCACCATGACTGAAATAAAAAAATCTATGTACCACTAAGGGTTTAAGATAGCTGAAATTGATAAATTAGGATTATCTGATTTTTTATGATATAAATAGTTGAAAAGTTCTTCTAGAAAAGTACTCCAAGAAAATTTTATATACAAAATTTTTGCACAAAATATATCATTTAGAACCTTGGAATCGTGTGAAAATTCCAAATTCAAATAAAAAAAGACTCTTATAACATCCTCGTAAGAAGTATTGATATTCGTTAATATTGTGGTCACAATCATATCACAATGATTTCTTTCCTCCGCATGAAAAAATAGTAAAATTCTAGATATGACCTACCATGGTACATTATAATTAGGTAATCAACTCTCTGCTTTAATTTATTCAGACATGCATATTGCAAAAACTGAGCCCATGGTATCTGATTCTTCTCTCTCTAGATGACACCTTCAATTTATTTTCATGCTATTAACAAAACCAATATCCATTGATGGTTTGATATGTCTTTACCTTGAAAAGACGGTAGTGCTACAACGGTCGTGATCATCTTGGCAAATCACCTTAGCTGCCTTAGGTCTGATGTTTAACAGTGCGTGTGGAAGTCAAAGATGCACGCTTACATTGGGTGGAGGGCCAGAGAGAGGTCTTTGGAGGTTTTTTTTCAAGAAAAGATAGATGATGGTGCAGATAATGGGTCCACCATTTCAAGTGAAAATCGATAGCCAAATATATTTAAAAAATAGTCCAATATAATGGTCCACTGGTTTACGTATAAAAAGTTATTATGGATTTAAAATTGTTAATTCAATGGGTATAGAATATAATGGTGGGTACTTTATTTTCAAACACTGTGTAACTTGAAAATAATACTCCAAAATAATGGATCCACTGGTTTTAAGTGAAAATTGTCTTAAATTATTAATTTAATGGGTAAAAATTTAATGACACAGACACGTGCAATGTGCAAAGGTCTAAAGAGCAGTGTTTGGGATGCTTTCTTTTGCTTTGGTTTTCAACAAACATTGATGCTGATGATCTAAATAATAAGTCCACCATTTTGAGTGGTAATTGATGACCATATTTTTTTATTAAAAATGGTCTAAAATAATGTGGTTTAACATAAATTAGGCAATATAGATATTAAATTGTTGATTAGTGGGTATAGAATATAATGGTGTCAAATTTATTTTCAAACACCGTGTTATTTGGAAATAATAGTGTAAAATAATGGATCCATCAATTTAAATAAAAATTATCTTATATTATTAATTTAATGTGTAAAAATTTTATGGTGTGAAAGTTAATTTTGAAATATTGTAGAGGTGTAGTTACATATGTTTGTAAAAGTTATATGATGATATAATATATATTTGTATTATTATAATTATTTAGACACCTTCAATTTATTTTCACACTATTAACAAAACCAATATCCATTAATGGTTTGATATGTCTTTGCCCTGAAAAGACGGTAGTGTCACAGCGGTCGTGATCATCTTAGCAAATCACCTTAGCCGCCTTAGGTATGATGTTTAATAGTGCGTGTGAAAATCAAAGATGCACGCATTGTGTAGAGGGCTGAAAAGAGATATTTGGAGGTTTGTTTCTCAAGAAAAGATAGATGATGGTGAAATAATGGATCCATCATTTTAAGTGAAAATCAACAGCCAAATATATTTAATAAAAAATAGTCTAATAATATAATGTTTCACTGGTTTAAGTATAAAATAGTTATTATGGACTTAATAATTATTATCTTGATTATTGGAGAGAAAAAAAAGAGAAAAGAGGAATAAAAAGGAAGATGGGTGGCGGCACGTACGTACGTACATAAGTACTACTACGTGGGAGGAGAGGTGGGACTTTACGTGAGGAGGTGGGGTTATCAATCTAATCCAATGGTTTATGATGTTGGATCCACCGGTTTAATTGAAAATAAAGGGATGGATGTTTTGTTTTTCTCATAATTTTTATAAATTTATCTAATTTATTATAGCGTCACGTGACGACTTAAGAGTGTTTTAAGGAAGTTTAATGAATTTTTAGTATATATATAGTAGATATATTGGTTAATGGGCTTATGCCAACCTAGCTAGCTTATTTTATAGTCTAAAGAGTAAATTTCAAAAGGAAAATATTAAAGACACGACCAACGTAAACGTCCGATCATAGGATGACTGCAATGTGTGTGTGTGATGTCAAGCACCATAGGACCAAGTCATACTGCCATCTCACGCTTCACATATTGCGTCATTCTGCCGTTTTAGTCTTACATCGGTCGAACAAATGCGTAGATGGTTTATTTCAAAAATCTACGATTATTTTATCAAAACTATCAATTTGCTATAATTTTAATAACTAACATTTCAGATAATTGCAATAATAACCTGTCATATATACAGATGCAATACTCATGTTTTTGCACGTCGGACCAGCATGTCATATAAACATATATAGTGGATGAAGTTGTTTTTCTTATAAAATTTTTTGTTATTTTTTAGTTTTGTGAAATACCTAATTAAGGTTGTGGCAAAGTGATAATTTTGACCAAACAATTACAATTCTATAAAATTTGCTTTATACTAAATCACCAAGAACCCTATAGAATTGTGTTCGTACATCGGCCGCTACAGTTAATTAAGGGTTCTTTGAAATACAGTAATTCATAGGATTTTCACATGAACTAGTTTATTTCTTCCAAAATTTCTATGAAATCCTCCATTTCAAATGAGGACCAAAAGATTGTTTCTCAACCACACTTCACCACCATTTACCGATATAAAATATCACACTTATCTAAGTTGAGATGAAAATTACCACTTATCTAAGTTGAGACGGTCAAATTCGTGATTACACCATAGCAAGCCTAAAAAGATCTTATCATACTCTTTTGAGATATGATGTGTGAGACCCAATTTCTATACTCATTT
Source organism: Oryza officinalis (assembly GCA_008326285.1). Taxonomy (NCBI): domain Eukaryota; kingdom Viridiplantae; phylum Streptophyta; class Magnoliopsida; order Poales; family Poaceae; genus Oryza; species Oryza officinalis. The sequence goes on along the minus strand of BDMV01000010.1, from coordinate 37,414,425 downwards.
AAAAGGTACTAGTACGGTGGTGACAGTGAATTTGCCACTACCAAAAATCCGCCATTTCTTTTTTTGCAGTTTTAACAAATTGGCTTATGATATTCCATGATATTATGAAATAATTTAGTATTTGTTTCAAACAAGTGAATATCATATATTTAGATAAGCAAACAAGTGATACTAATATATTTGATAAAAAATTTTTTGTATATGATGTATTATAATATTTGTCTTTTACCCATAGCAAATCATGAGTATTTTGCTTGTATTAGAAAAAAATCTTGCTACAACTATAGCTACAAACGAACAACTATCAAGTTGATCAAATATATGTACACGTGATAAATTATGGTTAGCAACCAAACATCATCTAAAGGAACATCCTTTACAACATGTGTGCATACTGTATCCTTCAATTGATGAATAATGGATACCATACATGCAAAAACATACTACTACTAGTTTCCTCTTAAAAATAGGAACAGAGTCTCCTTCATATATAGAAAGACATGTTTCCAATGCTATTTATTTTTTCTTTCACTGCTAAATTGTACTTTTGTAATAGCAAAAAAATTGTACTATTATACAGTTCTTGTAAAGTGCCCAGAAGACAGAAAGAGAAAACTTGGAAATGACACATGCACACACACTAGCTAGCTTAAACAAGATAATGTTTCTAGCACTTAATCAACTCCTATCTAGCTAGCAATAGACTACAGTGGATTATATATCGGTGTGCAGAAAGTGGAAGCTATAGCTTACTGGCTACTTTACTCTGGTCTCTCAAGTGGGGCAAAACAGAATCGCCCAAAAGATAGGATACATGCATGGTGCACACGGTCATACTAATATACCGTACATAAGCTTTGCAACATGGGAAAGCTAGCAGCCTAGCACTCTCCTTGCCATATCATTTGTTTGTTTCACATCACTACTACTACTCTCCTTGCCATCTATCTACATCAGCGCATATGCAGTTCTACATGTAATTGGTTGCCAAGGTTTTTCACCTAATTTTTGCACCATACGTCAACGCGTGCTGATCTTTTCGGCCTTGAATCTTGTTTTATCAGGCTTTTTGGGGGCCTGGGGTATATCCCTCCTTTATATATACACAGAAAACTTATTTTTTCTTGGAAAGTGCTAAGGATAATACGGATTTGCACACCCAAGCTTTTAAGTTAGAAAAGGCTAGTTAGAATCTACTTCCTTCGTTTCAAAATATAGCAGCTACCTTTTTGTCTACTCTCGATCATTTCGACCAATCATAACCATCTCTCGTTTAATTTTTTTACCTACTTCCTTAATTTCACACACTTTTTTAATCCCTATAAAAAACCTAAAAACAACTATATTTTGAAACAGGGAGTATTATACATGCTTGCACATCTTTTAACCTTTTTTCGTAGTTCGACACACAACCATAAGAATTGGGCATAAATAACGGTTAGCCGTCAAGAAAATGAAATTTTCGTTGCTCTCTATACTTAGCGTGTATTACTTGATGGTTGGCCGATAAAACATATTATAGATGGTTTTGATGCTATCCTTGGAGGTTTGTGACCACCAAGAAAATTCTGGATTATTGTAGATCATGAAACAAGCCCGCTACAACAAGGTTTTAAAAGTTGGTGCTAGACATCGGGCAGCCACACAATTAGGCATTAGATGTGCATTAGACAGCTAAACTGCCTTTGTTGATATTTTGTTGCTATTAGTGCTATATATATAGTTTAGTTTTTATGTGATATAGTTGTTAATACCTTAAATTTAACTTGTTGGTCTGACCTAGGTGTCACCTAGCTAGTCGTCTGATTAGTGTCTAGCATCTTCTTGAATCATATGCTCTACAATTATAATCGTCTCATCGTATATGATGGAATTCTTAATGTTTGGAACGAAGCCTTTGTTTTCATTTCCGAAGTGACTAGCTGGATGTGTGCCGACTTGTATAAAATATCTCCAACCTTAGGGATGACCAAGCATGCATTATATTTCTTAGCCGAGATATGATTGGATCAGTATATATGATCAGCTCAATGAAAAGATTTGATCGATACTAGCAGTCCAGATTTTTAAGAGTAAATTGACATCCATTAGCGGTGCCTACCTCAAGTAACAATGCGAAACCACTACGATCAATCTATATCTATCAACTATAACAGTACATACATTGGTTGTGGTCACAGTACCTACACAAGAAAACCGCGAAAATCCTCACATACCCTAGTATATACTACATTACTAGAATCCTGCAGTACTTTATTTCCCTTACAACTAATTAACTACCACTAGAAATAAGCATAAACCCATCAGGGAAAATTGACCCTAACACGATCATCTGTTGATCCTTTTATTATTTTGTAAGACACATGTATTATTTTTCTAAAATTTATGATCCTTATATTCTGAAGGCCTCCGGCCGGGAGTCAGGGCGCGCTAGTCGAGTGCACACCAAAGCAACGGCTTTTCGTGTTTTCCATTTACAGTATATATGTGCGTAACCAAGGACGGGAGCAAGCCTAGAGTAACTAGGGCTTGAGCCTTGGCTCCAAAACTGCACTTAAATCCTTTAGAAACGGCATTAAATTTTGAAAATATATAATATCTAGCCAAAATTGACTAGTTCAGCCCTAGGTTGGCATTTTTTTTTGGCTCCGGCCCTGTGCATAACATAAATCAGACAAGCGTGTATATTGAAGGAATTAAATCAAATTAAACAAAAGTATGGTTACTGAAATGTCAGATTGCAAAAATGATTCCTCGGAGAAGAAAAAAAGAACCCAACAAAAATGATGGTTGCATACCTCATATGTCAACACAGTAGGTATATACTTAGGCTCTGTTTGATTCAGCGTTTCGTTAATAGCGACACGTAAAATAAAATAATTTATTAGCGCATGATTAATTATGTATTATCTTAACTTAAAAATAAATGTATTTGATTTTCTAAATGAACTTACCGAACAAACCTATAAGAAACTTGGACAGTAGCATGAATGTGGCTTTAATTTGCGTGCCTAGAAGAGCTACTTGATTAATCAAATAAATTTATATAAAGCATGTTCAGCTGCTCTAGCTGCTGTTATCATAAGAAATATGAGTTTGGTACAGTAGATGCTCCATATTTATTTGCACCTACTGTACCAAGCTTATATTTCTTACGGCAACAACAGGTAGAGCAACCGAACATGCACTATATGTTACTTTCTTTGTATTCTTGGTGAGTAGTTGGTATATATATATCGAGTTAGTAATAGATAGAAATAATATATAATTTTAAGTTCATTTTTTCATCTAGACATTATTTGAACCATCACACTTACCTGGCCTTCCAGTAGTGTGAATTAACAATATGACAATGCAAGTTGCCATCAAGAACTAACAGCTGTAAAACTGAAGTGGAAATTTTGCTTAATTAAGCTATGCACATACATGAACGAAGACGGTGATCGACCACATGATCTTATAAATTTTCATTAAGTCAAAAGGCCGCGAGAAAGGAACGTGTAACCACAAGATCTCTTGGACAACTTATTTTTCTATATAATAATCTACTTATCACAAAGCAAAGCATCCCGCAAAATGTGCTGATTAATCAATTAATTTACAGGGCCGTGACCTAATTTATCCTTCTCTTATACGTGTTGGTCTGAAGCTGTCCTAGCAGCACACAGGTGTTTTTTTTTTAAGAATGGATAGAAGTCCAGTCTCTAGATCTATATGTGGATATAAAACAGCTAAAGATTATAGCAACACTTAGACTAAACCGAGGAACAACAAAATAAAATAAAAAAGTAAAACACTAGAAGATTATGCTACGAATCTTATTCAGTCTTGCTTCAAACTTTCTCCTTTTCTTATGCAGCAACAATGTAACCACCACATCACTCGTTTACTTATCCTACCAAAGATCGGTTTTCTGCTACCTAAAAAGCTCTACTACGCCAAAAAAAACTGCACTGAGACGATCAAAAGCAGTCCAAACTCATCTAACCCTTTATCAGCGTTTGTCCGTCAATACATGCAGCGAAGAAGAAGCCCCACCAACACCGCATTACATTACACGATCAGATTTAAGCACATGCATCTTAGATCTAATAGCTCTTAGACCTTAGATCCAACATCGCGCTTAATCATCTTCGACACCGCTAACGAGCCCGACATTGTCTCGTCGATGCCGTTGCCGCCTTGCTTACCATAAGGTCTCACCGGATCTGGCCATAAGGCTGGATCCATCCACCCCGGTTGCTGCTAGGAAGCATATAGGTGTATGTCTTTCATGTTTAATCGGCCAAGAAGCTAGCTAGCTAGCTAATTAATCATCCTTCATGACATATCCAATAGTAATTAAAATGTCATAAGCATTGCCATGATAAGATAATCATCACCTGTTGATCCTTATATTCTGATGGCCTCCTGGCCAGTCGACCGGTGCACGCCAAAGCAACGACTTTTTTTCATGCATTCTGCTCGAGTAATTTTATCATATTTAAAAAAAATATCAAAAGGTTTTTTTTAATATAAACCTTGGTACCTCCAAATACAGATAGCATAGTATTTTTTTAAGGTCATAAAGTTTCTCTTCTCCTTATTTAAACACATACAATCAGACAAAACCCCTCTAAAACTTGTTCGACATTGATATGCTCTCCTAAAGTAAAATAAAGGACAACCTGTTTAGCAAGCTGATTAATACTTTTAACTAATTAATTTATATGACAGTATTGTTTATTATTGGGACTATCTATAAAACTTTGGATCATTTTTTGGCTCAAAAACTGTCAAATGTAACTATAGTGTAATTACATTGTAACTGAAGTATAACTATAATTTAACTATATGTAACTCGTCATAAAACAAACAAGAAAACACAAGTGACTAGTTGGCTAGCATTGTTGGCTTCCATCCATGAGGTCCCTATGTTGATTTCCACCTCACCTACATGGTGTGAATTTTTTCTCCGTGCCCTAGAACGAATCTTAACACTCATCTGATGGCTCATAAACCGAAAGTTTTTTTAAAAAAATTTGACGATAATTTTATAGCAAATCTGTTATTATTTAACTAAGGCTTAACCTGAAATTAGCACTAGCAACGGGCAAGAGAGAGAGAGATCGCTGCATGCATGTGCTCTGCCATTTTTCTTACACTACATTTTCTTCATCAGCAATTTTTCTTAACAGTACATTTTCTTCGCAGACAAGAACCGGACAGGAACATTTGACGACACTGACACGTTGACCCATGGACCCATGACCGACGCTAGCTCCAGTCGTGGCTAAGGATGAATCCTGCACGTACACGTGGCAACCCTACATAGATGATGTGTTACACATGCATGTATGTAGATGTGTTACACACGCGTAAATATAACGGAATTGCTGCTGCACATGAATGTATGGCGTGTAGTAGTAGTAGTCAAACAGCATACTATTGTGTTCTTTTGTACGTAGTTTATTGAATATTAGACAATAATTATAATTAGTACCAATTAAGGTCATCATAACAATTAGCAAATTAAAAAATGGCATGAAGTTAAGTGGTCGGATGTATATGCATATCTTTCTGGCCTCATCGATCGATCTCGATCATGTACTGCCCTTGCCTCTCGATCGTAATCATCTGCCTACCTAGCTGGACACTGACATCAGCTGCAACTGATGCCAGCTGTTCGTCCTGGCTGGAGTACTTAAGCCCACGGGGAGTCGCCTCTCTTCCTCACTCTCATCGGCAGCACAAGCTAGCCACCTATCCAACTCCAAGACGCGCAGTGGCGAGACCAGCTGCTGCATTGTAGTATTGTAGAGAGAGAAGCAGAGAGAACACACACAGTGAGCTAGAGAAGCAGATCGAGGCGGCCATGGCGTTGGCGTCGCTGTCGAAGGTGGTGATGGGGTCGGTGGCATTCGGGGTGTTCTGGATGCTGGCGGTGTTCCCGTCGGTGCCGTTCCTGCCGATCGGGCGGACGGCGGGGGCGCTGCTGGGCGCGGTGCTGATGATCGTGTTCCACGTGATCAGCCCCGACGACGCCTACGCCTCCATCGACCTCCCCATCCTGGGCCTCCTCTTCGCCACCATGGTCGTCGGCGGCTACCTCAAGAACGCCGGCATGTTCAAGCACCTGGGCCGCCTGCTGGCGTGGCGGAGCCAGGGCGGGCGCGACCTCATGTGCCGCGTCTGCGTCGTCACCGCGCTCGCCAGCGCGCTCTTCACCAACGACACCTGCTGCGTCGTCCTCACCGAGTTCGTGCTGGAGCTCGCCGCCGAGCGCAACCTCCCGGCGAAGCCGTTCCTGCTCGCACTCGCCACCAGCGCCAACATCGGCTCCAGCGCCACCCCGATCGGCAACCCGCAGAACCTGGTCATCGCCTTCAACAGCAAGATCTCCTTCGTATCATTCCTCCTCGGCATCCTCCCGGCCATGCTCGCCGGCATGGGGATCAACATGCTCATGCTGCTCTGCATGTACTGGAAGGAGCTCGACGGCGCCAGCCCCGACGAGGTGGCCGCCGGCAAGCAGATGGAGGCCATCGAGGAGGGCCGCACCGTGTCGGTGCTCAACAAGAAAGACGACGGCGACGACGCCGCCGCCGGCGAGGAGAACGACGAAGACGCCCAGTCGATGATGTCGGAGAACATCTCGACGAAGCACCGGTGGTTCATGCAGTGCTCGGAGCACCGGCGGAAGCTGTTCCTCAAGAGCTTCGCGTACGTGGTCACCGTCGGCATGCTCGTCGCCTACATGCTCGGCCTCAACATGTCGTGGACGGCCATCACCACCGCCATCGCCCTCGTCGTCGTCGACTTCCGCGACGCCGAGCCATGCCTCGACAAGGTAATTAACGCACACATATCCGTCCAAATCACCAATAGAAGCAACCTAGGCCACACGAGCAAGTACACGTGGCGGGCATGCAGATGTGTACTCAGTGCCACGTGTGCGTGGATGCAGGTGTCGTACTCGCTGCTGGTGTTCTTCTCGGGGATGTTCGTGACGGTGAGCGGGTTCAACAAGACGGGGCTCCCTGGGGCCATCTGGAACGTGATGGCGCCCTACTCAAAGATCAACCACGTCACCGGCGTCACCGTCCTCTCCCTCATCATCCTCCTCCTCTCCAACCTCGCCTCCAACGTGCCCACCGGTACGTACACACACACAGAACCAGACATCTTTTTCTCACCATACTATTGCTATACACGGTTAGTGTGTCACGACACATCCACCACTAACACTTTTTCTCGTATACGACACGACAATATATATATATATATATATATATATATATATATATATATATATATATATATATATATATATATATATATATATATATATATATATATATATGACTCATTTTTTACATGTTATCTAAATATATATGTGATAAAACTGTAATGTGTGGATCGGTGTAGTGTTGTTGATGGGAGATGAGGTGGCGGAGGCGGCGGCGACGATATCGGCGGCGGCGGTGACTCGGTCGTGGCTGCTGCTGGCGTGGGTGAGCACGGTGGCGGGGAACCTGTCGTTGCTGGGGTCGGCGGCGAACCTGATCGTGTGCGAGCAGGCGAGGCGGGCGACGCGCAACGCCTACGACCTCACCTTCTGGAACCACGTCATCTTCGGACTCCCATCCACGCTCGTCGTCACCGCCATCGGCATCCCCCTCATCGGCAAGATCAACATCTAGTAGTGATTAATTAATTAATTAATTAGCCACCAATTAATTAATATAATCCGGCTACTATATCTACAACGATCAGAAGAAGGCAGAATGATCGATCGATCGGCCGGCGGCGAGCATGCAAGAATTCATGCAAACAAGGATATGATGATCAATATTAATCCAAGGAAGGTAGTATAATTAAGTTTGTGATCAAGCCGTACTATGTGCATGCCAATGCATGCATGTGTTCAAGTGTACACTATGCTTGGTCTCAAGTGGATCAATTATATTGGTGCCATGCTCTGGGATAATTAATTAGTTAATTGTTAGTACTTACTCACAGAGCTAGAAATGCATGGTGTACAATATGATGAGCTAGCTAGAGAGGAGGATGCAATGGTGCATGGTAATAAGGCAATTGAACAGCAGAATCCATGTATGTACTGTACCCTCTTGCCAGCTGGTCTGTTTGAATGAAGTTGATAGCAGCAAGCTAGCACTAGAGAATGAGCTAGTGACTCAAGTACGCATGAAGAGGGTTTACTTTACCGTTTTTCGGCCGGTTACCACGACCCGGCGAAACGGCGGTTATCACGCGGTAACCACCAAAAACTGCGATAAATTTGACTTTCAAATTTTGAATTCAAAATTTGAAAAAACCGCGGTAACCGCGCGGTATGAAGCGGTAACCGCGCGGTTTGACGCGGTTACCGCTCGATGTTTGGCCGAAAGAAGAACGAAATGAAGAAAATGATTAAAAAATTAGAAAATTTTGAATAAATATTAATTTTTTTCAAAAAATTTATTCACCATAATACACTACAAATCAAGCACTACCTTCACCAATTTTTTGGATTTTTTTGAATTTTTGAATTCGATCAAAATTTATCAAACCGTACCGCGCGGTACGGGTTACCGTACCCCCGCGGTAAGGGCGGTAACCGCGGTAACCGCACGGTTACCGCCGGTAATGGAAACCCTACGCATGAATTACCTCATTGCTCCAACTTGCAATCTAGTTTTGAACTTTTAATAAAGTTTGGCTTTGTGCACTTGTCAATTTGCTCTCTCTTTGTTTAACTGATCTTGCCTAGTGCGTACGTAGCTAGATTGCATATATGAGTTAGCTAGGCATGTTGTTCTCTATCAATTTTTTTTCAAAGGTTACGAAAATGGGTTACATCTCCAGCCTCTGTCGGCCGTACGTTTGTTCATTCGCATATTACATCTCCTAATTAATCGTAGTGAGATTAATGATGCATGCGTGCACTCAGTGGAGATAGATTGATCAGATTAAATCAGGGTCACACCAACGTAACATGCTCTACCTCCTATGCTGGCCACTTGTACGTTGTGAATAAGAAAGATATATCAAAGATGGCGAGATATACTATCTAGCTAGAGTGTTGCAGTGGTCCCCTCTTGATTCTTCGCTCCCTATTCTCCATGTTGTTATATATACACTAGCTAGACAATTAGCATATGAAATTGAAAAGCATATGTTATGGAATTGAAAAGTAAATGTACTTACTGCTCTTTATAGTACACAAGTACTCAACTCATATTGAAATTAAAACAAAAGGTGGGAAAAAAGGGGCAACTATTTTAATCCCTCAAGAGGATGTCCTCCTGTTTCTCATATGTCATCCAAATAGTCATAAAAAATTAAAAAGAATAGATTAATATATGATACATCACTTTACGAACATGCATGAAAGTTTAATTTTAACTTCCATGAGTTAAAAAATAAATATGACTGTGAATATACGCAATAATTTAGTTTGTTCTTTTTTTTACAATTTGTAGCGGTCGAAATTAAATTTGTATGTTTATGAAGTGATATGTTACATATTTCTCTGTTCTAAAATACATCAATGTACTACTGGATTAGACACCACATAGAACTATGAATCTAGACAGAATATATTGTATCAGTTTTTTTAAAAAAATATAACTATTTGGATGATTAAAAAAATGAGGGCACATCTTACCTCAAGAGTTTAGAATCTATTCCCCGAAAAAAGGAAAGGAAACGGAGAACACTCATTAGAGTAACAAATTAAAATGTACATGCAGTGAAGAATATTTATATGTTTGGGCAAAATATGTTAGGTTCTTGGCACAGCCGTGCGTGGCTGAGTGGCATTATTAGTGTATAGGAGTATTACTCTTAGGTTAAGTGAAAGCAAAAAAAAACTAATTACAAATATGTGTATCCAAGTAGCTTGGCCACTCAGTTCAGAAAAACTTATCCTGCTGGTGCAGCCATGGCTGGTGGTGTCCTAGTCGGATAGATAAATCAAGATGGTGGAATTTGACAGCCGTACGGTACTACTAACCATGACAAATTGACAATACTTGTCTGCTAGCTAGTTTGATCAATGTAACCGCGTTGAAACGATAAAAAAGCTGGCATTTTTCTTATAACTGAAAAACAATTTTAATTTAGTAAAAAAACTTGTCAAGATCATCATCTAGTGTTGGTCCAACATTCGTCCTGTTAGTAATGTGCTTATCAAACCATAGTATACATCGCTGTTAATGTATATGGGGATCTTCATGTAGTCATGTAGTAATGATATATAGACTAGATATTTTGACCTTATACGGTTGTTGTTTTGCTTAAGCATGGCAGGGTATGTGTGAAGTAACATAACTAAAGCGATAACTAAAGCGATAGATTGATCAGTCTCTGTTGTTGAAATGGAGGATTTAGGTAGGAATCTTAATCAATTAGGGCTTGTTCGATTAATCTCATCAACAAGGAGATCGAAGGAGAATAACTTTACAGCTATAGAGGTGTGAAATTAATCCCCTTAATCCTCTCCAATCCTTTTTTAATGGGATTAAATGAACAAGGCCTTAGAGGATTAATTGAAATTGTATCGGTTTTTCAAATAACTGACGCTGGACATTTTTCATTTCAAAACTTTAACCATTTGTCCTTTTCCCCACAAATTTGCAAACACTAAAAGGATACCATATTACTAAAGTACATGGCGCCTTAAATGTAAACACAAAGCTCTCATTCATCGTAGTGTAATCATTTTAGAGTAACTAGTGGTCAAAGTTGAAACGACGATAGTCAACTGTGTCAGTTGTTAAGAAATGGAGAGATTATATACAAATTAATTATAAGTTCAAAAATTAACAGGTGCAAATTAAGCCTTTACAAAAAGCATGCATAAACAAAGGGTAACGTATTATAGAATGTGCAATGAGGACTACAAGCATATATACCGCTGAGAAGATCTTGCTTGCTTTAATCCATTTGTCCTTATTTTTCAGTCAAGTAATATCTAACTTTTAACTCAATTTGTCAACCTTCTCAAAATAAAGATATATATATACATCTGAACTTGTGGCAACTCGGCCACAAAACAAATTAACAAATTGCTCAATTCTCCTTACACAAAAAGAAGTGCATGGAACTAATTTACCAATGATCTCAACAAAGAAAAAAATATCTTCTTTTAGAACAAAAAGCAAGGAAAGGAAATATCCTTGATTACATGCCCTATCCCATGTCGTACTTTAAGGAAAAAGGTGTTGAGAAAAGCGAGATTTGTATCATATTTTGAATAAAACAAATGTGTAGGGTTCTCCCCTTCATTTTCAATTCTCACTCTCTTGCACTATGTGCTGAGGATGATAAAGTATTGGCCAGTCCAATGGTCATCCATCAATCCGTTTTTCAATTGCCTGACAAGACATGCATTTTGCCATTGGTTGCACAATGGCATTGTGACAACAAATTTTCCATCTAGGCAATGCTTTTAGGCTTTGGCTGTTGATGCTCACTTTTTATCACCAGACATACATGCTAACTACGCCACAATAAAGCTATTTAATTTGAGGGTAGCTAGCTAACTTTACATGGCACTGCTTGCATCTCTTGAAACATCCAGCCTCCAGAAGTTAGTTTCATGTCTGGTATACATGATCTTTCCTGTAATAAATAATTTTACTTCTACTAGTGGAAAGTTCTCATGTAAAGGGTTAACCCCAAGCTAGATTGGTAAAATAATTATCTGAATGAGTGCAGTGACATGAGCAAACTAGTTTGACGTGAAAGAATTAATGGTGATGTACGCAAGTGGGCCAGGTAAAAAGGGCACTCACCCCAAATTTGTGTAAATTCTAGGAATGAAGAATCACTCGGACGTCGGCCCATGAAGTGATCAGGCTTACATGAAGAGGTGGGCCTCCACATTTGGTTAATAACTACACAATTAGGCCCATAGACTTCTCAAGGAATAACTCACAAGGGCAAAATCCATTTATGGCCTTTTAAGTTTTGGTCGAAGTACAAAACCGGTCATTTTTCACCACTAACTTTTGAAATTGGACAAACAACACAATAAACCAATTCTCATGGTGGTTTTGATTAATATGATAGTGATTTTTCGCTAACATGAATTATTAGATAAGATGCGAATGAAAGCTAATGGATGATCTACTTATTTACAGAGAAATAACTTAGCTAGTGTATAAAGTTTTTGGAGAAATTGTATTTTTTAAAGCATGGTGCAAATAATCCACAGCAATAACCTAGTTGTCCATCTATACCGAATGGGTCTTAGTTTCTTCATCAACAAAATATATATCAGAGGAGTATGCATGAGTAAAAGACTGCCTTCATAAATTCAGGGTGAAAAATAGACTTCGACCAAAGTTCGAGTTCAAAAATAGATTATTTGCTCGAAGTCTATTTACCCAACTTATAAACTAATCAGAGACAGATAAATAAAGAGAAAATCCAAAAAATGCCATTCATAAGCATCCAATTTCAAGAAATATCATCAATGAGTATGAGTACCATGAAATACCATTATACAAGCGATTTTGTTTCAAAAATACCATCGCCGTTAGGGTTCTGTTAATAGTCCTCCGTTAAATGCTATAAGATGAACAGTGCATTTAACGGCGTGGGATGAACGAAACCCTAACGACGATGACATTTCTAGGACAAAATCGCTTATACAATGACATTTTATGAAACTTACACTCGTCGATGGCATTTCTTAGATTTGGATGTTTGTCAATGACATTTCTTGAGTTTTCTCATAAATGTATTACAATTTTGGAGGAACTGCTCTCTTTATTTGTAGAATTTACATGATTTTTTTCAACTTACACAAAATAAAATATAGCACATGCATAAATGTATAACTCAAACTACAATTTAATAGCCACATCAGGAGGACACAATCATGGAGCTAAATTCCCATAGTTTCTTGGCCAACTCTGGATTTGAAGCATGTGAGCTTGGGGTATCTAAATTGCAGTTGCTGAAGTACTTCCCACTTATCCCGGTTACTTGAGAATGTAGTGCCACATAACATGTCGTTGCAGCACCCTATATAATAATACCATGAGATTAGAAACAGATAATATGTTCATATAAATAAATAAATAAATAAATAAATAAATAAATAAATAAATAAATAAATAAATAAATATATATATATATAAAGTCACCTGTTCTACAGTTTTGTGTATGATTCTGCCAATGGACTTCACTAGAGCTGCAAGAGAGAACCAAGAACAGTTAAAAAACGTTATAGTTATAAGCAGCGTCGTTGTCCGTTGTGTTCACGAGAGTAATCGAAATGGTTGGGGATAATCTAATTGGCACTATTGAGAATGTGTGCTTCTTCAAGTACTATTAACTGTTCAAAAAATCTAACTACACTCCAAAATTTTGTTCTGAATGGTTTGGGAATTACCATTCATAATAGTCCTGTGCCTGAACAGGTTGGTTGTAACAACACCAGGATGGACTGCATTAGCCGAAATGTTCACACCATCTTCCTGTTCATACTTAATGGTTTCCCGGTTATTCTCCATTGATTTGACATATAATATATATGAGCAGAGATTACATACGAAATTTAGGCATAAGCTACTACCTTCAGAACTCGTGACAGCTCAGTGGAGTGCAAAATGTTGGCAAGCTTAGACTGGCTGTAAGCAATAAGACTGATCAATCTGGTAAGAAAAAGTAAAGTGCTTAATATTATCTAATAAGTCAAGTGCATACTGCGTAATAAATATATATATGTTTATCTTTACTAATTGGAGGTCCCTTAATAAGGGGCCCTTACGCTAATTCTAGGATGATAAAAGGCTAAAAATTCATATTAAACAGTCACAAATTTTAACGTTAATCAAAGAAAAAAAAGATCCTCCAGTTCTCTCACAGATAGCTGGAAATCATCTCTTTTTGCACTACACACTAATGTAAAACTGGGTTGTTTTTGTTATTATCCATATGATATCTAGTATATGTCATATACGAAAATTGGGTGTCCAGTCCTAATTTTTAGAGTCTCAGAATTAATTACCGTGAAGGCTCCTTCACTTTATCGAAACATATCCCTTTAGGATAGGTCACAAAATGTGCTGAAGATGACAGATTTATGATCCTTCCTTCAACACCAGTTTCCCTACTTGTCCTCTTCATGTTCTCCAGTAATAGATTTGTTAGAATAAAGTGGCCTGTCATTCAAGTCAACAGCTAGTTCACTATGATCATCCTCTCACTACCCAGAAGTCTCAAGAACTAACCAAATCAATCAAGCAGCTAATCCGAAAACAAGATTGAGATGCATAAAAAACTGCTAAGTTATTTCTCATACCGATGTGATTAGTTGCAAATTGCAATTCCAGGCCATCAGTGGAGCGTGTGCAGTTCCTTGTCATGATTCCAGCATTATTACTGTTTATAACCACAGTTAAAAATTTATTTTTTAAGTTGACACAACAATAATACTTCCTCCGGTTTTTAATAGATGACGATGTTAACTTTTGGCATGACGTTTGACTATTCATTTTTGAAAAAAAATTTAGTACAAATATAAAGAATATGAGTCAATTCTTAAAAGTTCTTTTAATGATAGAACAAGTTACAACAAAATAAAAAATAAACGGTATTTACATATTTCCTTAAAAAGACAAATAGACAAACGTTATGTCAAAAGTAAACAGCGTCATCTGCTAAATAAACTAAATAAACGGAGGGAGGGAGTACCTATAGAAGCGTTCAGATTCTTGCTCTTACATGAGTATGTTGAGAGGTAGGTTCAGAGCCTCAAACTCGGATGCAAATCTCCTCACCGAATCCATGGAGCTGAGGTCCATCTCCAGCACATGGATACCGGCGCCGGGGATCTCAGCCCGGATCGCCTCGCTGGCCTTGTGCCCGGCTGCGACGTTGCGCACGGCCATGACGACGTGCACGCCGCGCAGCGCCATGACGCGCGCCGTCTCCAGCCCGATGCCGCTCGACGCACCTGCATGTCGTCAGTTCACTCTGAATATCTCTGACCAACGTCGTAACTGAGTCAAGTCTCTGTGAGCTTAAATGACATGGCAGCAGCAGCAGTGCAGAATCGTACCTGTGATGACGGCGACCAAGCCCCGGGCGTCGACGCCGGTGGTGACCTCCTCGGCTGTGGAGGCGCCGGAGAAGCCGGAGGGACCTTTGCGGTTGAACCACCACATCCCCGACTCCGTACCAAGTTGGCGTACGTCGAGCTCAGGGAATGGTGGTGTCTTGGTGTTTAATTTGCAACCTGAGTTCAGCTTCGGCATCAGATGTCCTTAAACTATATATGTGGGGTTAGACTATGACAGTGATAACATGTGATGTGGCCACAGCAGTTTCAGTTTGTTACTCTACCAAGTACTAAAGAAATAAAGATTCGATTTTTATAGCAAAAATTGGCAGAGGACTTCAATAAGATAAGAACACCACACACAGCAGATG
Source organism: Oryza officinalis (assembly GCA_008326285.1). NCBI lineage: Eukaryota > Viridiplantae > Streptophyta > Magnoliopsida > Poales > Poaceae > Oryza > Oryza officinalis. Next base: position 37,398,996 of record BDMV01000010.1, on the reverse strand, counting down.
AGCCGAGGGTAATGGTTTTCTGTTTAGATACAGCTCTGTGGGTGCAAAGAATAATGGCTCTTCAGTATGCTACAGACGAAAGTATGGAGGAACAACTGTAGCCGACGGCGATGGAGATGCTGATATGCGTAGACAAATCACAAACCATTTCCAAGTTACAGCTGCAGCCGATGGCGATGGAGATGCCGATATAAATTGACAAATCACAAACCACTTCCAAGTTCCAAGTGTCCCCATGTCAACTGGTGGACAAAGTAGTTTAAGCCCTTCAAAGTCATATATAGGATATATATATGGTGTCCCATCGTTTCTTGTGAAGTTGTGAGTAATCCAAATACTGGATTCCAAATTCAAAACAAAGTACTAGTATATTCTAGTATTGAGTAGATATAAGAGCTTACCGCTGACAAAGTGGAATTTTATTTCTGAAGAAAATGAGTATACTAACTCAGAAGTATGTACTGGGCTTCCAAAAGCATCACCCTTTATAACAATCTTCTTCTTCACTCTACATCCAATCATCTATTTGGTGATTTAAGTTGCTTTAACCTTTAAAACAGCATTAGAAATGACGTAACCATTTGGATTAGATCGCAACTTTTTTTCTTACCAGAAGGGAAGCAAAGCGCACTGGGGCATTGTATCGAACACCTGGCGGGCACGGACAACACAACGGATCCAGCGGGTCGTACGCCCTGAAGCCGGCGCCCGGCGCAGCGGCGGACTACTCCTCCGTCCGCCCGTCGCCCGATCGCCTCGCCGTCGCCGGTGCCGAGGACTTCCAACGTCTCCTGCAAAGAGCCACCCCGCCAACAGGTTAACAGATGGTGGTCCTCGACGCGTCGAGGCAGAGTGATAGTACTATTTTCTTCTCTCTTTTCGCCTGAGGAGCTCGCTAAGACGCTAACCCTACCCTACCAACCATCTCATCCGTCACGAGCACCCTTCGTCGTCGCCATGGCCGTCGCCGGGAAGGAGAGACGCTTCTGGTTGCACTCACCTTCCCCCAAACACCTTGTTTGGTTGGGCCGAAATGAAAAAGAAATCCGGGCCCATCTACTTGTTTGACCTCGGTGTAAGAGCCTCAAAATGTCGGCCGATGGTATGATCAGACTACTAAGGGAAAAAGTACACCAAAGCTCCCCCAACTTGACAGGCAGATACAAAATCGTCCTCCAACCGCAATACCAGGTACCGGACGTCCTTAACTGTCAAAACCGGGTATTTTTCATCCCAAGGCAGGATTGGAGCCGGATTTGTCCGACGTGGCGCTGAGAGAGAGATAGTGGGCCCACTGTGGGTCCCACCTCCTTTTCCTTTTCTTTTTTTTCCTTCCTTTTCTTCTTTTCCCTTCTTCTCTCTTTCTTTCCTTTCCTTCTTTCTCTCTCTTCTTCCAGAGGGCACGGCACACGGGCGCGCGGGTGGTGCGGCGCGGCTCGGTCGGGGGCGGCGGCGCGCGGC
>BDMV01000010.1:37130398-37395207 GCA_008326285.1 Oryza officinalis | reverse complement strand
TGTCCCTAGAAAAAGTGCAAGCTTATCCGCGTGAAAAAGGAGTTTAAAATGGTCAGGACAGTGAACCAGGACGTTCTTCACCAGCCCAGCACCGAATCTGTATAATTTGGAAAATTCATGGTACCTTAGCCTCTGTGTTTCTTCAGAAGTCTCCCGGAGTGCAACCATCCCTCCCTTTTTCTAGCCCCTAAGTAATCTCGGGGACGAGATTATTTTAAGGGGGGTAGGTTTGTAACATCCTGAATATTTCGACTTTGGAATACGGAATTAAAAATTCAGAATAACCAAAAAAATCTTTTTCAAAATACATTCATGCCTGAACTAACTCAATTCGATCTGTCGTTTTTCGTTTACACGTGGGCTAATAGACGAACGTCTGAGGATACGTCGATATTTGATTTCAAATATTATTTATTCAAGGAGCTATGATTTGCATATGCCAATTATTTTCGAAAAACAAAAACCCTTGAGCATATTTACTTTATAAATAAAGCTATATATCTAAATGTATCACCATTTTGGATAAAACCCATTAAGGGATAATTTATTAAAACAAATATTGTTCCACTAAAGAAATAGCTTTGATTATTTTCTATGCACCTTTATATAGAGTGATAAGCTTTTGGAAATTATTTGCAAAATAATGTCTATTGGTAAAATATTTACTAGAAACCTTAATTGCGAAATATAAATTCCTAATAGGCTATTTTCAGGATATGACCTCCTCAGACAAAGTCTAGTCCTCAGGCATAATTTTAGTTTGCTTGTTTATTGTTTATTTGTGTCTGGAATCTGTGCCAAAAGATCTCGATTAAATCCTTTTACCGAAAAGTTGTCCTCTGTACAAATTCTATCTCAAACCCCCTTGAAATTTCCAAATTTCATATCCCAAAGAAAATATTCGAACATCCTATTTCTTTGGGCCACATTTCCCTCTGTTAGCCCAACCCATTCCGCAAAACAAGTTCATTTCCACTCCCTCTACCGTGGCCTTCCTGCTGGGCTTCTTCTGGAAGAAAAACGACAGATCGAATTGAGTTAGTTCAGGCATGAATGTATTTTGAAAAAGATTTTTGGTTATTCTGAATTTTTAATTCCGTATTCCAAAGTCGAAATATTCAGGATGTTACACACCCCCTCCATCCCATCGGTGTCGTCAGCCGCAACCGCATCTAGCGGGCAAAAGGAGAGGTTGGATAGGAGGTGGCCAGTGGTCCCTCTTCCAGCAAAGAGTGGAGGTGAAGGAGAGAGAGAGGAAGGGTTGGGGGTGGGAGGAAGGGGAGACGCTGGAGGGGCATGTGGCGATGGAGGGAGGGGAGGAGTGGCGAAGGAGAGGACGAGGAGCGGCTTTACGCGGTGTGCGAGTGCAAGGAGGGGATAAGAGCGAGCAACGCACGGTGCGAGTGGTGGGTCAGTGGATAAGGGCGAGGGTGTGATGAGTGGATATACGCGACTCAGCTCGGCTCAATTTTTATGGGTACCGGTTTTTTAAAAACCGGTACGTATAATATATTATAGGTGTCGGTTTTAGGGATGAAACCGGCACCTAGGTATATGTGCCAATTTTTTTCTAAATAACCGACACATATTCCCATCTATAGGTGTCAGTTGAAGGTTAAGAATTTTGTGTAAGCCGGCACCTACCAATGGAATAGAATCGACACTTATGAGCCGTCACCTGTAGGGGGTTCTGTAATAGTGAAGTAACCTGCGAAGGCCCGAAGAATGGGGGATGGAGTGTTACCATTCTAAAGATGGCACATTCCACCTTCCAAGTCTAGTATGTCCAATTGATGGAGGAAACCTATGACACTAAATCCCCAACTTTCACCTCCCCTCCCCCTCCCTCCTGATATTGCCATAGCCCCCATCTCACACACGAAGAAGTACTATGCACTGCTCTTCTACACCGATGCATTCGATTCCTGGTGGTCGACGCCATTCACCATGTTGTCGTGTCAGCTCGTATTGTCTCTAGGGAGTGAAAGTCTCTTGTTGGCTCAATGTTGTGCCTTAGCCTCCTACGCCTCAACACTGCACCACCAACCATCGTCCTCTTCGTGGTACCGACACCTAGCGCCCCTTTAGAGCCATGACTTAAGAAAAAGTAGTATTGACTTCATGTGGTCCAAGTCAGGTGTTGGGTCCTTGAAAAGATGGGGTGCAGATTTCAGCCTTGTTACTCATGTCGAGGGTTGAGTTTGAGTGGAGAGATGGGGCGAGGCCGTTCATGTCTAAACCATCTCCGTCCTGCTATGTTGCCAACCCTAGACGGGAAGAGTATTTATGATCGGTCTCCATCTATTACAGATGAAGTGACTGGTTTATAAGCGTGTGAACGTCGCACGTGTGTCTATTCAATTTACCTATATGACTTGAGTATTTTTTTAAGAAAACTAAACCGGCAGAAAAGCTACTAATTATATTTTCAATAAGCGAGAATAAAAAACCTAAACAGGTTAAAAAAAAGAAAAAAAACATCTTGAGGAGAAAAGTCTCGCCAAGCTTCTCAACAAAGAACACTATTATTGTCGGCTGAACAAATTCACAGCACGCACAACAACTCAACACTATAACCCACTCATAGTAAACCGGAGTATAGATGGTCAAATGGGCCGCCCACCACGGCCTGACCCGGGCACGACCAAGGCATGGCCCGAGATCAGTCGGGCCGACACAGCCCAATTGACACACCGTGTCGTGCCGTGCTAGCCCACGGGCTGCACTTAAGACTTGGGCCGTGTCGTGCTGGCCCGAAGGCACAACCAGCCCATCATGCTCGTCCTTGAAATAAGTTTATTTTTTCTACCTTATCTCTTTGGACCGTGTCTTATATAGCTAGAATAAGTGTATTTTGTCTCCTTCGGCTCTTTGGATCGTGTTTTATATGACTGAAATAAGTATATTTTATCTCCTTTGTCTATTTTGCTTTCTTAATTGTTGGGTCTTGCCGGGTCAACAATAGTGAATGCACGTCATCGTCGCCAAATAATGACTTGAGTAATTAGTCTAAAGCATCCTAATTGGTGGACAAGAAACTTAAATCAAGCGAATTGAAAACGAAGCTATCCTATCCCGGGAAAGGAGAGCATGTCTGACATGCATGGCTACGCTCTTCCCCTCTCTCTCGCTGGACAGCATGGCACACCGCACCCTATGACGACCGATGACGCGTAGTAAGCTGCAAGATCAGTCTGGGGATGCCGGATGCAGCTACTTCTTCTACCTAGGACTGAAGGAGCTGTGAGCAACCCAACCAGCAGCGCCCGTGTGTTGCGGACCATCCAGCTTCTACATGTACGACCTGGGATTCGGGGAATCGGGGCGCTGAAAGCTGGAGTACGCGGAACCGGATCCTAGTCCATCCACACCACACCACATGGCACACGTGTGTCGTTGTTCTCGGACTATTTGGGCTCAAAAATCCAAACCAAAGAGATGAGATGGATTGAACTGGCCTCATTTTTACCTTTAAACCGACCACGCCTCATCTCATCTCAGCATGTATGGGTATCTATCTCCTCCATTCGAGTCATGTTACTGTTCACGGATCCCCACACGATGCTGTACTAGCTAGGGCCTCTGCATTTCGCCAAGCCCGTCAATAAAATATGAGCGTCTGTCCCAGAGACATGACAAACTCTCTCTTCCTCACTAGATAGAGGTGAATAGTGAATACTACTACTACCGTGGATCAAGAAGAGACAGAAAAAAACGGACGCGGCGGAAAAAAACAAGGAGCACTCATGGTCGTATTCCCAAGCTGTTAATTATTCAAAATACTTACCACCAGTCCAGTACCTGTAGTAACGAAGAGTAACTGTCAGACACTCATGTTCACCCAAAGGAAAAGAAAAAACACACGAGAAAGGAATACGATGCGGAGTAGGATTCTCTCGTCGATGCGTCGCGGCGGGAGGACACGTCGGCAGCGGCCAGCGGGAGATCACGACAGGACGACGAGGCGGTGCGTGGCCTACTGGAGTACGTATATACTGCGAGTTTACGCGCACGGGCGGGCGGCGCGGCGGGGCGGGGCGGGGTGCNGGGGCAAAGTAAGTACAGTGGTGTGGCGCCGCTCCGGAAATTCGCTTCGCGGCGCGGCGGCTCAGGATCAGCGTCAGCCGATGGATGGAATCCCAGGCGTGGGCGTGGAAGCGCGATTTTAATTTGGGCGGCCCCCGAGGCGGTATCCGATGATCTCCTTGTCGGCTACCCGTGTCAAACGCCACAAGTATACTGCGGCTAGGTACCCAACTTTCTGGTGTTTTACACAACGGTCCTTCCTCTATTTGACTATGTCTAGCCGTATAGTATCACTTACTTATCGTCGGATACGTTTTGGACAATGAAACCGTCTTTAACATATATATCTTTAATAATATATTTTTATTATAATATATATAATAAATAATCATATATTTTTTTAACCATAATACTTTGTAAGATAAATATATGTGTTGTTGTAGTGTTTTTAAACTAAATGTTTTTAAAATTATTAATTGTTAAAGTTATAAAAATGTGATCTTTACCTTTTACAAAATGTCAAAAATTATAGAACCGAAAGGAGTACTCATTATCTGTTTTATAATATAAAACGTTTTGTTTTCATATGGAAAACACTTCAAAATGTTGTTGTATTTCTTTTATTAAACTTTGTCCCAAAAAAATAGTATAATGGAGTGAAAACTGTTTCTATGTAAACATTATTGGTTACTAGGTACCAAGATGTGTACCCCGTGGCAAGATGTGGTATGTACAGTCATTTCATATATATACTTATCACTTTTCGCGATTATCTTTCATGCAACATTTTTGTGTTATTATGTGCAAAGTTAGCTTTAAAAGAAAAGGCTTGCTAATCATCTTAGACCAAATTTATACTCCAACAAAGTCAAATACACATAGATCGACCTAGCTAGCCTTTTCATACTGTGCACTCAAAATCATGCCTTTATTGTGGAGGATAACATAGGATCCCACTATAATTCCACTGCTACAAAACCCCTAGATTAATGAAATAATAAAACAAAGTTCTACAATTAGCAAGCCTTAACTAGGGAAGGTAAGTAGAACAAAATCAAATTACTACATTAGACTAGGTCAAAATGCCCCCACAACGGTTATGTGCTCGAGCCAGTATCTCACACTACACCAGCTATACATACTAGCTACTGTACATACAAGGGGAAGGATACAAGCTACTACTCCTAGAGAAGGAGGACCAAAACGCAATAACCAAGTCAATTAAACACGGTTGGTACAAAAGGACAGCCGCCCAATACAAAAACGCCACTACAAATGCAAACGCAAATGCACGGCCCTTTCCCCCAAAACCCCCAGTGCATATCCCCAAACCCACAAACCGGCCGCCGCTGGATCAACAAACCCAAGTGAGCCGCTGTCCCAAGCACCTAACCTTTTCTTGCTTCTTCTTCTTCCATTCCACCACTCGATCGCCGCCATTCTCTGTGACTGTGATTCTGTCTCTATGATGTCGGCGTCGCCGGAGTTCTACAAGCCAGCGCCGGTGTTCTCGCCTTGCAGCTCGCCGCTGCGGCTGCTGCAGCAGCACGGGGATGATCATCAGGAGGAGTACGGCTACGGCAGCAGCAGCATCAGTTGCCGGACGCCGACGGGAGGGGAGAGCAACCTGAAGGCGCCCGGGACGTGCCCGCCGGCGCCGAGGAAGCCGCGGCCGCCAGCCGCGCCGTGCCGGAAGCGGCTGTTCGAGGTTGAGGTGTTCAGCCTCCGCCTCGAGGAGCTCGAGCGCCTCTTCTGGCGCCCGCCGCCGCCGCCGCCGCCGACGCAGCCGGCGCCGCCCCAAAAGCGCCGGAGGGTGGCCAAGCTAGGCAGCTAGCTCGCCGGCCGTACTGGCCGCCGGCCATGGCCATCGCCGGCGGAAGTGTGCCTAAATGGCAAGTGGTGTTGGTTGCGTTAGCTAGAGTAGTTCGGAGTTGGTAGGATTTAGGCGTACTGGCGTTTTTACTGCTGTACTTGCACTATATTTCTACTGCTCGAATCTCCATAGCTAGGATAGCTGGTTGTACACACTTGTACTGTACCTGCCTAGCTAGGGTAGCTACTACTACTGTAGCGTAGCGTATGAGTGCAGTTTATACTAGTATCTGTGTATGTGATGGCGTTGGGGGTGTACTCCTAGTACACGTATTAGCAATCAATAGGCAGCTTGAATTTGCTTCCATGCATATATGCAGTTGCAGTGCAGCCTGTGTAGTGATTATAAGTTGTATGATCCATGTATACATCTATCAATGTATCAGTCCTGCAACAAATACAATGAGAAGCATCTCGATCCCCATATGTTCTACTACTCCTATTCTAAAATATATCAATTTGTAGTTATGGATCCGAACTTAGCTTTCTTATATTTTAGGACGGTGATACTGCTTCTCCATGTTTCCTCCTCTTCTTTTGCAACAGATAGGAGTAATTCTCGAAAGGATGGAGATACTGAATCCATCCGCGTGGCAAGATGGATGGACGGATGGATTCAGTTTCAGAATTCAGGGTGAGCTGCTGCATGCAGCCGGCATGGCCACAGTCACGCAGTTGTGCTGCAGCTGCAGGGGAGAGGAGGAATCATTCAGGAATGTGAGACGAGAGCAGAAGGCCAAAGCATTGTCGAGTGGTAGTAGCAAGCAGCGATGATGCGTGTCGCTGCTGTGGCTTGGCTTTGTAGTAGTACTGAAAATTTTCTGCAGGCTTGGCACCCGGCAAGGCTGCAGCAGGGAGCCTGCGCTAGAGGTACGAGAAGGAATAATTTTGGCCACCGGTGCCAATATATGTGAGACGTGTGGTGTGGGGTCTTGACTGGGGATCCGACTCTAGTATATATCATCACAGGCGCATCGCAAGCAGCAGCAGCTGTACATGTGTTCTGGACTTCTCGTGCGCTTGCAGATAGAGCAGCGTGGAACACGGCAATGGCGTAATGCATATGAACAGCAGGCTAGAGCATGAATTGAAAAAAGAAATACTCCCACTCCATATGCAAATGCAATCGTAATTTTACGGTATGAATTTATTACAGCATCATTAGTTATTACTACAGTAGTAGTGAGGTTTAAAGCTGCAGTGGATACGGCAATTTAAGCATCTATGACGCATCTGTACACTACAGTCATTTAAGACATCTGGAGCAAGTTTGCAGGGTAGTACACGCTCCTATTGAAACAGTTGCTCCGTTGCCCTTTTATTATGAGTTTTGAGGACATAGGACACGTAGGAAAAGGTTGATATTTATTGAGCCCAGGTTCCATGTATGGTGTACATACATACTGTTATTTTTGCTGTTGAGTACTTACCCCACTAATATGATAAAAAGATCGACGCTTAAATATACACCAAGGGTGAATCATGGGGTTATCATCAAAATGGGCCGAAAGGTAAAAGAATCGACAAAATAATAATAATAATAATAATAATAATAAAAGGAAAAAAAAAGGGTGCAAAACACAACAGCTCTATATGCAGCTGAAGGAAACGAAAACGAAAACAAAAACAAAAACAATTACAGCCGTTTTCGCCTATGGTCCCGCCTCAATCCTCTCGATGGTTTCTAACCTCGTTTTCCGTTTCCATCCCTTCATAGTCGCAACCAGATTAACCAACCCGACAACCTGACTTTTGCTGTATTCCTGTAAGAACAGACAACAAAAAACATAAATCATTTTGTTTCAGTACCATTACCAAAAGTGAAAATATATATAGAGATTAATCGGGTTTTTACTGGATGAGACCGTGCCCAATGAACATACTCGGTCTCTGGCAAATAATAAGCCTGTAAACAGTAAAAGGCTTTGTCAGGTTCTTATAAATGAAAAGGCCAAATGAAGCATACAAAGACTCGGTCTCTGGCAGTTAGTACTCCAAGCCAATTACTACTGCAGAAGCGTGGTGTAAATGAAGCCTTGGCTGGTGCAGGCAACGTACCTTTATGAAAGTATCCACAATTTGCAGCTTTGGCCTAACATTTGAGGATACAATGTGCAGCAGCCCATTAATTAGTACCTGAAGGAACAGAGAAAACCTTTATGAGTATTCATCCATGCCTTTCAATCTAAATAAGCCACTTGGTAAGAATAAAAAAGATTACAACCTGAAGGTCCAGTGACATCAAAGCCCGTCCTTCATCTGTGCACCGTTTCACCCTAGAGAGACCTTCAACTAAAACTTCTGCGATGCTATCTATGCCATAATCCAGCAAGAGGTCTTGGAGCTGGGAAGAACATTACAAGTTCCATCACCTTTAACATCAGTATAACAAAGATAAATAGTTTGAAAACCAAAGAACTATCTTAATGACGAAGCAGAATGAAAGCCCAAAATTACTTCCAGATGAAGAAGCAGAAGGAAGTATGTTCGAAAAGTATTTAACTTTCACATAAATAAAAAGTATCGTTCGCCATATAAAGAACACAAACAAAGCACATTAACCAAAAAGGGAGGTGGGTGTGCCCTTGGCTTATACTAACCTCCTTCGAAATTCCTCCATGGTCCAATCTAGTTTTGTAATGCTTGAATTCACCCAATAACAAATCAACATAGCTGTAATAAAAGGTGCAAACAACATCATCAGTGGCACTCCAGGTCACAATTAAAAAACACACTATCAACCATAGTCCTTTAACTATGCAATTTGTAATCAGATCCCTAACTATGATACTAAGAATTAAACAAATTGAATGCAGCCTTGAATTATTCCAAATACATGTACAAGTTACAGATTTTTTGATATATCACAGCATGGCAAACTTTGATATGTTGGCTTCAAAATACAAGGACTTAATACTCCACCCATTTTTTTAGCACATGGCAAAAGGAAAGGTGTGGTTTTACTTTTCTGTAGGAGTGAATTCAACAAGACCCAATATTTCCAAATGATCAGTAACAAATTTCCATAGAATACCTACCGATATTGCACTCATAAAAAAATGATGGAGTACAACATAAATAACAAAGAAAAAAATTGCTAGATGGTACACGATTCAAGGAAAATGGCCACAAATTACTATTGAATCAGTCACCAAAGACATCAATATAATGCATACTTTAGACATAGACCATTCAAATTACTAGAAAAAATAGTGGCTAAATGAGATGAGGTGCTGAAGGAGGGTTCAAAAGAAGCGTAGAAAAAATAACCAAAGGAGCCAAAATAGGGACTCAAAACAGGACTATTCAAATTGTTCATGCTAAGATGGCTTAAATAAAAGCATACCCATTATGCTCCATGCCAAGCTCCTTGACCTCCCATTTGGCATTTGCAATCTTATCTGGATACCTGAAAACATGGTAGGTGATCCAATTGAGCATAAATGAAACTATTGATCCAAGCATTGATGCAGTGGCTGAGCAAGATATTTTTTGCCCTAACTTCTAGGCTTCTACCTATACCGATGCAAATGGCCATGAGAAATAAGAAACACAGAAAGGAGATTTGTAATGCACGTGAAGATTTCATTGAACACTTCTAAGCTTCTACCTATACCAATGCAAATGGCCATGAAAAATAAGAAACCCAGAAAGGAGATTCGTAATGCACGTGAAAGATTTCATTGAACATACCCATTGATATGCAAAAGCATCCGTGCACTTGTCCTATGAATGTGCTCAGCCAAATCTGGAACAGAGTCAACCTATCACAAAAAATAAAATAAGGGCATCCAAGTTATCAATTGTATCTTTGCAATCTACAAACTGAAAAATGGACTTATTGACCGCACATGCACACTACAAGAAAAATATCAAGTTATGTAAAACCTCTAAGTTGGAATTTACCATTGTCCCAAAGAATTCTTCAAGAATGGAAGTGTTACTTTGAGACAGAACGGAATGTAGATGGGCTCGTGATCTGTTCAAAACTCGAGCAACCAATGATATTGTTTCAGCAGCTGCACAGCGCTCCTGAAAAGAGAGAGAGAGAGAGAAGCTTCGCATATGGATCTATTTGGTATATGATATTTTGTAACATTGTATAAGCACCATCTTGTAAAACCAGTAGATACCTTCAAACCGTACGAGGTGAACATTGAGCTGGGAGGCGCAGTAGGCATCACATCCATTGATAAGGGTGATGAAGGTGAATATGAAATACTCTGTGGTTTGATCCACTGGTCAGAGTCTTGTGTTATTTTTGACAAAGCCACTTTAAGCCGAACTGAATACATCACAAGCGTCACAAAGGATATTTAAGACTCAAAAGTATTATTGCATTTGTGCAGTAATAGAAAAGAATCATGAGTAAAACAACTGCACAGAGCAAACCTAATTCTTACACGATTGATGATCAGGTAAAGACTTGCCACTTTGACCCCTATCCTGGTTCCCAAATGTCTCGTATATGTAGTGATAAAAGATGCCAAACAGTTGGGAGATACCCTGAAAATTTTGTCTAGTATGAACAATAGGAAATATTCTACATGTCAAATATCTTACGATGGGTGACTTAACTAACCTTAAAAAGCTCAACATTGACAATTTCCAGCTTTTGCATTAATCTGGCATATTTATCCATCATCCTGATTCCAGTGAGGAAATCACATCTTAGCATAGGAAGTTATGTTTCAGGAACAATCTGCAAGTTATGGCATATTTGATACCTTAATAAAGAAAGCGATGATCCTGTCTGTGATGAAATGTCCCCATCCTTCCAATGGGAAGAATTGCCTTTCACAATTTTTGTTTTTGCTAACCTACTAGGCAACTGACTATCTTCATCAATAAAATCCGCAAGAAGGTCTTCATTCTCTTCATCAAGAGGTGCTTTATTTCCATTGCCATTGTTAGTACTTCCATGGGCAGAACTATTGTCAACTGATGAGTTGAACATCACATTGGACTTCGGGGATTCCGTGGTGCCATTTTCTAGCTTGTAAAAAAATGGGTTTTCAATCTTAGTCCAAGCAGCAAATCCATTTTTTTGCTTCCCTGTATCAGCCATAGTAGAATTTCCATGGTAACAATGTATTGGCAAGGTGGAGATACGACTGGTCGGCGAGATTAGAGCAGCACCATCACCGGTAAGGCCTGCTAAACTAATTATCCGTGATGCTTCAGCAGACATTATTGTCCAAGATTCCCTTTCTAGTACCATCTTCAGTGCCTGAAAAAGCAAAAGGGAAAAAATTCTGCATCAAAAGAAAGGGTCAACCATGGCCATGCCAAATCAGGAGTAAAGCGTAATACCAACTAGAGCAAACAAGGTTTGCCTTGTACTTCTCTTTGCTACAAAGTACAAATTTAAACTAACACAGAAAAGTAACATAATTTATTATTCAGTTCATAATCGACTAACACTGCATATGAGCATATCACCTGTAAATTTTTCGTTGAGAAAATAAGCAGCCAAGTACCACATATCAAAAATCAGCCTACAACTACATACCAATGGCTAAAAAAACTCCGAACAATGTTCTAAAGAATTACAGTACTCATGTGCTGCCTATAATTTCAAATTATGATTAAAGGGTAAGGTGAGTGGAAACATGCTGCCTTTTTTTTTGGGGGGGGGGGGGGGGGGGGGGGGGGGGTCCAGTGTTGGATAAATATCTAGTTATGTAATCCATTAAAATGCTTGTTTCTAACAACTCAATAGGAATTGTATACTTTTATGACATACATAGATATTTTGCCGGTGAAAGGCCACCACATAGTTCAAACAGATACCCTTCAACTTCTGCCGGAACTCGCTCGCTTCAAACCCACAAAATGCTTCACCAGCCAAGATAAAAATGGTGAGATCTTCGTAGTTCTTCAAAAATTGATACGTGCTAGTTGAGAAAACAACTGAAGAGGACAGTAATACAGATAAGCGACTTGTTGCTAGTTGCCAAAGATTTCTCCGCCCTCTTTCAAATGCATGTGCAACAAGTTTTGCAGCATCTGTCCTCAGCTGATAGAATGGTGAATCTGTTCCTGATGTGCTAGTATCAGGATTGCTGACATCAGAAGATGATGTCCTGTCACTCATTTCAGCTGCATGACCTCTACCTGAATCACCTAACGATTCGTCTGCACTCTGGGATGTGCTGTTCTTTTCTGTCAGAGAGTTTTCGCCCTCGGACTCAGTACTCTGAAAAGTAAGCACAGTAGCAATGAACAAAGATATCAAAAATCAAAACAACTCAACCAAAATATTGCATTAGAATATGTAAAATTGTGGAAAGATAAGCCTAATTAACTCACATCTATTTTATTCTCAGAACAGGTAATTCTTGGTGACATTATGTACGGTTCAACTGACAGCATATTGGACAGTTGCCAACTGCCAGCTCCATACACAGAATAGATTTAAACTGTTAACATTTGACATCTTTATACACAAAAGTTTGTTCATTTGTAAGATTCTGGATGCTTATATTGTTGTTGTTCTTTCAACTTCCTAAACTATTGTTTCTCAGTTCGGCTTTGCAATTTCTTATGATGGTTTACAATTTACATATAAGTCCTGGCCTGCTGGGCCTTGTAAGTGGTTGTCTCTCAGTTCATAACTTTCAATTTAGAAATATGGTATCATCAAAATTTTAAGAACAGAAGTTACCTTTACTCCTGGGCAAAAGCTCATTATAGTATAATATGAGCACATCAACGAAAACAAACTCTGAAAGGTTCTTAATAAGCAGGGCCGAAGCTTGGGCTCAGGAACTTGAGCACAAAGATCACTATATGTAAATCTGGAAAGGAAACGAGAACAGATTAGAGAGATGTACTCATGGAAACTTATATGTTTAGCCTTATACTTCCAAGTTTCTAGCCCAGAAAATTCCATCTAGAAAGCGGAGGCGGTTTCATCTGTAGAATGTCCCATAAATGATAGGTAGCATATATCTTACACAAGTTTAGATGATCAAAAATGGTCAACATAGGTAAACTTGACTGGGGGGATCCAACTATTTATGGAATAGACTAGTACTAGTTTACCCAAACGTACCACAATCTTTCTCAGAAAAAGTATATAAAACAATTAAGTTCACAACTTCAGACTATAACCTTGAAACCTATCAAACATTCAAACTCAGGAGAGCTTTTTTAGGAAATAATCCCACTATAGTATTTAAGCACAGAAATCCATAAAGTTATGTACTTTTTTCTGATAGCAAAATAATCCATAAAATTCAAAATCACTGTCAGTTATATTTATACAATCAGTGGAACCAAGATAAGTGCTAGTACATACCTATTTCTCTGCGTATTATTTCCAACCTCCTGTAATTATTTTCTAATTAGAAAATGGATAAAATAAAATATCAAGAAATTGGTATATTAACTGATCAAATCCGATACCTCTTCCAACATTTCTTTCAGGACAAAATGAGTCTGAGAGAGTAATTCTTGCAAAAAGAAACTCTGCATCTTTTCAGCCATGCCACCGATGTCACCCATTAGTGCATAGGCATCAATAACCTATTGTCCACGTGTAAACATTTAAAGAATGGAACTTGTAAATTAGCAAAGCAAATAGATAACTAAGACTTACTTTAATAAATTAACTAAGCCAAATGTAAATGTTTAAAGAATAGAACTTGTAATTAGCAAAGCAAATAGATAACTAAGACTTCCCTAACAACTAGCCAATCCAAGGGCTCATGAAGAAAACGATAATGGAAATACTCACAGTTAGATAGCTTTCCTCATTGAAGGTCTGACAAACCCCCAGTAAATGGGTGTCTAATTTTTGGATTGTCCGTGCCAACCATGCCTGAGGATGTATTCATAGTATAAACACCATCAACAGGACAAACATGATACAGCTATTTGTTCAATTTGATGGTGGACAAATTTCTTTTGCTCTTTGAACATACCAAAAGAAAGCTTTGAGATGAAGATAGGTTCAATGCATTATACATTTGACAGAGAAGGAAGCAAGAAATGCAATAAAAAATAACAATTACCTCAATTCCACGCCCCATTTCTTGTACAGAAGAAAGGCCTGAATAGTTCTCCAAGATTTGCAAATATTCAGGCAATAATTGAAACGCCTGCAAACATCAGCAACATGACATAAGAAAACCACCATAAATATAAAAAGGCATAGGTGATTAACAGTGTAAGAAACAACTACTGTGGTAGTTCAGACTGTGGAGCAACCAACATACTACAACAGGTCAGGTGATTTATGGGGTTGAAAACTACTGGAGTAAAATAAAGCAGTAGCTAATATCACCCTAGAGTAAAAGAGATGGATTCATGAAACAGATAGAGAAAACAGCAGTCGTGGATAAAATTCAGCTCACCTGAAAATAGTTTTCTTTCTCCACAAAACTTTCAAGTTCCATCTGCATGTCTTGTGCATTACGAAGTTCTGTAAGAATTGGAAGAACATCCTGCAATACAGAAACTAAACCTTTTATTTATAATCTTCAACTCGTGTAGCTGATGGTAGTGATTGGTTAAATATTAGAGGCATATGAATTTATCAACACATTAATAATCCATCCTTGAAAGACATTGACAGAAGGGTTGGACCAGAAACATATAAACACATTAAGAATATTGCTTCACAGTAGAATGGTAGTACAGTGATCTACATGTAAAGGCTGGCACCAATCACTATTCACTAAGATTATCCAGTCGATGCAGCAAACAATAATGAGATAAGAGCATTTACTTACCAGCAAAGCTTGTTTCTTCTTTGATTTTACATTGACAACCAGATCCCTTGATACCTCATTCTTTGAAGAGGATATATGCCTCCGTCCATTCTGAAAAATTGATTAAATCGTAAATGCAAAAATATAAAAGGAACAGAACAATGTTTGTAAATACCATCCAGAAGTTTCATGAGATAATACCATGCAGATCACATTTGCAACCTTTAAGTCTTGTTCTAACTCCATCACTAACTGCATCCCCTTCACTGGCCAAAACTTATTATCAGTGATCTGGGATTTCCTTAAAAGAAAATCAGTATAGATGCATTTTTGGTAGCATAACACAGGACATGTTATTTTAGGAAAATTGAGAAAATACTTATAACAGGTATGTCTGAAAACTAAAATCGAAAGGCATGTGATTAAAACATATCTAATATGACACAGCAAAGTAAGGAACCAAAAACTGAACCTCTTCTATACTCTGATGGGAGACATACCCATTTCTTCATGATGACCCATAACATGATGCGATAGTCGTTCTGCAATTTTGTCGAGTTGCGCTAATCTCAAAGTAGACTGCACAGAAAAAAAAGGAAGACGTCAATTTTGCTACAAAAGCACACACATGTGCGTGAATGGGCCCTTTTGTTGGAACATATGTTCATTGGCAACAACATTGCTCGAACACGACAAGAAGTACTCGGTTTCTTCTACAAAGGGCGTGTGCGTGTTGTTTGTTGAAAGAAATGCTTCCAGCTATCATTAACAAAGCTGTATTGAAGTATGCATGCAAACTCCACTCACATGCATGCTTCTACATACTTTTTATCATACCGTCCAGCGGTAATGCCTTAGACATGGAAAAAATATGCGAGGGAAAACCGCTGCACTAACCTGCTTATCGAAATAGCTGGAATCAACCTCGTCAGGAATACTTTGTAGAATGTATTTTATTGGGTCGAACTCCTGCAGACGATTCAAAACACATCAAGCCCAACTGGCTGGAAGCCGCGGGAAACCACAAGTGCGGAAATGCAACACATACCTCCTGATAGAACACCTCCTCGAGCTCATCCACGGCCTGCCCCTGAGGGTTGCTCCCATAGATGGAGACCAAGTCCTCCGAATTCGAAGGCAGGCTGATCTTCTCGTGCGGTGGCAGTCCGGCGATCGCACGTGCCGCCGCCGCCGCCGCCGCAGCTCGAGCTGGAACCTAGACCGGCAAATTACAAAAATGAGCAACCTCTATCGGATCCAACACAGGGTACACGAGTGAGATTGACGAAGGTGAAGGAGGGAGAAAATGATTAGGGACCTCGGGGCGGGAGGCGGGCGGCGGTGGGGTGGGAGGGAGGAGGCCGAGGGAGCGCGCGGAGCGGACGGAGCTGAGGAGCTTCTCGCCGACGCGGGAGAGGTCCATGCCGCCGCCCTGGATCAGGAGCAGGGGCAGGAAGACGAGCGGCCCAGGCGCGGACCCGAACAGCTCGCCGTCGCCGCCGCCGAAGAGCGAGGGGGGTGTCGATGACGAGGAGGAGGAGGAGGAGGAGGCGGTGGGCGGCGGCGCGTCGCCCCGCATCTCAGCGGCAGCGCAGCCGGTGGCCGCCGGTGGACCCCTCGGCGCAGCGGGGAGGGACCATGGGAGGGAGGGGCGGAAGCTCCCAGATCCGAGGCGGGGGAGGCTAGGGCTCGCGCGCGCGCGTCGTCGTCGGTGGCCTCGGCGGCCGGTCGGATCGCGCGGGGGGTGGGGGGAGAGAGAGAGAGAGAGAGAGGAGACGAGAGGTGGTTGGTCTCGTCGCGTGGCGTGGCGTGGCGTGGCGTGGGTCTGGCTGGGCTTTTCCCTCGCGGTCGCGGCGATGTGCGTAAAGCGGAGGAGAGGAGACGAGAGAGAAGCAGAGCATCGAAGGGGACGACGACCACCACAGCAGATCAGTCTCGTGCTGAGATGATGATGCTGATCGTCTTTTTTTTTCACCTTTGTTCCCCTCCAGATTACAATCGCAGTTTGTTAATTCCAAGCTATTGGGTTAGAGGGAAAAGTTAATGTTTTACCATTAGCAATTACTTTCGCTTCGTCTCAAATTATAAGACATATATTTTTTTATATGATATTTGATAATATATTTTATATTATATTATGTTTTTAACGAATATGAAATTAATATCACATGAAAATATTTTAAAATATAAAACCAACGATATAACATACAAAATATTAAATATGGTTGGTATGGTTAGTAATAAAAAGTTATCGAGTTTGATTTTTCTTAAAAAAAATCATTCTATAATTTGAGACGGAGAAAGCATAAGTAATAATACGAAGGCTGTGATTATTGATTGTGATAAAAGAGTTTTGCACCCTCTTCTGAAACATTTTTCCGAGGTGAACAGTACAACAAATTAAGCTACGTATAATTCAGGATGGTATATTCACAATACAAGCGCATGTACACCTACACCTCTTATTGTTGGAACTGTGAGTAAAACACAGTATCATATCCTTTTAGTACAACATAGGAGTATATCTTAATAAAGGCTCGGTCTATACATGCATTGTAAATATCCTTTTCCTAGTAATTCATGCACGCTAATAAGTAAATTTCTCGTAGTCTGTTTTAGGTAGAGCTAGAACGAAATGAAGAGGTTCCACTCACATATTTTACTCTGTTTTGGATCAAGTTTAGCTTAATACGAGTGTCTAAGTTTAGATTGATGAGGTGCATATATGGTTAAAATAGAT
The DNA here is from genome assembly GCA_008326285.1 of Oryza officinalis. Classification (NCBI taxonomy): domain Eukaryota; kingdom Viridiplantae; phylum Streptophyta; class Magnoliopsida; order Poales; family Poaceae; genus Oryza; species Oryza officinalis. The sequence continues at coordinate 37,377,852 of BDMV01000010.1, read as the reverse complement.
AAACTATAACTAAAAAAGTTTTAAACTGGATCCTGGGCACCCCTTTACACATGTAGCTTCACTCCTAGTCTGCTTGTTAGTTGTTAGTTTATGAGGCGCAATCAAAATTTAGATTTTTAAGTTTTCTTTGGAATCATCGTAATCACTACTACAAAAATAATTTTTCGTATGAGGGCCCCTTTAGGTTGCAGGCAGGCGGACCGTAATTGGTCGCGCCTACATATATTGACATGCATTTACGCATAACCCGCATGCAAAAATAAACATATTTTCTTAGGAAACCTCTTAAATGGCCGCATGGGAGAATGTATTTTTGCAGGCGGGCTACTCTTAAGTTATGCCTAGAAGTTAAACTTGGCCTCCTCTTTTTCCTCTTAGCACTTAAAATTTTTCCAAGTCATCATCATTATCTCCTCTCCATCTCTTTCACCTTCTCTCCTCTCTCTTCCTCGAGTTCCCTCCCGAGCGGAGGCAGCGAGCGACCAGTCGACGATGGGCGATGGCGGCCGGCAGCTGGCTCGACGACCTCGGGTAGGCAGCAGCGGGCTCGGCGACGACGACGGCGACTGCGGCGCCGCGACGGTTAGATCTGCCGCTGCCGCCGCCACCGCCATTGGGGTGCAGAGGGACAGTGAAGGCGTGGAGAGAACAGCCTCGATGACGATGACAACGACGACGAGCCTCGCAACTCAGCGGCGTACTGCAGCGACGACATCTTCGGCGGATAGGAGTTGGCTAGATTTTTGATTTTTGATTTTTTTTGAGATTTTTTTTTTTTGGATTTTTATTTTTACGTGCTAATGACATAAGCATCCGCACGAAAAAATCGATTTTTCATATGCAGGTGCATCATCCGTATGAAAAAATAACGATTTTTGCAGACACTTTCGGACATACGGATGATTTAACCGTGTACAAAAATATGTCTTGGTCGTATGGAAAAATGTTTTTTTAAGTAGTGAATACCATTGACTTTTAACCCACTAATAACAGGCAAAAGTTGTTACCACTAAATTATTTCTAGTTATATTTTTTTTCATGGTTTATCAGCCATAGCAAACGATCAGATAAGCTGATAATTATTGCAGTCGAACAGTAAACATTCTGTTTCAGCCTCTTCTTTCTCTCCTTTTTACTGACTCCATCCTGCGTTACGGTCTTGCGGAACAGATCATTAAAAATGAATAAACTCATCCACGTATGCACATTGGCCCAAAGTAAGTAATACTTTGCATGATGGTATCTATCCCATCACACGTCCACACCCGTGACCCAACTCGTGATGATAATAATCTGGATGATAATACTGGGCCCAGATTATTGTTTGTGATGATAATACTTTCTACCCGCCAGCGCGGCGACTTCCAAGTTGGCAGACACCAGTACACCACCACACCACACAACACCAGTGCGACACAGCCTGCACTCTCAAGACAAAACTTGACAAAAGAACGTTATCTGATTATCTCTATCGAAATATCGCTCTTATACCCGTGCCTCTAACTGGAAATTTACATGTACAGTGATGATGGTGAGTTAACAGGTTTACATGACTACCAAAATTCTGCTGCCCTCGCAGCTGCCACTACCATGGCAGTGGAGGAAGACAAATAAAGAATCGAATCAGTGGAACTATGTGACATAATTTTATAACCTCTATATGAACAAGGAAAACCGAATGGGTCCAGTCCAGGCAGCCTCCAGCTTCACCAAGCTCTCCTTCGGAGAAGAGAGGGAGATCGAAGAGGTGAGAAACAATGGGTATTCACAACAATGCTGCGTTCGCGCTTTACCTCTTCCAGCTGCAAGAATGTGTTCGATCGCCGTATGACAAAACATGGTCTGGTGGGTTGAGTCTACAGCTGATGTTGATCAGAAGACTTCCTGATTGTCATCTCCTTCTATGGTCATTGTCCAAGGGGTTTCTGCTTGTAACCGGACTTTTGTCTTTCGAGCAACTTCACCTTGTTCTTGAGTTTTTTGTCCAATTTCTTAATGTATTTCTCCTCCCTCTCGCGGTCAGCGATACCAGGCCAGAACACCTGACCAGTTAGTGGCCACAGCCATTGATCATCCCCAGGGTGCATGCCATCATCCGCTTCCTCTGCCAGATCTTCATCCATGCTCTTCAGTAGGGTGAAATTGAAGAACTTTACCCACATCTCATTTCTTTCATCAAGAGGGTGCTGCTCTCTGATATCACCGGTGACAGGATTTAGGTAGGCCATCTTCTTTCCGCTGTGATAAGCCCAGACATTCACAAGGACTTCGAGGATTCGACAATAGCAGTGCCTTTTCTGAAGTAAAGAGGGTGGTTATGTTCAGATGACATGCATATCCAAGTATATGGATAATTATAAACGAAAATAGGGTCACCTCAAGCTGTGATGCTCCAAGCAAGCATGAAGCTGGATCTGTACCATTCACGTTTAAGCTATGAAGAGAATCAACAAACATCCTGCAAAGTTCTCTCAGATAAAATAATAAGCATTAAAGAAAAGGGAAGTGTGCCATGGAAAGATAATAGGTGCACTGTAAAACAATACCTTGAGAACATGATGAACTTCAAAAATGATGGAGTAGGCATCACCCAACTATGCAGAGTAGACCAATAATCACCATCACTGGGCATTGGTGGCAGGGCTGTGATGCTATCTGGGAGCCCATACATAGTCCTGAATGCGTCTTCAAAAAGTGTTCTGGAAAAAAAAACAAAGCGTTCAAGATAAAAAGAAAGTAAGCAAGCAGGATCAGAAGAAGGAATATTGTAGAAATATCTCAACTAGTGCACCATAGAACTGTATATTACATCAAACAGCGATGCGAAAATTAGTAACCAACATGATTACTCCTTACTCGCAGGCCAATTCTGAAACTATACTACACTAAGAAGCATGTAATGAGTTAGACAACAGTTCTTCAGTCTATTCCCGAACTTGACATAAAAGAAACTAAAAGGGAACGCTTCAACAAGTACCTGCAACGACCAGCATTTAGCCAATCACACATTGACCAAAAGTTGGAAGTTTGATCCATATCCATTGGTGCCCAGTAGTATATAACATCCTCATGATTTTCGCCAGCCATAGTGTCCTCCAAGGTTTCTTCGGCTTTTTCAGACAAGGATACCTGATGACATAAGAATGTTTAAAAACTTATTTCCATGTCATTATCAACTGAAAACGACCTCATTCAAGTGTTCAAGCAATCTCAGCATATGGAAAGCATAGAACAACAAAAGGAAAACATAGGCATGGCAAGCCAACAAACAAAAAGGCATTTTCATGGAAATGAAACCAAATAGAACACATGGAAAGCTTAGTTCCAATATTTTTTAACATCTGAAGCAACAATTGTATTGCAAGATTGCATTCAATTGGTGCAGCATAGAACTGCCTACATGATAGGCATCATGAGTTCATGGCTAGAGGGAAACTGTTGCTACTGCTTAAAAAAATCTCAGTTATGTATATTGACTGTTCTGTAGTTTGCTATCCTCTATGAAAAGGTCGAGGAACCTATTTTATTATATTCATGCAAATCATTTACTAGAACTGGCTACGCAAATATATATTGTATGTCCAGGCAAACTGGAAAACTGAGGTAGTGAAATTATATGCTTAGTTCATGGTACAGAAAAATATCGAACACCACAAACTTAAGTAGCTTTAGCCACTATAAGGCATATCCATAATAATAGCATTGGACAATAATACAAGAATGAATTAATTTCCACAGTTTGAATGAAAGGACAAAAAGTGGATCTGTGAAAAAAAAAATTCAGCAAGAAGAATGCCAAATTGCCAATCCAATATGACCAAAATTAGCACATGATTCTATGAGAAATTAACTTATACCTTTCTTCCAGCAGCCTGCCATGACTGAAAACCTATCCATGGTAACTTGTGAACAGTATCGATTCTGTTCGCAACGGCAAACATAGCACCAAATTCACAAAGACGATTGGAGTAATATGGATTGTCCAGAACTGAAAGACGAGTTACAGCATCCACATCATCTGATCTGGGTCTCCTGCCTCCTTTTGACTGACACAACATGCATGAAAAAACAAACATAAGTGGACCAAAACCTTAACTAACAACATAAAAGAATAAGAACAGAGTAATATGCAGATAAGTTAATTGCTAGAGGCACTAACAGTGGCAATCAACTCCTTTTTTTTCTTGGCTAGCATAGTGACCATGAGTTTCAAAACAGGTGGACTTAACAAGTGCAGATTCAACGGTACAGATAGAGTAAGCCAGGAGGGGTATCATGTAAAAACTACAGGTAAAATATTGTGGCATTCCAGAACTTCCCTTAGCATACAACTATGACCTAACTGACCAATTTATGGTGTCATTGATGGAAAATAAGTTCTGCGTATAAAATTGAATTCAAACATAAAATGGAAACTGATCTGCACTTTTTCAATTGAATTAGAGGTTCAACATACAACTACAAATAGGTATATTTTAAACCAAACTTACAAGACTAATTGTTCGAGAAAAAACTTACAAGAGTAATGCCACGATATAGAGAACCATGGTGTAAAAATGGCCATGCCCCTTCTCCACTGTAAATCTCATATATACACACTGGTTGCCCAGTCCTTTCCAGTTCACCTTCATCACGTTCATTTCCTTCAGGCTTTAGTCTTTCTGATTTTCGGGCATTTTTGTATACCTCATCCCATGATAATAAAGGTCTTTCCACCCTTTCATCAATCTGTATTGCAAAATATAAATTTGATTCTTTTTATAACACTAATAATTAGTATTGTTCAAGAAGAATATAGAGATTATGTCAAAACAGGAAAAAGGAAGGGGGGGGGGGGGGGAGGGCCNAGGCCTCATCAATTTCCCTCCTCTCAATGTCTTCAAAGATTTCAACTTCACTTAGATCATTCCAGTCAGATAGGCTAGGGTAGTTATATAAGGAAGTATCATTGCTATCAGAATAGGTTCTTTGGTTACTTTCGTGAGATTCACCAACGAGATTATCAATCATCCTTGTGAGGAGTTGGCTGTCAACATCCGAAGAACTATTTTCTAGTGCGGCTTTTGTCTCGAAAGGATCCCATAACCATGTTCTCTCTTGAACTTTAGAAACAGGAGATGGTAGTTTAGCATAGGAAGGATAATGCAACACGCTCTCAAGAAGCATAACATGAGCAGTAATACAATCATAAGCTAACATGTTTTTGGAAAGCAGCTTCCCCTCCAGAGCAACAGAAAAGGCTGTAGCTGAAAGCCTTTTTTCTCCTAAAATTTGTGCGAAAGCTGAAACCATTGTGCTTGGGTCATCAGCATTAAAAAGGAAGCCATGGGTGCCATCAGTGATCTGAAAACAATGATATATTGTTAAACATAGAAGAATCATTCGAACATTGGCAAAACAAATAACAGCTCATGGACTGGATGAAGAGACATACATATTTTGTTATAACAGTTAGATTTGGCACAATGATGGGAATTTCAGAGGCCATGGACCGCAATAGCAAAGGAGGGAAAACAGGTTCTTGTCTTAAAGAACCATAGAGAACAATATCAGCAAACACTAACAGGTTCCTAATATCATGAGTCAGGGAGAAATGCTTTACGGAATCAACAGGAAATCCCATATGAGAAGCAAGTTCCTGCAGAAGAAATTAAGATGGTCAGTGAAGCCAAATGGTGAGGGAGAAGCATTTACTACCAACCAGAGACAGCACATATTTATGGAAATAAAATAGAGCACATATTCATGACCTAGCACCAGTTATCAAACCTCCCAGTCTAACATGCTATAGTACCTAGCAGTTCAAATGCTGTTGAATAGAAATTGTTGTTTTCTAAAGGAAAACATATAGGAATCTCAGGTATGTTCCCCAGATGGCAAATCACAGTGACATAAAGGATAACAAGGGCTTCCCCAATGGATGAAGTTGAATCTAGTGAATAATTATTACCTGGAAAGCAGAGTTATAGGCATCAGTGTCATTTCCGCAGAAAAAAACGAACTGCACACCCAAATTTTTAGTTTTTGCCATGTCCATAATGTGTGGGGCTGATGCACGCAAAACTGTTGCAAAATCCCATGGTAATTCATCAAAGAACAGGTAGCTCCCAACAACCAAAACAACAACATCATCTTCTTTGCTCCCATACTGCTTCCTTGTACTTTCTTGAGTATGTGATGAGTTGTATCTTTTTGTTGCCAAGATATCAACTGGTGAACCAGAAATAACCAAGAAGTTCCCAGTATCAAGGGCCAAATGTAACAACTGAAATAAGATATTTAGGAGTTAGAGAAGCAATGTTTCTTCTTGACTTAATTATTCGAGAATCTAAAACTGACAGTCACACGTACAGGAAGGTAGCTATCTGGAAACACAACATAAGTGCATGCATTAAAATGAGCTCTCCAATCTTCAATATGATTAGGAATGGACTGGTGCAGTTCGGGATTTCTAAGGAACTGCCCAAGAGCATCTTCATGAATAAGCCAGACCACAGGTAGAAATTGGAAAGGTTCCTGCATAAGACTGAACACAACATGAATGTGCAGCACTGCAGACTGAACAAATGATGTGATAAAAGGAAAAGAAACACTTAGGATGGAAAACTAGGAACAATATAATCACAACACTTGTCCTTTCCAGACAAATTGGATCTTCTATCATAACCGAATTATACTATTTTGGGATAACTTAGTTTTGAAACTGAGCTGCAATGCAGTCTTATCATATGCTAACCTCTAGAGTCAGATAAACCTCCATACCAGGACAAAGTGAAATGTTATAGCTGCTCAACACTCAACAGTCAAATAGAATGATGCCAAAAGAAAGTTCTGTTTTTATAAAACTAACAGCAATACAAGATAGAATGGGAAGAAGAATACAAGACCCTACATGATTATACAGAAGTAGGTCAAACTGTTCTCTAGATTCAACATTTCAACTTCTGATAACAAAAAATCAACTGAGTGGAATCAACAGTCCATAAATGTCCCCCGCAAAAAAAACAGTCCATAAATGTCGCATTAAACTAATATTAGCTGATATTTTGTAGAACCAGTGTATGAAAGTTATCAGCATTTGCAAATGGTGGGTTAATACTTTACATTGGATAAGATCATACGGTAGTTAAAGGGGGCATAAAAGAGTTGGCTGTTGTACTTCTATATCCTCCTATGCTATTTTGACTAAATAGCAAGACATGAAGTAGCAGAGAACACAACTACATAAGTATATCCAAGCAGTTGAAGATAGGTAGTTAAAATTGACACTCACATTGAAATGACCCTTTTCCCTTCCAGAGAGCTTAGGAGCACAGCATTGTATCTGTAAAATCAAAAAAAAGTCAAGATCTTAAACGAAATCAAGTAAAAGCAAAAGGAAAATATCCCATTGTAAGTTTCCAGCACTAACTTTGACCAATCGATGTACTTCAAGCTCTGAGGGCTGACAACATTTACATGACAAATATTTTCCAAAATATCGTTAGCTTTCCCATCCGCAAATGCTAAAACCTGTTCCATAGCAACTGGATGAATTACTGGAACAAGAAGTGTTATTGACATATACATTTCCTTTTGTATGGTGCTTAACATATAGGAGTTGGAGTACGATAATGACCACCAAACAGTTACATGTTAAAAATAGCAACACAATTTCTAGTACACAATTCAATGACCATTTTTTTAGCAAAGCAACTCACCTCAACCTCGTAACCCAGATTCATAAGACTTTTTGCCAAAGTAGCAACCATAAGGGACTGTGCATTTATGTTCATAGTTCCCACAAACTGAAATAATACAGAGCCAAAGTCAACTCTCCAGCTTGCAGTTTCAGTATTAAAAATTCATAAGCACAAGATTAAAACGTGCATCGTCTAGGTGAGCATGTCTGTTCCTCCGTTTAATAATCTCCGACAAGTACAGATAAATAATAGTATCGTGCACGCAATTAAACTATTCCACACACATTTTATCTGTAAATCCGACGCGAGTTCCAGTGGATCATTAACAAAGCTAGCATTTCTCACTGGAAACAAAATGCGCAAACTAATGCAGTGAAGCCGCTATGCAGCGAGTGATCTATTAGGGTTTATAAGCAAGCACTCACGAGTGCCAGTCTCACGGGCGCAAGGCCGGGCCACCACCGCCGCTCGGATCTCGCCTCCTCGAGCCGGCTCTCGCCGTGGAACTCCCGCAGCGCCACGCTCGAGGCCGAGAACCGCACGACCCCTCCTCCCCTGCCGCCGCCCGGCCGCGGCAGCCCCTCGGCCCCCTCCTCCGCCTTGTCGCCGTCGCCGATGGGGAGTAGCTGCCACACGACGAGCAGGGAGGCCGTGAAGAGCGCGACGAGGAGCGCGAAGAACAGGTGGCTCGGCCTGCACGACAGCCCCGGTCGCCGCCGCCTCCGCGACGCAGCTCCGCCGCCCGCGGACGACGAGGCCGACCAGGCGCCGCCCGCCGCGGCGGTGGGGAGGTGGTAAGCGGCGTCGGAGTGGGCCCCGCGCCGCCACATTGGAGCCCCCGCCTCGCCCCGCGACGGCCGCGTCAGTGGGAGCTCCTCCGCCTCCGCGCGGCCGCGCTCGACATGGACGGGACACGGACGCGGACGCTATGTACGGCGCCGATCGGGGGCGCGGGTCGCGTTCGGAATTCCGCGGCGGCGCGAGGAGAGGTGGAGTGAGGAGGCGGGGTTGGGATCAGGAAGGGGGGGAGCAACCGCCGCCGCGGCGCCGGGGGGAGGGAGGCAACGAATCTGCGTGCGGGCCGCGTGGGGGAGCGAGACAGCTGAAGCAAGAATACCGGAGCTGAAGCGGGAGCCGTATATATCCGTATCGAATACCGTACCGAATACGGCGGAGGAAGTATACTGGTATTTCGTTAGTGCAGAGTTTTTTTCAAAGAAAAATACAGTAGACTGGTGAGTGGAGAGATGCCAACTGAAATAATGTCAAACAGTGTTATACAGTGATTTGATGTGTTGGTTGTGCGTGTCGACGTGGTTGAAACTTGAAAGCTAGTAACTGGATGCAAAATGTGTACGCAACCCTGATTCTACCACACGGAAATCTATATATTTTTAAACAATCAGAAGCTTTTGAAGAAATCTAAACAATTTAAAATTTAACACTGATGTGGCTAAAAGAAGATCTTTTTCCTTTGACCTAAAAAACGTACAAGTGCAAAATAATCTTAGTATTTGTTTTATTTTTATATAGATAGAGGGACTAGAGATGAATTTATATATAGTATAAAATGATAGGATAATATTGTGCATGACGGTGGCATGTGTAAATTGTGTTTCGCATACGTGATATTTCGTACGTGTTATGCTTTGTGTTACCAGGCACTTCTTTGGTTAGTACTATTATGTATCACACCTTGCAAATGACGTAATTGGTATGCCATTTACATTCTCGATTCACAAAGTTTTAGTTTGGAGTAAAACAAAGTATAATCATAAACTCAGAATCTGTCAATATCAACTCAAAAGTACTATTTGCATATCACAAACACACCATCAGTCCATTGCCGTTTACAAAAGCCAAATAACACACTAGCAACCGAAGAAATTGTTTCTGTATGTTCCCAAAACCATTGGATATCATATAACCAAAAATAAACTTAATGTATAGGTCGCTACCGAAAAGATCAAGAGACGATCTATCAGTAGGTGGCACCGTCCTTGACGTCACACTGGGGCAGGGTGAAGTAGAAGGGGCCGGCGGAGTAGGCGACCTTTCCGGGGTAGACATGGGAGGGGCGGGACGGTCGCTCGCCAGTCCTACCGCCATTAAAGTTGGTGAAGACGGCACAACCGTGATCACCGGAGGAGGCGAGGCGGACGAGGCATGCTGATGGGTGGAGGTGGGCGCTGCCGACAGTGTAGGGTACCTCAAGGTTGAACACACCCTTGTCATCTGTCTTGTCTGTCCTGTGGTACACCGTCCTTCCCGTCTCCTTGTCTAGGCACGTGATGCCCACCATGCTCTCTGCACAATCATCTATGACTTTCATCGTTTGCCTACGGTTGATAAGTCGTAAAAAAAATAAACGAAACAATAAGCGGTGGAGACAGGAGTAAGACAGTTAGGACTATACCGCTAACTAGTCCTGTGTCTAAGTATCTATTGAAAACTACACTTCAAAACATATAAGATAAAAAGGTAAAATAATGTTACACTAGTTGAGCCCTAGGCTTGAAAAATTTCCAATTTCATTCATAGAAAGAAAAAAAAGTTCACGAGTAAAATTTCTATATTTGTACCCTTAGGCTATGTTTGGAAGTCACCTCCCGCGCACGTAAAACGGAGCAACATATTTTCTTATGATTAATTAAATATTTGTTAATTTTTTTAAAAATGGATTAATATGATTTTTTAAAGCAACTTTCGTATAGAAACTTTTTGCAAAAAACGTATCATTTAGCAGTTTGGAAAGCGTGCGCGTAGAACACGAGGGAGAGGAGTTGGGAACTCCCTTTACTGAACCCTTTCAGTGACTAAATAGCCAATGTTTAAAAATAAAACTAAAATAAAACCCCTCAAAATCAACTTATTTTTGTAAAAAAAATAAATTTTGGTAAAGTCTGTAAGCCAACAGGAAACAATGAGAGTTCATGACATCAGCCGGCGAGGAAGGAGAAAGAAAAAATGATCATGTAGCTTGGGGTGGTGCGAAGCGAACCTGGAATGGGCTTGGCGTTATAGGCGTAGGCGTTCCAGCTCTTGGTGCAGTCCTGGCACAACACCGAGCCGGTCACCGTGAACTTGGCCGCGCCGAAGTTGTGCCACGCATCGGCGCACGTCGCCGCCGCCGCGACGGCCACCAGCGCGAGCAACGTCCTCCACGCCATGTCACGCCTCAGCCTGCCTCGGTCTGGACTCTGGAGATGATGTGGTTAGGCGACTGCTTGTGAGAGGTGATCACTAATCAGGCACAAATGCAGTTGTGCTTCTTTTATATATCGTGGTGCACGACGTGAGCCCGACTTGCGCAATTGTTCTTTTTTTTTTTTCTGAGTTCTTGACGACGATGGCCATAGCGGAAGACGTGCGCGCCATGCGTCTCCGCGCCATGCGTCTCCCGGTGTCGTCGGTTGAGCTACGGAGTAGGTAGCCTGGTTTGATGGCACGACGAGTCATTCGGTCCGTCGTGGAGGCCACACACACGGGCCACGGCCGCCCAGGGTGAGTGCTGTGCTCGGTCGCACGGCGGTGTTTAATTATATACCATGCGAAATGTTGAGAGCTGTTGTCGCTGCGTTTTGCAGGGCAGTGCTTGCCTGTCAGGAGAAAATAGGCTTGACCAAAGCGTTGAAGGCTAGATGTTTGAGCTTGAGGGTGCAGGATGCTTTATAGACAAATGAAATGACGGAGAAAAGCAGCAAACAAACTTTGTGTATGACTAATGTACAGTTAGGTTTATTGCAGATTTGCATTTTGCTCATGTAGCCAACTAGCCATATACGATAATTCATCTAGCAGTTTCAGGGAGGCTGTAGCAACTGATAACAATTATGCAGATCCTTTAGGGAGCAGGTAATAGTCATTTGATTACAGTGAATGGAAGAGCATGTTGGTGATGCCATGTTTTCCTTCAGCATGAAAGCACCAACTCAAACAATCGCTACAACTTTACAACCATTTTGTCATTATTCATAGAGCATTACACAGCCAGTATGTTAAAAATTGAGATAACCGCCAACGTCAGGTATCAAAGAGGGGAACCTCTTTGATCAAAAGGCTAAACTTCAAAATTGGGCAAAAAAATGATAAAAATAATAATAATAAAATTGATGCCTTCGGGTGTGTTTGGTTCCTAGCCATACTTTGTCACTATTTACTAACAAATATTGTCACACTTGCCTAAGTTGAGATGATCAAATTCTTAGCCACACCTTAGCAAGCCTAAGAAAATCTTGCCACACTTTTCCGAGTCAATGATATGTAGGACCTAATTTATATGAAGAGAATCTTGCCACAACTGTGGCTACAACTAAATAACTGCCAATGTGATTAAATCTGCCTAACCTTAGACGTGACAAACTATGGGAAAGTGTGGCTGGCAACCAAACATCTCCTTCCTCTCAAGGAGGCACAAACTTGTCTACACAGATATCACATCCAAAACAAACCTGAATAAGATTGAGAAACAGAAAGGGCACCACATAATTAATAATTAAGATAATACATGATCTCAGCAACAAATGATATCCTCTCTGGTTTAATATCCAGACTATACTCATTTATATGGCTAGATCCATGCAATAGCTTTTCTTTCAAAGACACAGGCCACCGGAAAAATTGGCTCACAATGTCTCCAAAGGCGTAGGAAAAGTTCAAACAAAACATGACCGAATCTCCCTACTCTTGGTAACATCATTACTCTCTTAAGAATACACTTTGCACAGCAATGTTGTCGATATTAGTACTTCTGATAAATGCGCACATAACTACACAACCATGTTTTGAGTGAAATCGACCAATATACCCTTTATTTAACTCTAGAAAGTAAAACAAGGTAGAAAGGCAAACAGTAGGTTTGCCTAGGCACTGAGAAAGTGTCAAGCATCTGCAAACAAAATTTTAGTCCAAAGTGCAAAGTATTTGTAAACGGAGGCTTACTCAATACTAAGCGCTAAGCAGTGACATGGGAAAATTATTAGCCAAAGGGATGAGAATGGAATAGATGGAAATATCTGACAACAAATGAAACAAAATCAGTGCTCCCACTTGCATGCACTGGCTAAAACACAAACAATTAGTAGATGACCTGCGCTAGTTCTTTCCAGCCAGCAACATAGTACTGGTACGTTGAGATTCGAGTAAAATCTATGCATATTGTTCCAAGAACAAAAGACATACTTTAAGCACTACCACTCCTTATTCAGCATTGGCAAAACTAGCATGCAGATTACAAAAAATAAAGGACAGGCGCCAAAAATAGATACATATCGGAATCTGATTTGCAGATCTAAGGTTCTGTAAGATAATCAAAGAAGATAATCTAAGATCCAAACAGACACCAAACATAGATACTTTAAGGACCCATCGACATTACATTCTCATAGAGTGAATATCCCAACTTAGACACAAATATCAAAACATGACACAAGACATTAAGAAATAATCCCACACCAGAGAGATAAAAAAAGGCTTGTGTAAACATGTCCAATAACAAGTTAACGTCAATAAAATTGGAATAAGCTGATTCACAGTAGTCAGTGAAAAGAGATACTATTGGTTCAAAAAGAATGCCAACCATGTCATGTCCTTATGCCCCTAACAAAGTTTCCCTTGCCCCTGGCTCAAAATTACAACTAAGATTACAACAGCTTCAATTAAATCACTATGTGGAATGTTACAAGTTACAACAAGAAGCACGATCATAACTAAATTCAATTAGCTGAACATCTGCAGGAGCTGACATCCTATTTGGGCAGATATGTGATAGTACCACTAGATGACTAGATCATAGCTGATATAAAAATTCAAGTGTTAATAAGGGCAAATACAGGCAAGCTAAAAGCACATTAAAGAGAGGAGGGTGGAATAACTGGAAATATCTGACACAAATTGCTCAGAATTGATAGCATTAGAAAAATCCACATTACTCAGTGGAAGGAGTATACCAATACTATTGCTTCAAAAAGAATAAGTATAATCGTGTTCAACCGTCACTTAATCGTTATTCCCTAGCAAAATTTCGTTTCCCCGTGCTCATAGTGCTACTAAAATTACAACAGCTTCAATTGAATCACTCATCTGAAATCCCAAAAATTCATTTGGGCAATCAAATCTATCAGTGCCTCAGTGAATACGCACTTAAAATCTAGATCTTAAAAGCAGAATGTAAACAAAACCTTATGAGCTCGACTTGGCTCCATCCAAAGCAACCGCGGCCGTCGCCGATTCCTGAGAAGCGGCGGCGGCCTCCTCCTCGAGCTTCTTCTTGTTGCGCTCGAGCGCCTCGCCGACCTCCTTGGGCATGTACTTCTCGTCGTGCTTGGCGAGCACCTCGGTGGCACTGAAGAAGCACTCGCACTCCCGGGCCTTATCCGAGACCTTCCTCCCCGCGGTGTCGCGGCGAAGGTCGTCGGTGAATGGCTTGAGGAAGCCCTCGACGACGACGGAGTGGCCCTCGCGGAAGAGGTCAGGGAGCGCGCCCTCGTGGCGGACGAGGACGTCGGTGATGAGGTCGGTGACGACGAACTCGATCTCGGAGGAGGAGGCGGAGGGGTGGGCGACGGAGCCCTCGAGGACGAGGCCGCCGAGGCGGACGCGGGACTTGGACCGGTCGGCGGCGTAGCGCGCCAGCGCGTCGGTCGGGGTGAGGTAGAAGACGAGCTGGTCCTGGAACGTGGCGAGCACGGTGACCACGAACCCGGCCGCGCAGCCGAAGGTGAGCGCGTACGTCCACAGCCGCCGGCTCTGCAGCTGCCGCGCCCGCGCCCCGATGTCCGTCGCCCGCGGCCGCGTCGGCCCGCGCCGGGCCCCGGAGGAGAAGAACCGGGCGGGCCGGAGGAAGGAGGCCACCAGGGGCGTTCCCCCAGCTTCTCCGGTGGCGGGGGCGGCGGCGGCGGCGGCGCGTGGGGTCGGGACGGGGCTGGGCGTGTGGAGGAGGGCGGAGAGGATGCGGCGAGAGGAGAGGAGGCGCGAGGACGCCATGGGTGGGGGTCGCGGGGTTTGCGAGGTGGGGGATCTGGAAGGTGCGGGAAGCGGAGCGGAATTGGGGAAAGAGGCAGGCAAGGCGTGCGCGGCGCCTGGTTTGGCGGCGGATCGGCTTGCGGCCCACGCCACGGCCGCACGCCGGAGTGGGTGGGTGGGGGGGGGGGGGGGGGGAGGAGGGGGAGGTCAAACCGATCAAAGTGGGCTGGCTTGCTCTTCCCGGTCGCGTGGTCAGGACAGGGTGGGCCCAATAGCGTTTACCGATTGGCGCGGTTTAAAAATTAAAACGCGGTGATTTAAATGAAATTTGATTGAAATGTTTCAATTTCGAAGTTCAAAAAAAATGTTTCAATTCCGGTACGGTTCGTCGTACATTCTCGTGTTTCAAAATCGTCTATGCCTAATTGTAGCCTAATTTCAGTCTTGAATTTTAAGCCCGGCAGCTTAACTGATCAGAGCCAAAATGGTTTTTGATGTGGAGTATGAAACAGGCATCAAACAGCCACGGAGACATGGAGAGACAAGTAAATGGCAAATTGGCAACTAGATGTCTCAGATTCAGATACAGGCTACAAACGTTGTGGCAGTGACGCACCTAGAATGTGACGATGGATGAGAGCCAAGAAAGATAAAAGAGTGTAAATGGGGTTGATAAACTGCTCAACATGGCACATATAGAAGCCGAACATTTCTTCAGTCAAGATGAAAAGAGTTTAATCAGCAATTCAGTACCCCGTGGTGTATATGACACTACTGCAGGAGTAGTTAACTTATATCTCTGATGAAATTGTCCACAAAGTGGCATTGCAGTGGATACATTGTGGCGCTATGATATTCCTCATGAAGCAAAATGGAACAAATGCAGCAGTGGAGTTCGACTGCCAACCTTGCTGATCATCCAGGAGGGGAGTAGAGTTATTATAACTCAGGTTCTTCAGGTGAGCATGTGCCTTTGCAAGGGGCATCAGTGCACCGGCAAACGGGTTGTCCCGAAAGCTCCCATCCATTGAACCCACGTTCCAGCACCATGATGTTCTTTGTTCCTGATTCTTCCTTGGTCTCAGATAGATAGTCGGAGAACATCTTGGCACATGATGGACCTCGCACCTGCAGCGCTATTTGATCTCACTGAGTAAGAAATATGCACTTTTGCATGTTATCTCAAATAAGAATATCAGGCGGGAGAGCAAAACGATATGCTTGATTAATATAATAATGAGCTAAAAAGAGATTAGAAAACTTTCCCTTTCCATCTGCTATTAAATGTTCTGTTGCAATATAATAAGAAACATGAGCCAACGTAATCAGCAATGGCGACGGCGTTCTAGATGCAAAAATCGAACATCGTACCCACTCAGTGGATGAGGATAAGTTTAAGTTAACAAAGAACACTCTCTATTATTGATAATCTTAGAAGATAATGCAATGCTCCAAAAGTACTAACTGGGGATTTCCAAAACCTTTACTGTAGAAAGCATCAAAACCAGAGTTTGAAAGATTATCTGCTTGAACCAGAAATAGGTAGCCTTTCATTTATTTTAGATAATGGATATCAGTCCGGCCTCTACATCCCTCAAGGATGTGAAGCACATCAAACAGAAATTGACCCCAGAAAGGTAAGTGTAAGTCATTACTGAGAGACGCTGTTCAAGTTTAGCTGAAAACCAGTGATGTTCCACATGTATGGATTGTAGTGGCACTGTGTTGTAAATACATGTTTTCCATTTGCAATGGATGTAAATAGGGAAACCCTCAGAGTGAGAACATGTTAACCTGAATGCCAGTCCCACTTCTAAGTTCCTGTATCACAAATATGGGAAATTTTGTCTCGATAGGACTACGTTTGCTAGGACATTTTTCAGTCAAATTAACTCCAACGAAGTGAAGGGAATAACTCCTGATATGATATTTCCAAAGCATCTTGGTTTAGATCCAAGCAACCAAGTGGATATTAAGAATTCTAAATTCCTAGTGCTCAATCGAAACAAACTGTTCAGCGGGATCCGAAATCTTAGTCCTACCTTAGCTAGGAACGTTGCCAAAGAACTAGGATAGATCCTGCCATCCAAACAGGCGATCTAAGTTGCAGACAACAGGCACATAGCCTGATGCCTTTTACGGTGTAGTATATCTCAATTCTTTAAGTTCCATTCAACAATGAATCAGTACACATCTCATGACATCTACCCAGATCATTACTGAAGAGTAAAGAAGCTAACAAATTCATACTTCATCGGGGTAGAAGTAGAACACACAAAAATGGCACGATTGCGAAGGTTCAATGATAATATAGCTAGGAGACTAGGATAAGCTTTCGATTTTTCCCATCAGAAACCACGCAATCGAGTAACCTAATACGAACCACAAGATGTCCCCGGCGGTAAATATCAGTAAATCAAACGTGTTGCTAGGTGACTGGTGCCATGTGCCCGTGGGAGATCAGATACAGTAATCGCAAATTTGCAAGTGACTGACATAAAAGATGTATGGGGATCGGACCTTGCTGAGGGCGCAGTGGAAGACGACGGTGTCCTTGTCGCCGGTGGCACGCGCGAGCTCCGGCAGCCGCGCCGCGAAGCTGCGGCTGGAGAAGTGGTGCGACCCCCCGATATGCGCCTGGTAGCTCCTCTCCTCGTCCCTGCAATCCCCAGTTCCCCACCACACGGAGGAAGGGAGGAAGAAAAAATTCTCATCATCCACCAAATCGGCGCGGCGGAGAGACGAAGAGAGGGGAAGCGCGCGCGCGCGCACACCTGACGTCGATGATGGCGACGCGGGGGTTGCCGCGCGCCATGGCCAGGAGCTTCGCCGCCGACACGTACGACACGCTCCGCGCCATCATCCCCGCGTCCGCCTCCGCCCTCCTTTCCCCTCTCCCCCGAGAGAAAGGCGCACTGAAGAATCTGCACGTCGAGTGGCTCCTTCGGAGGCGAAGCTATTTTTGCAACTTGCACCTCAGACTTCCCACCTAAACTTATCTTGCAAGTTGCGCCTTGAAATTCCCTACCGAACTGCCTTTCACAAATTTCAAAATGGAAAGACCTCCTCGTCAAGAAAGAAATTTAATATTTTAAGGAAATAAAGATTCAGATTTATAGAAATAAAGTTTATAAATTACATTTTAAAAAATTACATTCCAGAATAGAATAAAACTCAAAAGGAATAGGCAGCATGATGAGAAAGAAAAGATCCGAGTTATTTTAGTCAAATCTCTCCGGTAAGATTCCAAATTGGGGGAGCCCAAGTCAGAACCCATGGTCGAGATTTAAAATTGGATTAAATTTTATATTTATATTTTAAATTAGAGAATTGGCAGGGGCCGCGCGAACGCGTACCCCCTCTACCACAAATTATGACGTCCACTCTCCCACTTGGGGAGATGGTAAGCCAACGCGCCCACCAAGTGCAATGTGGGCCATTGGCCTAGGCCACGGGCCTTTTTGATCGCCCGTCGACCCCGTCCAGGTAAGTATGTTGCAACGAGGGCAGGGGTGCCCATTATATACTGCTGCTCCCCTCCCCCACCGTGTCGACTCGGCGAGGTGGTACTAAACATACAACAGCGACACAACGCCCCACCCCTCCGCGGGTGCGAACAGCCGGACTGACACCAATCTATTTTCTGGGCCGATTTCTACGGCCCATTAGTAGAGCCCACGATATCCAAAGGCCCAAATATTTTCGCTCCTGCGCGCCATGCGAACTCCTCACGGCGCCACCGCGTCCAAAAATTTCCTCTTTCCCTCCCTCTCTCTCTCTCTTCGACTCTCGAATCTCGATCCCCAATCCCCACGCCGGCGATGGAGGAGGCCGGCGAGGAGGAGGAGGAGGAGGAGGAGCAGGGCCGTCGCCATGGAGCGGTGGGGGAGGGCACCAGCCTCGACGAGGTGGCTCGAGGAGTGGTGGAGCCGCGGGTCCTTGAGTTGAGCTCGTCCAGCTCGGATGAGGAGGGGGGCTCTCGGGAGGAGGAGGAGAGCCAGGGATCTGTCGATGTGACGAGAGGCGGGGGCGGAGACCGCGAGGCCAGGGTTTCGGAGAGCCGGGATAGCGCGGAGGTGAACGGCGGTGAGGCGGAGAGCCAGTCCCTTCCCGGCTGCCCCATTTGCATGAACGCGTGGACCGCGGATGGCGCACATCGCGTAAGGTGAGGCGAATTTTTTACTGATTTCATGGAATTGCGCCATATGCTTCTATGTTTTGATTGTTCTCAAGTCGTCATGAGTGCATATCTTTAAGTTGCTAACTGTGTGATACTGTATATCTAGTTGCATTCCTTGTGGACATGTCTATGGGAGATCTTGCTTAGAGAGATGGTTACTGCAGTGTCGGAAGAAACCTGCGACAGTATGTTGTTCAATGAATCTAGTTCTGAATTATATATACAACCTTTAATGCTATTTGGAGAAATCCATTTAGTGACCCATGTTTATGTTTTCAGTGTCCCCAATGTGGTAGGAGGTTTAAACTAAATAACATTATCAACCTCTATGCACCAGAGATTTTTGTTCCAAATAATGATCTTGAAAAGGTTAGCTTTGCCTCGTTACCTTCCTTTGGAGGTATTTCTGTCCGTGGGCTGAAACGTGTTTGATTTATGCAGCAAGCATTGTCATTGAGGGAGAAAAATGAATCTCTTGAGAAGCAAGTAAGCCACTTCTTGTGCAGTATTTTGTACATGCTAAACAGAACATTATTTTGTACAATGCGATGTGTACATATTTTGTATCATTTCAGTTCAATGCAATAACTATTGATCCTATTCATTTCCCTGAGGAAAATGCAAATGATTTGTTGTTGGTTTATAGGACGCTGTTAGCTACTGCCATGATCCTTTTCTGTAACTGTTTTGTGCAGCTAAAATCACCACAAGTTCCATATATCTTTTCTGGAAACTTATGATTTCTTACTATTTTGATTCAGAATCAAGAATTAGTCCAGGAGATAAAAGAGCACAAGGTACTTATCCAATTCTTTCTTATGGTGTCACTTTTCTGTTTTCAGAAGGTGACTGATATTTTCAGTGCAAACCATGCATCTTATTTACATGGAAAAAGAAATGCCACAAGCATTATTGTGTATAAAGAATGTTTGCCAAGCGTATTCAACATTTCATTATTTAACAAAGATCTCCCTTGTATGTTTCCATTGTCCTTATTTAAATCAAAGTTGTTAAATTGAATTTCTATTTTGTGATTGTCTTTCCTGTTTCAGAAAATAAATCTTTCATTTCATGGAGCCTCATGTTTTTTCCTTTATGTTTCCTTGTATGCAGAGGCAGATTATGTTGCAGCAAAATTTCATAAACGAATCAAGCTTAAAGAGACAGGTAGCTTTTCTCAATTTTTTAGTGATTAACCATGATTACACAACCGTTGATTAACATTCTTTACAACAAATTGTGAAGAAAATGGAAGAGCAATCATCCCATGGAACGACAGATGCAGATTCAGTAGCATCACTTACGGCGGATAATGGTCATAGCAGTTCTTGCAGTTTTGTTCTCCAGGTCTCTCTCTATATTTTCTGTTTATGTGAGTTCCAACTTCTATTATTATATTATACTGACCAAACTCTAGATCTATCTGCTCTTTCCATTTGGTTGCACCTAATTTAGCGATGGTCATGTAGTACAGGCGCATACTGACGATGCATATAACTTGCTTGTCATGCCAACTTCAGCAATACGGATGTTTGAACAGAAGCATCATCGCAGTGGTAGAATACTTTGATTCACAATCACCTATAAACTACAGGAAAAAAAACCTGGCCAGATTAAATTTTTGCTCTGTTGGACTTATAATTATTTGGCCCAATACTATGCCCTGGCTTCCTTTCATGTATTGCGCACCTCAATAAGCAAGAAATATTCACATGCGTGGCATGACGATGGTTAAAAACACATGTATTGCAGGAATTTTACTCAATCTTAAGTTGCCCTATCATTTCTGACTATCCCTGCCTTTTTCTATCGAACTGTTTACGGCCGAATACTTGTAATCTAGATTTTTAGTGGGAGCTATAGTAGGTATGCAGTACGCTCATTGGATAGTATAATTATTAAATAGATATTGTGATTTTATCCTTCCTGAATGTTCAGTTTACTTTTATTTAATCAAAGAGCTATCGTGTTTTGAAATGTAATTATATTTTGTAGAATGAGTTTTTTCTTGATGGAGCTCGAGTCATGGGCATAGATGCATCAAGCCAGATTATATTCACTTCTGGCAGGGCACCTGGAATTGGTGCTGAACATGTCCTCACAAAGGTATGTGTTCTAAACTTGATGCTTTCCCTAGTGATTTTATGCAAGCTATCCTTCTTCTGATTATATTTGGTTATTTATTCATATTGTGTACCTTTAATTCTTAATTTTGACAGGTCAGCATGTCTAGACACGGATTGCAGAAAATCCACCTTCCACCTGATACTAAAGCTATTAGGGATATCTGTATACTGCCTGGGGGTCATGTTGTTTTTGCATCACTAGGCAAGAAATTGTCACTTTTAAGGTCTATCTTGAACATGGTCAACTGGTCAAGTTCTATTTTTCTCAACACATTTATTCAGAAGTTTGACTGTTCTTATGTTCTATATCCCAGCATGACAACCGACAGTGTTGTCCTTCATTATGATCTACCGGTGATTCTTCGACCCTGCAGTTTCACAACATTTGAAACTAATTTTTTGTTACCAACTTGATTCGAAATTGCTCACCAAAATTTATTCACACATTTTTTTGTGGCTGACGCCATCTCCCACCTTAATCCATGAAAGCACATCATAGATATATACCTTTTCCCTCTCCTAGAGGTGGTGTTACCAAGGCTACTAAATTGCTATTTTTGGTTGTCATGCAATAACTATTTAGCTCTTTAAATATTGGAAATGCAGCACGTGTTTCATGCCAATTTACATTTTAACCTTTACGATACCATCAAGTTTGCAATCTTTATAATCCAAAGAGTATACGCATGTTCTAAAAAAGAACAAGCATCATGATATTTTTTTTTGACATAAATGCATGTAAATTTTCCTTGCAAAGCTGAGTGAATAAATGTTAAATATTGAACTAGTTAATCCTGACCTGTTATTCTGGATTTCATTGTCTTGCAGGCTCCTGGTTGGTCCTGTTCAGGCGATCAAAGTAGCTCGAATCACATATATGCTGGACTGCAGGTTGAGTTTTCAGTATATGGTGCAATTCTTCCTTAAATATGTGCTCTTTGAAGGGTTGACTAGAAATCTCTATCGATGTTTTACAGAATGGCATGCTGTTGACATTTGATATTCGCCAAACTGCTACACCCTTGCACTCCATGATGGGTCTATCTGCACACCCTGTTCATACGATCCACTCTGTTGTAGACGGCAGTGGTTCCAGGAAGGTCATTTCTGCTTCTTCCATAGGACCCTGCATCTGGGATGTTGATGGGAATGGAAACAGGTACGAGGCAGTTTGAAAACTTACAACACAGTTTATAGTGATTTGCTGCTCATTTTTGCTAGTATTTCTCAGGCCAGATTTGCTAAGTGGAATGGAAAACCACGGAGTCTGCATCTCTCTTGCGTGCAATCCTCCATCAAGTGATCTCCTAGTGGCTTCCTTCCGGCCAAAAGTTGAGCTGTCCGACGACGGCACATCTCAAGCCGGCAAATCACAGTCACCGACACCCTCTGCATCAGGGAAGCTAGGCTGCCATGCACTCATAAGGAGGACGAGCGACACGTCCTTCGCCAGAGACCAAATCTGCAGAGGCAACGTGAGCGGATTGCGAATGTCTAAATCCGCAATCATACCCTGCACCGGAAGAAGCAATCAGCAACAGCTCTTCGCCTATGGCGACGAGTCGCTGTGCGGAGTCCGGACATGGCGGCTGCCTTCACTCCAGACGTTTGCTGATCTCAGGCCACACCGGCAACCGATCCTTGATCTGAGGTTTGCAGAGAGCTCGTCGACAGGGGACAGGTACCTCGGATGCTTGAGCGAGGACAGGTTGCAGGTTTTCAGGGTAAGGTAGCAGCAACATCAGAGACAATCATTTGACTTCAGTTCATTGTGTCTGTCTGGTAGCAGCTGTTCCCTTTGCTGCTGTGTTATAGTATAACACATCAGCGTTTTAGTTAGGTTTCTTGTACAAGCACAAGCAAGTCTTGCAATCTTGCTCTGTACAGTGATCTCTAGAGCAGATATCTGGCGCATAACAACACCATGTGTGATTTTTTTTAGGTGAGAACCATGTGTATTATTTTGTAGTATCATGAGTGGTTGAATCTGCCACAAAAATCGAAGGTACAGTTGGGTAGTGATATGTCACACCATTGATGTCCAGGTCTTATCAAATCATAATCACCTCATCTGTCACTGTATTATACCGTCACAAATTCATGTTTGTTCTCTCTGTACCCTTGGCAAGTTTACTGGACTCAGCATTCTCAAGTCCAGATTTTTCATCTTTTCGGACAGTAAACTCATTCATCTACCAACACAACAAACTAGTGAAAGAGGATTGATAACATAGTACAACTAGAACTTCAATTCTGCAAAATAGACAAAATAATAATCTGTGATATTGCATCGCTTCAAAGTTGACAAAACACTTATGAGGCTCAAGCTCATGAAATAACTAATGAAGAGTAAATAATTTGATCAACTTATTATGAGACAGTAAAACACTTTCCTCAACCAATACAACTAGTAACAAAGAAATGATTGATAGGCAATAACATACTCTACTAATTCAACAAGAGCTTCAACTATATATACACTATCGACAAACAATTCGTGATATTGCATTGCTTCAAAGTTGATAACCACTTTAATCGCAACGCATCATGACACAACTAATGCATTCATAGTAAAGATTTTAATCAACTTATGCACGCCTCAACCACCACATTGTTTTACAGCTGGGCGGCATGCAGTTCACACACACATGAACTCAACGAAGCAATGAGCCAACGATCAATTCAATCTCGAATTCTTGATGCAAACATGCCATGTGTTCATCAGCACTCGGGGTAGAAGGTGTGATCCCTGGAGTAATCCTGGCAGTAGTAGTAGACCATGGAGTTGCGCTGCGCCCACGCCATGGCGGCCCCCTGCTGCGGGCTGAGCTCGCCGCCGGGCGACGCCGGCACGGGGCTGCATGCTGGCGGCGCGGCGGTGGCGCAGCCGCCGACCTTGAGGTCGGCGAAGCGGGAGACGAATGGCTGGTAGCGGTAGTCGGCGCGGTAGCGGCCGCCGTCGGTGGCCCAGTCGGAGGCGTCCCAGATGGATCCGTACGCCCACATCTCCCGCTCCGGGAACGTCCCCTCCACCTTCTTCTCGTACCTCCTGATCGGCACGTCGTCCACCAAGAACCTGACAATCACGTCGGCAGCAGCTTGCTTAGTTAATTAATTAGCTCACGTTGATTTATTTAATTTGTCGGTTAAAAATCACACTCACTACTCCAGTACTACAATTACTGTACTATGAACTGACATATATAATGATATTGTTTTTTTTCGAAAGAAACCTCCGGAAAAAGACAGGGAGTTCATATGTTTCAGTAAGAAAAAAAGCTAACCCAGTTTATATAGGAAAAATAAGTTAACCCAGTTTATATGGAAAACCATGTCAAAAAATCTTATGAAAACTAGCAAAAAAGAAAAACAAGGAGAACAAACAAAAAATTGATATGCCATTTCATATCAAAATTGCGCTATGAAATGACATATATTCATAATGATATTGATTTTGATCGATGCGATTAATTAGGACCTTGATGAAACAGACGGATTTTAAAGAAATTCTATAAGATTTGAACTAAATCACGTGAAAATCCTATAAAATTCGTACGTTTGAAACAAGCTCTAATTTACTGATTAAGGACACGCTTTTTCAATGATCGCCGCATGAGTTACATGCACTAACCAGTTTAACAAAAACTTGAGATTTTGAATGCTTACAGGATCTGATCGGGGTTCCAGATGATGGCGTAGTGGTGGAAGCCCGCGGTGGGGTCGAACCAGAGGCGAAACCTCATCTCGCGGCCGACGATGTTGCCGTCGCCAGAGCCACGCACGTAGACGTTCGTCTGCAGCGTGTACGGCTCCCCCGGCACCGTCCCCAGCAGCTCCATGTCGATCTCGTCGTGGTGCCCCGGGTACTGCTCCGTGTTCGACAGCTGCATTCATACGCGCAAAAAATCCCACACAAAAGCACAGCTTTTTTAGCGAAATTCTACTGCACATTTCACTGACATTTGCATGACAAAAGTTGATCAATACGTAGAAGGCCGTGTTGACGCCGGCGGTGTAGCCCGGCTGCACCCTGATCGACGCCCCGAAGTAGCCATTCCGGTATGACCGTGTCGACTTGAATCCGCTCCCTACCAGTATCAAACCGATCAACTAGTTTAACCCAAAAGTCTTTACAAGTACAACTAGTATTTTTTTTCGATCGATTGACCAGTTTACCCAAAAGCTTATAAGATGAACAGAGAGTACAAACATACCTGAGCTACGGTCCATCCACAGGGTGAGTGATTTCTGATCCTGGGACAGGGTCTGGTGCTGCGGGCCCCACAGGGTGCTGTACCCTTCATAGAAGGCCATCGACCTGAACATCTTGCTTGGGTAGTAGCCAGGAGAAGGCTGAGCTTCTGATGGATGCAGCAGCATCAGCATCAGCATCATCATCAGAAGAAGAGTGCATGTTGATCCTGGGATGCTACCACTGCCAGGCCTTGCCATTGGGTCAGTTATAGTGATGCGAATGAATGATATGCTACTAGTTTCTCTTCTTGTTTGTGATGAATCTCTCACTTGTTGCAGTGTGTCATTTATAGGATGATGTGTGGCTACTATGCATGCATGGGACCAAGTGATGGCTGGTTGATGGATGGAAGGAAGTTAATTGCATGAATCTTAGGTAGAGACAAAAACTGGGAGATTTGGATGAAACTGAACACTGCTGGCATAAAGGCTGAACAGGATATTGCCCCCTAAAGAGGGTCTGTGTGATACGGCACACAAATTTTGGATGTTGACGCCTCACAAAAACAAGAAATCTGAGCAATTGAATTTGCAAATTCTCACCATGAAACAGCATACCTTTGGTTACTGGCAGCATTAACAAAGTTGATTTCCCATGCTGCCTTTCTTCCGATGGTAACTAAGTTTGCAGCCTCACTTTCGGTTACTACACATCAGCAGCAACGAATATCATATATGCTTATATTGCATCTGAAACTTTTTTCCTTTACCTTCTTCGGTGAATTACTCCAGGAAAATGTTCCTTCCTCCATTACTCTGGTTTGGTATTTCGGCTCCAATCGAGACAAATTATTGGAAAATTTTCTCATGGATCCGACAAAAGGTACCATCACGTACACACTATCTTAACTTTTTCAGAAACTTAATTCACTGTTCACATAATTCAATTTCTCAATCATATGATAATTCTATTAATTCACACATATATAATTCATCTTCCCAATCATATGACATACCGACACACATTTCGTTGACAAACTGAAGGGAAGAACAGTTGAGTAGCTACCCAACCAATGGATTAGGCCTAAATGATGAGCTTTTCCTTTAACAGTGGACAGTGGTCCACATCTTCAGTTAAGTGCCGAACCAGTATCATGGTAAACTTCCACAGGATATGATCTCTGCAGTAGTACAGTAAAAACCATACTATACACATGCAGGAAATGGTTAAGACATGCACATTCTTGAAGCTGAACTGAACTGATCAAGTATGGATATGCAGTTCTGCATAGTTTCTCGTTGGCACATCGTCTTCATAGTCACAAGCAGCACAGGTGGATCAATCATTAGATTCAGAGCTCCAAATAAGCGCCGGTGCTGGATACTACGATTGATCAGAGGGTGTTGTACTGTGCATAACGTCCTTGGAGCTTCTGAATGTGACTGATCAGCTTTGTGTGTCTTGCATCTTTGTGCTGCCCTTAACTCCAAACAGCCCCAGACGCAACTGGTGTTCAGTTGGCTGTTCAGAATTGGAGGATTGATTCTGCAACCTGCACCGCACCAACAAGAGGGTAAGTACACAAATCCAAGGTTGAATTCTTTAGGCTGTCTTCAAATGGTCACTAACTCACTACTACCAACTCTCAATACGCATTGTGCCAGTGAAAATTAGTAAAAGAAAAAAATCAGGAATGTGTAAAGCCTGAAAACATGACAAAAGATAGCAGGTTAAGAGAATCTAGCTCCCTGTAGACACACACGATTGAATGCACACAACATTCCAAACGAGATCAGATGCTCCTTAGAAATTAAGGACTACACGTCATGAAATCGCAGCGGACCCTTCAACTGTTCACATGATCAGTGTACTGGATACAGCACTGCTGAAGGTTCTTGTATTAACTATAAACTATGCTATCTGCCTTCCTGACAAGAGGCTCAAACTGAATGCATTTTTCTCTCATGATAAATTTACATTTTATCTATGGTACCTACACTTATCCCTGAGGCCTTAAACTTGTGGAGATCAAAACAGGTGAAGTCTGTAATCAGTGCAATTGCAGGTACTTTTAGAGTTGCTTGAGCATTCATTCCTCAATCTCTCTTCAGTCACATCAAAATCCAGTGTAATTGTCCACTTCGAAAAATCCATTGTAGCTGTGTGCAACAGTTAGGTAATCAAGCTACAGCTTACAGGTGTCTATTGGTACTCAGGGGTTGGAGGGCTAGGGCCCTTGGCCCTCCATGGTGCATTTAAAAGAAAATCTCCCCTAGCCTCACTGACCGACACCAATGAAGAAATGCAGTTACATGGAGACATAAGAATATTTCTGAAAAGAAAAAAAAATGTCATTTCCAATTTCAAACCTTAGGTCCCTGCAGCTTTCAGTTTCAGCAGAGAAATTTTAACCGTTATCTCTGACTGATGCCAGGATCTATCTGAATGCGTTCAAATTTGGGATAGCAAGTGTCAATTTAATTAGCAAGAAATGGGCACCCAAATTTGATTTGGTGGATACCCACACACCTTCGACCAACTGAGCTAAGTCAGTTGACTCAGTTCCTACCTTACATCTGCTCAAGTCTGTAATAACTTTATTGCACTTGGCCATTACATATAGATAGAAGCAAACTGTGGTCTGAATGTCTGAAAGGTGCACAGTTCATCACTTCAGGCTGAAGGTTGATGAGGCGCCTCTTCAGTTTTCTCATAAGTCGATGTGCATTACCCACTCGATCATAAAACAGTGTAAATTATATTTGTTTGCTCACTTGTGCTGATCCCTATTTTGCCATGATTTTAACCTCGCTCCGAAGATCTGGTGAAGACTTGGAGCATCGATCGTTTACAAACTTTTGTCAAAATCTCTTGCTTATGATAGGTGAGAACAATAGGAAAGCTTGATTGAAAGATGTGATTGCCAGTCACTGTGCTAGGTTGGTGTTAGTCAAAATGGTAGCATGTGGCATTGTGCACTCCCTGTCAGCAATGACATGTTGCTACAAGTCTAGGTGAGCAAGTGTTATAGATTGTTAGTATGTAAAAATTAATATGCTAGTCTAACCATGATTAGCAGCATGAAAAGTTCCAGTGCCAACTACCTATTTCCTCCCAAAAGACCGTTGAACTGGAATTCGCTTCCAAAATACCAGTGAAGCATTAGCATTCGACTGATGTGAATAATTCGTCCAAAAAGTTGTCGAGAATTCAAAGGCACAGCAGGGTAATATATGATCATAAAATGCTAAAACCTCTTAACTAGAGAGTAAATATTCCACAAGCTTATCTGATATCTAAACCAACGCAGAGGAGCTACTGAAAACTAGAAAAAAAAAGGAGCAACTAACTTGTACTACCAAACTAGATTGGAAGTGGTTTGAACTAATTCAGAGTCCATAATCTGATCTCAAAGGAAAGCGAGATCATTGACGTGCTATACACTACTTGGACTTACAAAGTTTCAATGTAATGTGTTGTAGTTGAAATGCTTGCGAGATCTTGTTGAATAGCAGCATGCCAACATCAAAGGCATTTCATCGAACGGAGAGGAGGCGCTCACCTCCAAGCGAGGAGGTGGCGACGTCGCCGGTGTGGGATCGGCCGTGCAGTACAGTTCCCTCAGGGTGTCGATGAGGGGGCGGAACCCGTCGCGGAGAGGGACGACGGAGACGGCGCGGAACTGCTCGGCGGCTCCCTTCGCGAACGCGCGCATCGCCACCCGGCACATCTCCCCCTCCAGGGCCTCCTCCGCGGCGCGCGCGGCCCCCGGGTGCGCCGCGAAGAAGCACGCGAGCTCGTCGGCGGGGCAGCCGACGAGCGCGCGCGCCGCGCGGTCGAAGAGCACGACGGACACTACGCGGTCGTGGGTGGCGACGGAGACGCGCAGGCGGTAGACGCGCGAGGGCGCCGGGCCCACGCCGCCGCCGCGGCCGGTGCAGGCGGCGCATTCGTCGGCGTGGTTCGGGAGCGCCCGCTCGCAGCGCGGGCAGGAGAGGTAGCAGAAGTCGGACATGTCGGCCGCCACGACGGTGCAGTACGGCGGCGTCCACGTCGCCGGCGCTGCCTCGACGTTGCTGCAGCCGACGAGAGCCATGACCTCCCACGGTCCAACAAGGCCCAAGCCCAATACGCCAATAACGGTATATCGGCGCAATAGAATAGCTAATGTGGACTGACGTCAGCATAATGTTAGCACATATCGTAGGTATCAGATTTAGTACTATCAATACCAAACAAGTACCCCTTAAATGCCATGTTAATGTTATAATGATGTCCTACGGTACCAAACAAGTATCCTGTAGATATCATGTTGATGCTTTAATGATATCAACATGATTTGATAGTTATCAGATCTGAATATCTTCGATACCAAACATGATATTTCGTAGATATTAGATTTATACCTAGGTATAGGTATCATGTTGATGTCAATATGGTATCATAGGTATCAAGTATGCTATTTTTGATATCAAACATAATATCTCGTAGATACCAAATCTAATACGTAGGTATCTTGCCGTTAGCTATTTCGTTAAAACGGTATTACCGTTCTTGGCGTATTGGTCTTGGGCCTTGTTGGGCCGTGGGAGGTCATGGCTCTCGTTCTTTACTATTTCTTTGCAAACCTTTCTTCTCACGGCCCAAATCCGGCAATCCCTAACAACTACGAGTAATCTCCACCGTCCATTTGAGATCGGGCGGCCATAAAACGCACGTGCTCTCGCTTCGGTGGAGCTCTGGATCTGACGCGTCCTCTTCTTCCTCCTCGACCTCGCACGCCACGCAGCCCACGCTTCTCCTCCTCTTCCTATCCCAATCCACTCGCGACCGCCTCGCCTTCGCCGCTCTGCGCCGGCGAGCGCCACGGGAGCAGCCGCCTCGCCGCTCTGCGGCTAGCTCGTCTCCTCGTCCGCCTCGCGCCTGCTAGAAGATCCGGCCCCGTGGTAAGACCTGGACCTGGGTTGGTTTCGTCTGTCCCCAACCTGCGCTGATGTGCGAGCCGAAATCAAATCTATCGACGAGGTTTCGTGCGGTTAGTGTAGGATTGATTGCTTTGCTCGGAGTATCTGTAAATCGGTTCGCCGTTACTGATGTGGTCGCTCGTCAGGTAGGGTTTCGTTCGCTGCTCTCGCAGATGCTCGTGGTTCAACGCGTGCATGTTTGTAGGATGGGATCATAGGTTGTGGAGTAGTCGAAGCAGTAGGATGGGAGCATAGGTTGTGATATAGTCGAAGCAGTAGGATAGGAGCATAGATTGTTGAATCCTATGGTAAAGATTGGGATATGATGATTTGTAGTAGATTGGGTGGTTGTGTTGGGCAAAGGACTAGGAGGGAAATCTCGTGTATGAGCAATTGAGAAGATGGCTCGATGGTCCTTGTTTGTAGTAATCATGGATGGAGGAAGGTGGGGCATTCGGAGAGTCGTTTGCCCTACTGTTGGAATTTGGGGCTGTGCTTAGGAAAGGATGGTTGCTGTTGTTTGGGCTCATGGAGCTGGAATTCAGCCTGTGGTTTTGTTGTGGACAGGAAGGAAGGAAGAAGGGAGGGTTGTAACTGCCTAAACAGGTTGTGGGAGTCTTGGAGGTGCTGGTTTTGTGGTGTGGTGTCGCAGTTTGGTTGGAGCTTGGAGATTTAGAAGGAAGGTTTGACGATGAGCAGCCGCAGCCCGCCACCAAAGGACCGCAGGATTCGTACTGAGCGTACCTCATACCGTGATGCGCCATACAGGAGAGACAGCCGCCGTGGTCCTACCAGGTTTGAGTTGCCTTGTTTAAATAAATAAAAAAAATGAGTATTTGGCACCGTATATCCTAATCTTGCCGCTTCCTATCAACTTCTCTTGATCATGTTGGCAGGATAACCATAATTGTCATTTCCGTTTGGATGTGTATGATCTCTATTTTGCTTCCACAATAATCACTTATGCATGTAGTATTTGTGTAGGTTCTTGATCTAAGGCCATGAATCCATGACCTATGTTTCTCCAGTATGTAATATGGATAGGGGCATTACATGTGGTCAACCCATTGAAGTAATCTAGGCTAAGGCAACAGTTAGTTTATCTTTTTCTTTAAAGAAGAAGTTGGTTTGTCTTCATGTCTATGGTGAAAGTAAAAAAGTACATGAGTACGATGGACATTCATCAGTACATGTTGCCTCATTCCCTTTATTGGATGATCACTTGGTTTAAGTGTGCAAAATGTTCAACAAGGCATAAGCTAATGTCGTTTCATGATTTTTGGAAAACCTTCTCATGATTACATTGGTTTGTCATGATTCATGACCTGAAGAGTGCAATTTAATAAACAATTTTCAGATTTCTGTCAATCTGCAATGTATCTGAGCTTTCGTATACTCCACTTCTTTGTTTTCTTCCCTGCAGATTTCCTAATGATTTGTGCAACAATTGTAAGCGTCCAGGACACTTTGCTAGAGATTGTCCAAATGTTGCTCTCTGCCATGCCTGTGGGCTTCCAGGGTAAGGACTATTTTGTTATTCTGTTTTGCAGATATTTCATATTCTTATAGCCTTTAAAGAAGTCTTCCACTATTCAGTTTCTACTTGTGGTGTACTTGTGTTTATTTTCTCTTATATTGTTTTGCCATGCTTTTAAAGTTCTATATTCTCAATAGCCCTGTTTGTTTATGCCATTGTGTATTTAGGACCATATCCGTCTAGATTACAAATATGCAATGAATGAGGTGTGATC
Source organism: Oryza officinalis (assembly GCA_008326285.1). Classification (NCBI taxonomy): domain Eukaryota; kingdom Viridiplantae; phylum Streptophyta; class Magnoliopsida; order Poales; family Poaceae; genus Oryza; species Oryza officinalis. Next base: position 37,345,991 of record BDMV01000010.1, on the reverse strand, counting down.
TCAATAATTGTGACAGTTCAACCGTAACGAAGTTGATGTTAGGTGAATGTGATAGATGGAGTGTTGGCATCACCAATTATTTGGGATTTGTTCCCAAAACACGAAACATGGTTCATTGTCTTTTAACGGTTCAATCCATAGTAGGCATCTAATATTATTTTATTAGCTCAAAAGACTTGTACATATTCATATTTATGACAAATCATCAAAAGGTAGCTAAAGAAAATGAAATGTTGAAGCTTAAGCCACGCATAAAGTTGCCAGAAGATGGTTAGTAACAGTGAAGCAATGAACTTGTGGAATTAAATAATTGTAATTTAAGTCACAGATTATAGTTTCATGTGATTGAGAATGCTTACATGCTTCACCTTCTTATCTTTGAGCTAGCATTACTTACTCTAATGCTTACTTTGGCAGGCACATTGCAGCAGAGTGTTCTTCCAAAGATCTCTGCTGGAACTGTAAAGAGCCTGGTCACATGGCTAACAGCTGCCCCAATGAAGGTATATGCCGCAACTGTGGCAAGTCAGGCCACATTGCAAGAGACTGCAGTGCTCCACCAATGCTGCCAGGTGAAATGAGGCTTTGCAGCAACTGCTACAAACCAGGGCACCTTGCTGCGGAATGCACCAATGAGAAGGCCTGCAACAACTGTAGGAAGAGTGGCCATCTTGCTCGTAACTGCCCTAACGAGCCTGTCTGCAACCTGTGCAACGTGTCAGGACATTTGGCCCGAGAGTGCCCCAAATCTGATGCTATCAACGAGAGGGTTGGACCTCCTCTCTTTCGTGGTGGCGCGCCTCCTCCCTTCCGTGGTGGATACAGTGATGTGGTCTGCCGGGCTTGCAACCAGGTTGGTCATATGAGCCGTGATTGCATGGCCGGTGCCTTCATGATCTGCCACAACTGCGGTGGTCGTGGTCACATGGCTTATGAGTGCCCATCTGGGAGGCTTATGGACCGGTTTCCCCCTCGCCGTTATTGAGTGATTTCTATCAGATGACTCTGCCTTCCTTGGGACCGCCATTATGAATAATCATTTCTCGTGCTTTATGCCTTAAGAGTGTTAGTGGATTTCAGATACTTCAGTTTTCATAGTTTGTCAGCTTACTTGTAATTGTCGGGTCTGCTGTTTAACTGAGATACTCGTTGATCGTTGAGGATGAATTCCAGGTGGGATACTTGTTTTAATTCCTACAAACTTGGAAATCTTATATGCCTTGCATCTGTGTGTTTTTATGTCCCAAACTGAAGCCTGTACTTCCAATCCGGTACTGAAGCGCCCTTGTGAACTGGCACATAAGCTCGGCATTGCTCCGTTGCATGCTTTTTTCTATCCCCTAATTTTTGTGTGTGAACGTAATTCGGGAAGAGTACGCGGCTGATTTTCTCCTGTTTATTGCATATCTGAGCCAAGTAATGTTTCTGGAATGTACGTTAACATGCCTCAAAAGTATCAAAAGGCATAACTTGTTATCCTTGCCTACAATAATATCTCGATTAGTCTGGATTTGGCATCAAAACACCAAAGATGTGCAGATTATTGTTTCTACAGCGCATATTTCACAAAAACCAACCCCATATACAGCAACTGGTTCCGACTCTTTGAAGCAGAGAGCAAACCCACATAAAGACTACCCGAGTCACAATGTTATTGGTCAGCGTAACAGGTTCCATGGATGCTCACAAGTCACAGCCACAAAACAAAAGGCACAGCAGCACGACACTACTACAGGAATCAAAACACTACACATGCCGTAACGAACAAAATGACCAGGGAGGCACTCCAGACTTTGGCTATATAGGACAAGTCTAATCCAACTTCGCATAGCTTAATCCATTGCTATCTGCTTTCTCGCCTTCCGTTTGCCCCAGAGCCTTCATCTATTTTATCCAAGGAAACAGGAAAGAGAAAACGAAAAAAAGTAAGCTACTCTGTCAACTGAGTTGCCCATTTGACACAACTGTACAAACTGAAAATTCTCTGGAATTTAAGCATAGAAAATGATGGGAGAAGCAACAGTGAAAAAGAAAACTACCTTTGCTTGGTACGCCTTATGGTATCTGTAACCCTGAAAGAACAAGAACACAACATAAATATGTGTGGTTCTTGTGCGTGTGTGTTGGGGGTGGGTGGGTTTAAACAGTTCTTTGTGTAAAAGCAGATACTTACTCTGTCGGTCCCATATAGATAATCACAATACGTGAAAACAGAAGCAAAATTGCTCTGACTCTGGCGCCCAACATAGTGATGATAATCATGGTATTCTGCGCCTCCATAGAATGGAATATACTTTGTCAGGCTGAACGGGAAATCAAAGCTGCAAAAATAACATGATAAATTTTGTTATGCCATGTAAAAACTACACAAGTGCAACAGAAAAGTGATGGGTAATATCATGTGATCACTGCAACAACAAAGTGATGGGCTGTCACTGTAACAATAACTACAGAATAGCAAAATACAGCAAAGAGGTCACGATACCCAAGTTCTATGAGTTGATGCCAACACAGTATTGATATGACCCAAGCATAGCATTGGCCTTTATTTATACATGTCTTTTTATTTTTTAAGAAAAGGGTTAGTAGCTTTCCATCCCTTAAGTTAAAGTTCAAGCAACTTAATTGCTTCTATATTGTCCATGGTCACATACTACAAGTTTATGAGCGAAAACTTGCAGAAAAACAATGGATCAGACCCAAAACAGTCTAGTAATCTTGCATTCTTGCTAGTTCTCCATGTCTAGCATAGTATCGCATACAGTAGTAAATATGCACATCAATATTTAAATTTGATAAGCTGCTTAAAAAACTAATATCAACAATTGCACTTTGGAATTTGGATTGCTTAAGAGTTGTATCTTTTTGTAATTAAAATCACAAATGCACTTTTTCTCAAATTAATTAGTCTAACTAACTTGAATAAATTGAAAGTATAGTTGCGAAATTGAACAAAGTTACCCATTTGCTACTCTGTAGTCTATTCTAGTATTATTCTGAAAATAGTAGATAAAAGCATCCTATTTCTAGGTAAACCTTTTATGTGCAATAACTCCAAATATGTCAACATAGGTACCTGCATCTTATGTTCCAAACCTCCAATTGTAAACAAACTCTCTGTCCAAAACTCCATTTATCACTAACAAATCACAATCAGTGCCATGCAGCTAAATTTGCAATCACCCACTAAATCCATCCACAACATATCCATCCATCACTAGCAACAAATCCTAATACTTGCCAAGTCAACACAATGTTGTGCACATCGTTAGAGAAAACTTATATTACGTGATGAATTATGCATCCTCCAAACAATCCAAAGAAGGGGAAAGTACAAAGTTTCCTTACCCACTGTGTGTCTCTATGGCCTCCATCTGGCGGAGTACAATCCAGAGCCAGAAGGTGATCATGTGACAAGGTGCAAGCGCTGGCCCGACAAAGGAGGGGATGCCAAGGATGAGCACCTCAGCCCAGTGTGCATACGGCGCGGCGAATCCAATGGGTGCCGTGAACTCATGGTGGACACGGTGGATCTTCTCATAGCCCCATTCCCCATGCAGCAATCGGTGGATCCAATAGTTGAGGTAGTCCTCAACCAGGAAGTACACCAGCAGCTGCGCCGCCATCTCCCCCAGCGACGGCAGTGGCAGCCCTGTGTGGATTCCCACCATCTGCAATGTTCAAAAAAGACCTATCTTTATTTGATCTCTAGTACTACTATAATAATGCACCACATATAAATAATACTCCTTAAGAAGAGTATTAAAATATCATCAAGACCTTAGATCATGTGATTGCATCTACAAGGGTTCCCGGATCACAAATCCCTCAAATCTCGCAATCTCGAACAGATGGATCACCCACCATCTTACAAATCCAAATTCTAAGCGCGGCATACCTGTAAGGAGGTAAAGTAACCAAATGCCGCGTTCTTCCTTCGAATCTAAACCTCAAACCCCCAAATCTCCGTGATACAGCATTGCGCAGATTCATCGACGAGAGCCGCAGAGAACAACGCACCTTGACGGTAGGGTAAGACACGAGCTGGAGCGGGCCGATGACGAGGAAGAAGAGGCGCATGACGTCCCTGTAGCAGCGGAAGAACTCCTCCCTGGAGAGCCGCACCTTGGGCTGCAGCTTGAACGGCCCCACGGCCGCCGGCGCGCGGAGCTCGAGGAGCGCGACGGGGAGCGGCGCGAGCGTGAAGACGACGAAGAGGAAGAGGATGTTGTGCCAGAAGAGGACGTAGTCCGGGATCCCCGCCGAGTACCTGAACCACAGCGACTCCGCCGCCGTCATGCCCCGCCCCAGCGCCGCCTCCGCCTCCGCCGCCGTCGCGTAGGGCAGCATCTCTCCCTCTCCGCCGCCGCGGCGAGCCCAAGGACCCCTCTTGCGATTTCCGAGAATTCTAGGGGGTTAGGTGCAAAATGCGCTTCGAGTGGCCACCACCTTCGCGGCCACACACCTTCGCCACAGCTGGACAGGGAGGATTATGCCAGTGCTGCTCCTCTCTGCTTTATGATGGTACGCCTGTCTCACTGACATATGGGGCCCACTTGGAAGCGAGTGGGGCCCGCTGTTCTTTTGTTGTTTGCTGATGCTATGGCTGGATCTCACATGCATATGGCATGGAGAATTGGAGATGGAGAGCATCTGTTTCTCTTTGACTTTCTATGGCCATGATCTATATAGCGTATAACTCCAAAAACTACAAATACTCCAAAATTCTAGATTGTTCGTTCAATGTTGTGGAGTAATCAGATGTTCGATCTGGAGATTAAGAAACAAATTAGCTGCAATTGTGCTACAAGTTGGTGGCAGATCAAATCAAACCACCAGATTATTTGAAAATCATATTTACAGCTGAAGCGTTGGATACTCCTCCAAATTCCAGCACAAATGCGTGCCTAGCCAGTGTTAACAACATGGATAATACAAGATTGTGAGAAAATGATATTCAATGCTACAAGTCATAGACAAGATGGATTTCATTTATTATAATTTACATCTTAGAATAGCTATTAAAATACTAGGGCTGAGTTCGGTTCTTGTTCTTCTGAACTCACCTTTTTTTGTTTTTCGCGCGCACGCTTTTTAAACTGCTAAACAGTGTGTTTTTTGCAAAAAGTTTTTATACGAAAGTTGCTTTAAAAATCATATTGATCCATTTTTGAAAAAAAATTTAGCAAATACTTAATTAATATGTGCTAATGAGTCGTTCCGTTTTACGTGCCGAAAAGATTAACTTTTTTAGAACTCAGCCTGGAAATTATTGAGATGCCAGCAGTTTTATCAGAGAATAAAAGAGTTATAGTAGCAATAAGGGAGGGGACAACAATGCGAGTATGTAGGATTTTGTTCGATCGCCCATACCTATATGTTCGTGCTTTTAAAGTAGCACATGTACGTACGTCGAATCATCGATGCATGCATTGTGTGGTCATCCATATTTATAGCCAATGCAAATTTCTTACGTGCGAAATGCAACTACACATATGCTACCTATGCATCCACGTTCCCTAGTGTCCAACCACTACCAGCCATAGATGTCGAGGTCATGGGAGCACTACGGCTTAAAAAAAAACAAAATGTTGCCATCAGTGTGCATTTTTGTCACGTCTTATTTTGTTTTTTCGATTACACAACAAAAGCACTTACAATACCACTACAAGCAACATCACACTTATACTATTATACACCTACGAATACGTCCTTTAACACATGCTAAAGAGATGAAAATCAGCGACACTTTTCTAATATCATTAAATTTAATATTGAAAGCTCATTTATATATATCCCGTGTGTAATATTCATACACATAAAAATTTAAATTCTGATGAATTAAATTATACACCCATAACTTCATCGTTATTTCGAATCATTTCTCATTTCGGTTCACTACTATAAAAAATACTGTAGTGCACTCTTATTTTTCCTCAACAACCTACCCGCCGTCAACCTTTTTCCTTAGATAGCTACGCGTCGGGCATATACATTCGTAACAAAATGTCGTACTTTTTTATACTTCGATCTTACCAAAGCTAATTGGATTAGCTAGCTATTATCATATTTTTGCTGGTCCATTTCGGAAAGTAGTTAGCTAAATGCAATTTTCTATGGCTGTGTAGCTAGCCATATGTCATCGCCTCAAAATTTCGGTAGCTTTTCGTCCTCTCCTCTCGCGACTTCTTCAGTCGACAAAGTGATATGGTTTCCACGTCCAAATTCAGAGTATGCCAGGCCGCCGCTATGCACATATGTATACGATAAAAAAAATGACCGTGTTTTTGCTATAGGTAAAAATATAATATATAATATATGTCATAGATAATATTTATTTTTTATTAAATATATTAGTATTATTTATTTGTTTATTTAAATATATGGTATTCACTCGATTCAAACAAATACTAACTATTACGTAATATCAAAAAACATCAGCGACTACTTTAGGAAAGATGCAAAAGTAGTGATCGATCAGTACTATTAGTGTATTTTATAATAGTGTACATATACAGGTATTCAAGTATACCACACACATTTTAGACTCGTCAACTTCATCAAGCAATTACTGCCTTTGTCCTAAAATATAATAACCTTTAACCCAATGGGACACAAATACTACGAATCTGTCTAGACGTCTGTTCAATTCGGATTCATAATTTTATGATATATCCAATCTATTCAAAAATTATTATATTTTAGAATGGAGAGGTAAATTTCTGAGTCCCCTCATGTACTGTGTTAGACAATTGGACTTGTGTTTGATTAATTTGTCCCATGTTTAGCCCCATAAAAATTATTTTTAAATACAGATGGTTTGCGTTTCCGGCCTTCATCCTAAAACACACCAGATACAATCGCAATTCTATGAGAAACTACTTATATAACTTTTGATAGTTTAGGTGTAAAACTTTCGACAGTTAATACTGTAATTTATATATTCCCATAGTTTTATATTATAATTTGTCAAAGTTATTTAGATTTGACCAAATTTATAAAAAAAATAGCAACATCCACAACACCAAAATTAGTTTCATTAAATTTAACATGAAATATATTTTGATAATATATTTATTTTGTATAAACAATGTTAATATATTTTTTCACAAACTTAATTAAACTTAACAAAATTTAAGTAAAAAATACACAACTAATCCGAAGGGGTCCTCGCCGAGGCGCACTTTCACCCACGAGGTCGTGTGGACTTTTCCTTGTAGGCACTAGGCACCCAAGATAATCCGGCTGTCCACAAATCAATATTTTGGGGGAAAAAACTCTCAAAAGTTGTATAGCAATTCAGATCCTCCAATCCACCAATGGAGGCCAGTTTCTTGTTCTGGCCGATTCAGTTAAACATACCAAAACACATTTAGGTCCTGTTTGTCAAAGCCATGGTTCCCCTTATCGTTTTTGGGATGGTTACCGCACCCCTGCGATACGGCGGTTACCGCGGTAACTGTCGAAAACCACGATAAATTTGATTTTGAAAATTTGAATTCAAAAAAAAAAAGAGAAATCGCGGTATGAACCACGGTTACCATGTGGTTTGGAACAATTACCGCGGTAATCGCTCGATGTTTGGCCAAAAGAAGAACAAAATGAAGAAAATAAAAAAAAATGGAGAAACACTTAAATGTGTGTAGAATTTAAGGATAATAACAAAAAATATGTAGGATACTTGCAGGTATTCAATACAAAAATTTGGCATGACCTTTTCTATATTATAAACTTGAAATCAATTCAACAATTCATAATATAATATTTCAACAACAACAATCAACAATCTCAATATGTCATGATGTCCACATGTCAAGATATCAAGATGTCCACATGTCCAAAGCATAGCTATAGCTTAATTAATTAATTCTCCATGTCAAACATATAATGCTAACACTTCATCCATCCCGTGAAAAACAAAAAACTGTAAGTATACTAGCAAAGCATAGCTATAACTTAATTAATTAATTCTTCATACCAAACATATAATCTTAACACTCTATCCATCTAGTGAAGTGGAACATATAATGACAAACATATTAATATATTCACATCACATGATACAATTTTAGACCACCACAGTTTTTTGCACGGTAATCATGGTTTCCCGAGCGTTTATCGCGCGATAAACCACGATTACCGCGTGTTACAGCAACCCGAAAGCACTAAAGGCGGCCACGGTAACCACAAGCTACCACGTGATAATCACTTCAAACTGCGCGGTTACCGGCCCAAAAATCATGCGGTAACTGAGGAAGGAGATATTTTCTCCTTGGTTGGGCCTTAATGGGCCGCATGTACGGTGCATGATTAGGACCATTTAATTTTTTTTTCTATTTCCTAATTGACTTTTAGTTTTGCTCTCAAATTTGAATTTATATTACTCTTTTTCAAGAAATTTCTTCACCATAATACACTACAAATCAAGCACTACCTTCAGTATTTTTTGAATTTTTTTTTTGAATTTTTGAATTTGGCCAAAATTTGTCAAACCGTACCGCGCGGTACGGGTTATCGGACCCCGACGGTAAGGCCGGTAACCGCGGTAACCGCGCGGTATTGTCAACCCTGGTCAGAGCTCCAGATCTCAAATCCATGGTAGATTTGATGTTTAGATGTTAAATTATAGTGGTTTAAAATTTTAAATTTCATTTAAAATAAAAACAAATTAATTTATTCAAATGTTATATACGTAATCGTAGATCAAGATCCATGGATTTGTGAAGCTAAAAATATCCAGCTCCATGAAATCTTAGATTTGGAGCTGTGCCAAAGAGGGTTTTAGGCCGTGTTATTTTTCAGGTTAGGAAACCTTTTTCTCCGGAATAACGAATTAGTGCATGATCAGTTAAACATTAGCTTAAAAAACTTAAAAATGAATTAATATAATTTTTTAAAACAACTTTTTTATAATTTGTTTTTAGTAGTTTAAAAAATGTGCACATGGAAAACGATGAAGCATAGGTTGTGAAGAGAGAGTAAAAAAACACCTTTATAATCCAACAGACAGTTCGTTGTCCTTGTTAGGTACGTCACCAAACAGATCCTCTCGTACTCGATCCTCCTCGGATCGACGACGACGCGGCGCCGCCGGAAACAACACCAACGTGACACCGAGCCAGCACGCATGCAGATGCAGCCATGGAACAGCGACGACGACGACGACGACGAGGAGTCGACGACAACCGCCGCCGCCGGACTGTACAGCGGCGTCGTCAAACGGGCGGCGCACATAGTTTCCCGGGCGCGTGCAGACACCGAACGCTCCGACGACTTGCGCGATCCATCCATCGCCGGGAAATTATGTCTCTCTGACGGCTCACGAGCAATTCGCCTGACCCCCTCATGCGCAATTTTCTGCATCACAAACTGACACGGCAATGCAACAATTAATACCGATGCTTAAGTTAACTTGTGTCTTTGAATCAGCTTGTGTTTATCTTGTATTCTTTGTTTGCTGGCTAATTTGGCTGATCTCGTGCTTGCTCAGTTGTATATCTCCACTGGTTCAGCACGTGAGTCGTCCAAATAACATCCACAAGCAATACAGCTTTCCAGCAAGGATCAAATCTTCAGATTAATAATTTAATTTAGCACCTGCTACTGCTTTGTCTGTTGTGTTGTGTCCCATCTCTGCACTCGGTAGCTAATTCAGATTTGGATCTGTTCCAAACATCTCACATATACTCACATGCCTGGATGCTCAATCAAAGGTAAAGTAATAGTAGCATTAGTCCAAGTGCACTGTGCAGTGACACTATTCGGGTCCATACCTAGGACACCAACTCCATACATGCACGCACGTACAGATGCACTGCATGCAGAAGAGTTGCAGACAATCAGAGTTTCAGATAAATGTCCGAAGAATGAGTGCACTGTATGATTTATGGGGGCGTAGACGACTGAGAAAAACGAGTTGAGAAGTCTGAAGACAGGTAATGGACTAGCAATCTGACCATATGAATCACCCAACCACCATTTGAGCCATTATGATTCATGTTTGACATGGTTAAACTCCCTCTGAATACATGGACTGATTCTTCAAGCCTTCCCATTTTAATTGTAGGCACTGTAGGTAGAGACATAGAGTAATGCACACACGACTCTAACACCATGCAATATTTCTGGCACCAAAGTCATTTATACTTCCTCCGGTCTGAAATACTTGTCGTTTCAGATAGTAGAAATGACCTGCTCGTAGTTTTGTTTTGCTGTCGGAAGTGACAGATAATTTTGACCAGAGGGAGTATATATTAAAAAGGAGTTCCTGGTTTACATTCTAAGACTTGGAGATGGTGATTTCAGGAGGTGAGTTTGATCAGTGCTTCCTGATTTCTCTTCATGGGCCTTGCCATCAGCTTAGCCCAGTGGCTACATTAGATTCTCTTCGTTGCTAATTCTTTCCTGTCTGCAGGTAGTATAACAGAGGACATGTAACTCAATCTCTCCAAGTAGGAAATACAAAAGAATTAAACAGAAGTTAGTAGCAATCAGAACAAACCAGCATCTCGTGGTCACCCATTATTTCCTCGATCACCTCACCAAGAATCTTGTCTGCACTGTTAGGAACAAGCGCTGCGAAAGCAGCTGGTTCCAACCCTGAACAACAAGTAGCAGCCCATTATTTTGACAACACATGAACTGCAAGCTTCCAAAGTGCATTTATATGATCCCAGTTAAGTGTAATAAATTTCACCGTTTCATAGTTAACATAGGACAATCGAGTTACCAGTTTCTGGGAAGGCGTTGATGAACATCATCATCTCTTCACCAGTCAGACCAGAAAATATGCAAATTCTTGGCATTGACTTTGCAATCTGCCAAATTTGAAAATGAGTGCTCAATATCCTGATCTAAGGTCAGAGATTAATTGATTGGCATTTGGTATCTGTAACATCAGCACAGTACTGATGTGTCAGCTGTCAGCACATTAAGACTGAAAAAAACGTGAAAATAATGAAAATAAATGAGTTCAGACCTTGACAGCTTCTATACTAGGTTGCTCAGTATGCATGGCATCCCACAACGTTTGCTTTGTCATTTCTTTTGTACAATGAACCACCTGAAACAAAGTCATGTGAGCATATAACTGAACTTTCAGATTATCCATAGATTCATATAAGCATGGTTGCCATTTCGTCCTTTGAATGATGCACATGCACGCTATGAATTTTATCCCTGAATCTCATCTTAGATAATTGTTGCCGATGAGACTAAAGCTGAGTCCCCATATTTTATCTCTTCTTCTAGCTCCTATTTGCTCTCATCAGAAGTCAGGAGAAACATTTTTGTTCAAGTTTACTGCATGTGCAAGAACAAATAGGAAAAACTGTTCTATGTTTTGATGTCATAAAAGCCAATATCACTACATGCCAGTGGCATCAGACACCCATTTTACCTTGAGAAATTCTCCATCAAGCTCTCTTAGGAACTCCTGAACCTGCACAAATTATGCATTTCATTTAAGCTTATCGAACATTCAGAACAACAAGAAGAACACACACCAAACATACAAATCAATGCAAGGTATGCGGCAATGCACCATATGTCTGGTAATCTCAGACAAACAGGACCGTTCAGTTCTGTGTGAACAGTTCATGGTGTCTGTGTGATTACCTTGTTGGTTTCGCCTTCCTCGAATCCGATGAGCAACAGCGCCTGACGAACCCAACCAATTCAGCTGGAGATCAGCATAGCAGAAGCAGCAATAGCAAGGAAGAATTGTCGCAGTTCGGGGCTCACCGGCGGTCCGTACATGGGATCCTCGGCGTTCAGCGGCACGAACTTGGAGTCCTCCTCCTCCATGAGTTCGCCGGGGACCCCTGAGGCACAGACAGGTGAGATTTGCGCAACAAGACCGATCAGCTAACCATGGATGTGCGCGCACCTTCGGGAGGCGGCAACGACCGGAGCGGGCGCCACCTTCTCCCCCTCTTCCGCGGCGGCGGCAAGACGCAAGCGGGGGCGCGCGGAGATCGAGATCGAGATCGAGGGAGTAAGGTGGAGGCGTAGCGGCGGCGGAGGAGGAGGAGGAGTACGGGGGTGGCAGCGGCCATCGTCGTCGCCGGCGCCGGCGGTGAGGACGACGACGAGGGGAGTTATCCTCTTCAACTCCTCCTCTGTGTGGTCTCCGCTTCGTCGGCGTTTTCCCGCCACCACCACGCGACCTCAGCCGTCCGATCACCATCGTGCATTCGTGCGTCTGAGACTGAGAGTGGGTCAGCCGCTCGCGAATCGCGCCGTTCGTGTTGGGCTTCGCGCCGCGCCCTAAATGGGCCGGGCCCGATCCAATCGCTTCCGGCCCGGTACGGCCCATCAAGCGGCCGCATTTCACGCGGGCCAACGCCTTCGCCTTTCCGGACTCCCAAGCTTTTCTCCCCCGCACGCGACGACCTCGCCGTCGCCGCAGCAGTAGCCGCCGCCGCCGCCATGGGGAGGCGATCCGGGGGGAGGAAGCTGCCCTTCTTCGCCTCGAACGCCTCCACGTCGTCCTCCACCAAGCGGACCCGCTCGGCGCGCCGCCTCCCCTCGCTCACCAGGCCCCGCGCGTCGAGCTCCCCCTCCCCGGCCTCGCCGTCCACCCCACCGCCGTCCGCGTCGCACCCCGCCCCTCCGTCCCCTCCCCTCGCCGTATCTCCCGCCGGCGCGGGTAAGGTCGGCAAGAAGAAGGCCGGCGCGCGCCTGTGGATGCGGCTCGACCGGTGGGGCGTCTCCGAAACCCTCCATCTCGACAAGGGCTCCATCATCCGCCGCGCCGGCCTGCCGCCGCGGGACCTCAGGATCCTCGGTCCCGTCTTCTCCGACTCCTCCAGCATCCTCGGTGAGCTCACCCGCGCCCGTTAATACCGATTGCTGCTTAGGGTCGCTTTTGTTGTAACAATACAAAATGTTTAATTGTGCAGCTAGAGAGAAGGCGATGGTGATCAACCTAGAGTTCATCAGGGCAATCGTTACGGCCGATGAGATCCTTCTATTGGATCCTCTCACGATCGATGTGATCCCTTTTGTTGAGCAATTGACGCATCATCTCCCTCTAAAGAATCTGGTGTGTGGGAATGGGCAACGTGGTGGTGATGACCATGGGGAAAAGCATGATGACTCGCCTGGAGATCAGGTACCCCGTCTTAACGAGGCCACCGGGGCAGAGCACGAGTTGCCATTTGAATTCCAGGTGCTGGAGCTCGCGCTTGAGACCGTGTGCTCTTCGTTTGACGTCAATGTGTCTGGTCTTGAAAGACGAGCCACTCCGGTACTCGAGGAACTGACCAAGAATGTGAGCACAAGGAACCTCGATCGTGTGCGAACTCTCAAGAGTGATCTTACCCGTTTGCTTGCCCATGTGCAGAAGGTACCATTAGAGATAAGAGTTGTGTCTGCCTTTGGTCTGCCAAAGTTTGAAGTTTTCATCCCTGTTTGACTGTCTTTATTATTGCATATTATTTTGACTAATCAAAAGCTATATTCATAGTATGTTCTAGCTGTTCTTTTCTGTGGTTAAAGTTTAATTGCACTAAGGGGCATGGATGGTCCAAACAGGCCCTAAGACAATAGTATTTCTTCTTTGGAGCTATGTGGATATAACTGAACTTAAAAGCAGTACTGAATATTTGTTCAAAAGAATAGTATGCCTTACCTAGCCAGTATAATTTTACCATCTCAAACCTATAATAGTTATGGTTCACCGTGGACCAATCACCAACTGAAGTCTTCTGTGCCGTGGTCCTGTGTGCACGAGGGAACAATTGTTTCATGTACATAGAAACGTTGTAGTGCATATGTGTTGAAAGAGCCAACGTCTTCAGGTGTATAGACTTTGGATTATCAAAATACATGTTTATATAATTTTAGTTCTTACTGTATGGTTGGAACTTAGGGCATATAAAACAAAAGGTGGTTATAAGCAACTGATATTTTTTTTGTTCGTGATGTTCTATGTACGTACCTATTTATTTCTTTTTTGAGCCTGTTGATTTTGTTTTATATGCAGTATTGCTGCTGGGTAGTTTGGCTGTAGTTTTGAGAACCTTGATGGTTACCTGCATGCTGCTCTAAACAAGGGCTTCTTCTGAAGATATGTATTTTAACTCTCCTATGATTTCAGGTCAGAGATGAAATAGAACATCTTCTGGATGATAATGAAGACATGGCACATCTGTATCTAACAAGGAAGCAATTACAAAACCAGCAAGTTGAGGCGTTAATATCATCGGCTGCTTCCAATAGCATTGTTCCTGCAGGAACAAGTCTGTCCAGGTTGAACTATAGTTTTCGGCGCAGCGTGAGCATCGCTACTAGTATGCATTTGGATAATGACGTGGAAGACCTAGAGATGTTGCTTGAGGCTTACTTCATGCAATTGGATGGAATTCGCAACAGAATTTTGTCGGTTAGTCCTTTTACCCATATTGAAATGGGATAGTTGCACTTCTACTTGGATATACTTAATGCTATATGACTTATCCTAGTGTTCATTTGGACTTATTCTCTGCTGACTTATCATAATGAATATAATTGTAAGTCCTTGTTGGAGATAAATTGTAAAGATACACAGCCACATCTTGTTGCTAAACATAGATTTGAGTTAGTATTCAAGTTAGCAATTGATGTTGAATTCTTTAACTACTAGAAGTTGCTAAACATAGATTTGAGTTAGTATTCAAGTTAGCAATTGATGTTGAATTCTTTAACTACTAGAAGTTGCTAAACATAGATTTGAGTTAGTATTCAAGTTAGCAATAGATGTTGAATTCTTTAACTACTAGAAGTAGAAGTTGCTAAACATAGATTTGAGTTAGCAATAGATGTTGAATTCTTTAACTACTAGAAGCACATCTCTCTTTTCTGATGAAGAAACAAGGAAAGTATATCACTTTTCTGTATAATTCTTTGGTGCCCCTTATGCTATATCTTGGTGTGGACATAATTTCTTGTTTGAAATTAAACAGGTTCGAGAGTATATTGATGATACAGAAGACTATGTCAATATTCAACTTGACAACCAGCGTAATGAACTCATTCAGCTTCAGCTTACACTGACTATTGCATCCTTCGGCATAGCTGTCAACACCTTCATAGCTGGGGCTTTTGCGATGAACATCCAGAGCAAATTGTACAGCATTGATGATGGTAGCTTCTTTTGGCCATTTGTTGGGGGCACCTCATCAGGCTGCTTCATGATCTTCATTGTCTTATTATGGTATGCCCGGTGGAAGAAGTTGCTTGGTCCTTGAACACAAAGTAACAAGTCACAAGTCATGAGAACTGTCTCGCTGTAAAGGGCATGCATTTTGACTTGTATCGTCTGCAGAAAGGAGCAGGCATTTGAAACATAAAAGAGAATCCTAGGATTAGGGAGAAACTCTGATGCATTTATGTTTCACTGGTAAATAAGATACATTTTCTGTAGTTTTCCCTTGGTAAAAAATATAGTATACTAACATGTTATGATCATCAACACCCTTGAATTGATTGTGGATTTGTTGGTTATAGGGGATCCAATCATCCTGAGGCAGCAGTATGTCTTCTTTGCAGATAGATAGCTGACTGAACTTTATGGACAATACTGAATAGTATATCGGTATGTCATTAACTCATTATATGCCAGTTAATTGAACCATATTTAGACAAATATTGGTTATGGCCAATTGAAGCTTTCTTCCTTGGCCCTGTGTACATGAAGGATTGATGGGGTTGTTTGGTTCTAAACCATTCTTAACATAACCAAATAATTGGCATTGCTAAAAAATTGTCCCTTATTTGGCTTGGTTAAGTTTGGCACTAGCCTAGCCCCAAAATTTTTGGCTTGCCAAATCTTGCCATTGCCAAAAAAAAAAGAGAAGGCAATGCTAGGAATGGTAGAGAACCAAACAAACCTGAAATAACCCAGCGACATTTGTTCATTTGTTGAGGGAACAGAGACATTTGTGGAGGGTGACGTGCATTTTTGCTCGAGACGTCTGTACTCTGTACAATGGGAGCATACATTTCACATTTGAAGGGTAAAAGAAAACCGTAGGGGCTAAAGCCTAGTGAGAGACTCTGATGTTCTACGTTTCACGAGCAGTAAACACCACAAAATTGCTCTGATCTTCCTTAAACAAAATTATACGGGTACATCATGTTCTTCCTATTTCATCCATTATATAATATAAACTCATTTTATCCTGCTGCAATGCAATCCTGTCATTCATATGACACATTTTTTTTGTCCTGACAAAATGTATTGGCTCTTCATTCCTGTGACACGATTACGAAGATGACACCCCAAAGAAACACATACCTTGAGGAACGAACAAGCAAACGAACATAAAAAACTCTCTCAAACTCCCTGAGGCCTTGTTCGGTTAATCCCTCTCACAAGAGGATTGATGAAGATTTGGAGAGGATTTATTCCACACCTATTGTGATGTGAAATTATTTCTCTCCTTTTTTAGGATTAAACGAACAGGACCCGAAGAAATATTCATGGTGGCTGGAAACTATTACCATGAAAGCAACCTGCTGCTCATAAAAAAACTTGCTTCGAGGTGACGCGATAAACAGCATTGTGATTTCTGAAGGAGCTAACAAAAGAAGGGATGATGAACTATTATCACAAGATGATCCAGAGAATGTACAACCACCTGATATCCCATGAGCGCGAAAAAAGGCGGTGAAAAAGAAAAGCTAAGAATAATCTAATCTTATACCTTGCTATCAGTACACTAATCACCAAGTTTGAAACTAAAAAGGTTTAACAAGAACAACGCAGAAGAAAACATGCAACAGTTGATCACAACTGATGCTACCTTCCTTTTCTTTTTCTTCCTCTTTTTTTTCTTTTTTTTTCATTTTTGGTCTTCTTGCATTCTTAAATTCGGTGCTGTTTTTAAAAAGAGCTTCTTAGCTATGTAGGAACTGAGAATGGAGCAAGGGAATTTGCAGGGAGAGTAACACCACCCCCTCGAAGAGAAACTGAAGGTCGGCTCCAGCTAGCAGTGGTTATAGCATTCGAATCAAAGAACACCACAACAACTGTTATATCATCATGGAAGTGCCGCCTTACCCCACGATCAATTTTCTTGAGATCTGAATACCTCATCTCCCTCTTTTTTGCTGCCTGCTGCATTGCAGCCTTTACTAGTCTTCTAGCAATCCCCTGATACACAGGAAGTTATAGTAGCATTAATAAGATAAGCAATTGATTGTTATCTGTAAGATGAACAAAAGCACAAAAAATAGAGTACAAGATTTCATTTGATGAAGCTGGGTTGCACTACATGATCTGCAACTAATAAGTGTAGAAAATCATTTAAGATGGATCCATAGTGAGCATCTTGAGGTGGACAGATATAGTGTGTGAAGTTGCAAGGAATATAAACAAATTAGCAATGTAACAGCTCATCAGTATTGATCTCCCTGTATAGTGCATATATTAATAGGATCAATGTATCATATCAACAATTGAAGAATTTCAGTGCAAACAATTTAAGTGACACATGTATTTTCATGAATTGAATTCATTCAAGGATTAAGAATCAAATAAAGTGATATGAAAAGGATTATACAGTGTAAAGAAAGAACCTGCTAGATTATCAGGGGCATAGGATTGGATGGGGAAAAAATACATAATCCTTGGGACCAAATACAGTGCAGTTGTCTCAAACAACATTAACAATTGATCATACCCCTAACAGCAGATCCCGTAAAAATCTGAATTCCTAAAATACCTACAAGGCTACAACTAATGAACTGCTACAACCTAATAACTTTCTAAATTCACAATGTAAAGGTGCATTCATAATTTCACATGGTATCATATTAACATATACCTAACAAGTTCTTTCTGAATATTTGTTACATTTAAAAGAAACTTAGAAACAGCAAGTTCTAAATATATTCAACATGGTCTTCTCTACTTTCTCAGACAATAGACATCCAACCATCTATTTACTCTAATGATAATAACAATTGAAGCATGTAACTATTACAAAAGCGTATGGAGATTTCTTCTATTGGACAAGCAATAATATGAACAAGCACTTCGCCATTGAAAGAATTAATTTACATAAGATAAGAATACATACATTGCGGGGATTATGTTGGACAAGATCAACAGCTTCCTGATTACTAATATGCTCCCATAGTCCATCAGATGCAAAAATGATGAACTGATCAGTTGTCTGTAATTGGTGTACAACAATAGCTGGTTCAGAACTAAGAAGAGGCCTCCTGAAAGTTTCTTGAAGCCGAAATTTGCTATGCAAAGGTTCTCTGTTGAACTCCGGTTTCTTCAGATATACGTCTCCAATGGATCTTGTTATCTGGAACACACCATCATACCACGTAAGATGTACTGCGGGAACGCAGCAGTTTAAACAAAGTATCATGGCACCTCTTATACACGCTAATTACCAGAAGCAATCAGCATAGCATTAATAATTGTTCCTTCAGGGAGATCGCAATTGAATTCAAGAACTTTACATCATATTGGTCTTTGTCCATAACAGCAGTGTCATGTTATTGAAGTTGCATTACTTTTAGAGATAAAAAGATTGATTCATGGTTATTGAAACTTGAAAGGAAGCATAGTTATGGAATCACTTATATTTATTTAGCTGTGATAAATGAGAATTTTCCTATTACCAAACAAATAAACAAAAGAAGCTAAATTCTGCAGAAGTTGCCATCACACAGCATGTTCTAAAGGGCTTGAAATTACCAGATTAATTGGGAAAAACAGAAACATATACACTTATTTTATGAAGGCAGGTCCAGATTATAACAGTGCAGATGGATGGCGTACATAATAGAGCATTACTCCATCCATATCAGAGAAGTACAATTCTAATTTTGGACATAAACCTAAGAGTGGCACAGCAAACACAATTATGCTTTCAGTTGACTGACTATAATCTAGTCCCGTGCCAATTGCATGGGAAAGTCCGCGAGTAATTATTAGAACAAGATGTCAAGAAAAATGCTTGAAGATTCTACAAAATAATGAGATGAGTCAAAATGGTTAGACAACAAATAGCAAAATAATTAAGACGTCCAGATATGTACCTGGATAATACCCTTCACACGCCAAACATTGTGCTTTAGAACCACAATATGGGGATCATCAGGATGTGCTGCCTGCAGCTCTCGCCTAACCTCTTCAAAGGATGCATTGTGTTCTGCTGACAACTGCATAGCCAGAACCTCTCCAGTTCCCTTCACAAGTCTACCGAGAACAGCACGGGAATCGCCAAGATTTGCAATATATAGATTTCCAGCACAGATCACACCAACTAGACAGCAAGAGCCTACCGCCGCTAATTGAGGCCTCAACGACCATTGACTACTAACTAGAGAAAAGAATCCCTCCTCGGTTGCTCGAAATGCCTTCCGAATCACATCCGCTGACATGCACTTGTGCTCAGAAGCAAATCCTGAAAAAGGAAGGTAATCATGGGCATGTACAACTGATGATTGGCAAGTAATTAAAGCTATAGTGATGCACAGGGAGAAATGATTATTAGCAGTTACTTGTAAACAAATAATTATACAATCAGATGTAACTAGAAGATGCCATGCTTTATATTCATAAAAAAATTCTTGCAATCAGTTTCCAAACTGGCATGTGATGTGGTGTTTAATTACATCCCAGAAATTCATCTACATGCCAAAATTAGGGCAATCGTTGCATTCAAATATGTGCGCACTTTTTCGCGGTAATATACGCCGTACCGCATCTCATGCAATGATGCAATGCAGCTTATAACAGATATCTACTCAACAGGAAACCATTTTTGCTCGACAACTATCAATATCAACACATATACACTTGCAGCACATCATAAGCAATTGGACGAATCACCTATTAATCAGATAGCATAGTGAGATCGGCATTGGATTAAAGGATGAAGATTTCAGCAGCAGTAGATGCCTCACCCCTCAGATGGTTGAAGAGATAATCATTGATGTAGCGCGCCGTCTCCGGGCCTCCATGCCCATCATAGACGCCAACAAAGGTGCCCTGCAGGTTAGGATCCGTGGTGCTCAGCGGCCCGGATTCCACCTGGCTGTGGTCCTCGAGCAGATTGTTGGCCTGGACCACGGCCATCGAGAACTCGCCGGCGACGAGCTGACCGGCGTCCTTGTACCACAGCAGCCCATCCTGCCGCCCCGCCGCGTCCGATCCCTTGCGGGGGCGCCCGGCCGGCGACGACGCCGGGCCCCAGCAAGATCTCAAGTATTCCATCGCAGCAGATAGCATCCTTCATCTCCGACACCTCCCCATCGCCCACTTCCTCACAAAGGCCATTTCTTTACCCCCAATACCTTCCTCTCCTCTCGTTTCTTCGTGAAATCTGCAATTGCATCCAAACAAACACGCATCTCTGGATCAAGAACCACAGACTACATGATCAGAGGGAGAAGGATCAACGAGACGACCATACTCTACTTGCATTGGAACATGAGGAAGAAGAAAGAAGCGAAAAAGAACTCGCCTTTTTTCTTTCTAGGATTAGCTTCGAGATTCCTGCGCGATCGATCTCGCAACCGAAAGGGGTGGCCTTAGATCTGGAAGAAACCAATCGATCTCAAGCTCGGAGGAAGCAGCAAAGATTGGGTTTTTTTGTGGAGAAACGGTGGGCTCCTCCTCTCCTCTCCAGGATCCAAAAGAAGCAACCAGGAAACTGAACCAAGACGACTAAAAAAAGATGCGCTTTTTCGCTTCTCCTCTCCCCCCTGCCTACCTCTCCTGCCAAATCTTGCAGACAGCCTCGATGAACAGATAGATCAGGGTATCTTTTTATCTTCTCCTCCACTACACAAACAACTGCACAACACAACCAAGAGAGGAGAAGAGAGGAGAAGGAAAAAAAAAAACAGCAAAAGAAGCAACCAGGAAGAGAGAGAGGAGAGAGAGGTTCAGGGCCAGCAAGGCAGGGGCTCAGAGATGGGCTCTACAAGTCCTAATTTCTGAGAGGGATTTGGGAGTGGTGGTGGTGACTGTTTTTGTGGCCTTTTGTTCCATTTAAATCTCTTTTTTTTTCTTGCTCTCTACACCTTTCTTACCTAGAAAGAAAAGAAAAAGGGACATTTATGTATGTAGCTCTACTATACTAGTACTACTCTTTTTCTTTCCTCTCTATCTCTTTTCTTTTCCTCCTTGTCAATATGCATGACGTGCTGTTTTGTATCTTTGCTGGTCTCACATGGTTTGACCTGTTTTGTTACTTCATCGCTACTCTTCAGACTTCAGAGTGTAGTTGAAAAAATATATATCTTTCAGGTAAAAAAATATCAGTTAAAATTAACTGCAGAACTGTAGGACTGTTCGTATAAGTATTTGATCTGAAACTTAACATTGTACCAGCTGCAGTGCCTTTAATTGGAGATTTGTCAGGTACTCCGAAATCTCACATAATACTTAAAAATCATTCAAGATATGTGACAATTTCATGCCATCTTTATGACATTTATTCATTGTATTATTGTCGCATATAATATCTATTTTTATTATTACAATAAATGAGATATTTTAATAAATAAACCTAACAAATAGTTTAGAATTAGTGGACTAAGCACTGCAATAGAAGTAATTTTGAGAAGAAAACATATTTTGTATAGATATGGAGTAAAAAGCCAACTGTCCCACAAAGTAGCTGAAAAGAAATGTTTTCGTATAACGATTAAGGCTGTGTTCGTTTGTGTTCATTTGTTGTTGTTACCCGCGCGCGCGGTACGCACGAAAAATGGAACGGTTCATTAGCACGTGATTAATTAAGTATTAACTAATTTTTTTTGAAAATGAATTAATTTAATTTTTTTAAACAACTTTTGTATAGAAACTTTTTGCAAAAAAATACACCGTTTAGTAGTTTGAAAAACGTATCCATAGAAAAAAAAACACTGTACGGCGTTGGTAACGCTTCAAACGAACTCAGCCTTTAATGATGCACCTGGCTTAACTGACAGTGGCTAATTAACTTATTTAAACCACCAGCCAAGCTCCATGCACGGATGGATGGATCGATCGAACATGGCGTCCAAATTGGCACGGTGATGTTCGGAGAAATTTCATAGGATTTGTCTGTTTGAGGTGAGGAAATGATTATCGATTAAACAAAGGTGACCCAACGCACCTGCCTGCCAATTGTTTGAGGTGACGCGGCCGAGACGCAAGTGGAGTCGCGCCGCGCGCGCGACACACATGGCGAGGCGATGCCATGGCGAGCGCGGCGCGCATGCATGCGTGCGTGGCCGCGGCGCGGTTGACGCCGCGACAGGCGAGGTGGCGACCTCACCTCTCTCGCTTTGCTCGTCGCTACGGAACAACGGATATGATGACATGTACTATCTGCATTTTGCTTCCGCCTGAAGACTCCTCGTTGGCTTCGGATGGATTCACATTCTCGTGGTGTTCGTATGGTACATTCTGTGTTCCGAAGTTGTGATTGAAAACTAATCCTACGCACACGTAAAACGGAATGACTCATTAACACATGTTTAATTAAGTATTAATCTATTTTTTTAAAAATAAATTAATATGATTTTTTAAAACAACTTTTATATAATTTTTTTAATAGTTTAAAAAACATGTGTGCAAAAAATGAGAAATATGAGTTGAGAAAGATGAGAGAAGAACGTTTTAGGTTCTAAACTTCAATTCCTAAGTACAACTTTTTCTCGTTTTTCATAACAACATTTTTTGAACGGCTAATAGTGTGTTTTGTGAAAAAATATATATATAAATTTTTTGAAAAAATCAAATAATTCTGTTTTTAAAACTTATAATAGTAATATTTAATTAATCATGCGTTAATGAGTCGTACAGTTTTACTTGTTGTTAATATGCTACTCCGATAAAAAGTTTCAAATGAGGCTTTAGAGATTTAATCAAAGAAAAAATGTTATTTTGGTTGCATGTCATTACTTGGATGGGTCAAGAGATGAAAAGATATCAGGAAAGGAATGGATCGTTGGTGTCATTGCGTGTAGTTTGGTGATTTGCATTGGTTGGTGGTGCGGATATGAGTTCGTGGCTTGAGTATCGGATATTTAACTTACTGACATAACATGCGCGCATATAATTAAGGATGATAAATAACTCAACATTTTATCTTATAAAATTTGAGATTATGTTTAAAATAATGTGAGCTAAATATCTATTTATATTTTAACTAAAAAAATATAGGAGAGGTTAGATAGAGTTGTGAAAGTACTGTGCACGGTGGCAACACGGCAGCGCCGCGGTTGAATCGCGCTGTGGCCTCGCTGGCCGCCACTTCGGCCGTAGCCGCTGGGGCCGCGGGTCCCTGCTCCGTCCACCGCACCGTGGGCCGTCCGATCAGCATCCTGCGTCTCCTGTGCTCCAACGCAACGACAAGTTAATCAATTGCTAGCTTTCTCCTGTGCTCTCTGCGTCGCCGGTCACTGGTCAGAAAATCATACTTGTACAGTAAACTCGCATCACTTCCACATGCGGAAATTGGCACGAGAGTTTCTGAGAATTCTCGTGGATTCGTGCGTTGAGAGGCATATCGCATGGGAAGAAAATTACACAGGACTGAAGTCCTTTTCTCATCTCATCCGAAAGACTTCGTCTTCTTGCACGATACCTATCCAGCACAAATCTTAAAGCAGGCAACATCTTTCTCTTTCCCAATTCCCTTTTGTCCTTCGATTTGCTCGGCAAGGCGGAAGGCGAAGCTTATGCATGTCTTTCACTGCGGGCGCGGCAGCGGCCATCGGTTTCGAGGTACCTTCAGGAACAGGCTTGGCCAGTAGACAAATAAGAGTAGATGGTTAAATGTTAGAATGCTTAGATGTTGCTCTCGTTACTTTAATTTCAATCTCCATTACAGATAATCATTGGTGGTTATTGAATTTATCTAAGCCTTTAGGAATTCTTTTTTATAACGATAATTTGCCCTTCTCAACAAGAGGCTTGATGCTGCAAATGACAACTAGATTATATTATGCACCATCATGCGAACTCTTAAATAAGATGGCCCATTGAGCAAGCGACGAACGGAGTGCACACACTGCGGCAAGGCATGGCACGCGCATGCCTCCTCTCCGCAAGTGCAGCTGCGCATGGTCTCAACATCACGCTCTCCGATTTTTGCTCGTCGCCACGGCCCAAGCAATGCCTTGCTGTTGCTAAGCGCGAAGGATGGAAGCAAGAAGAATGGAATTGGGAGGGAGGAGAGAGCGCGTTGAGATTCGTATTGGACAGACGTCACGGAGAAAAACGAAGTCTTACGGATGAGGGATTTCCGTCATATGTAATTTTCTTCCTATCGCATGTGTGTGCTTGCTAATCCAGATGCGTTTGATTTGGTTGACACGTTAATTTCCATGAAAACTAGGACTAGTAACCTTTTTTTCCCGTGAAAAGATCTGCGAATTTAATTTGACTGAAGCATAGAGCAGCTGGTACCACACATTCACGGGAGGAATTGGAAATTCGAAACTGAAGATTTCCATGACAGAGAGGCTGGATATGCAGAGACTGAAGACAACATGGATCGAGCAAGCATAGTAATAAAATCTCGAGTTTGTGTTCAGATCCAGTTTTTCTTTACAAAATCTGTTACGTACATTCTTGGTTACTTCTCTTGTTAATTTTGCCTTGCATATATTGCTACAAACTCTCAATTAACAGATGAATTAATTTAAGCCTTAACTAAAGCAAACAAAACGAGAAGGCAGCAACAATAATTGAGCCGCGCTTTACAAAAGCTACACAAACCCAATTCCAGTTCCTCCGATTAATCACACACATACACACATCAAAGAGCGCACAATCGAGATCAATCACGCACTCCATCGACGAAAGCCGTTGCGACCTTTTACCAGTTCGATCCATTGCACATGAACGATGCAGGTTAACTAAAGTTAGTTGCAAATATCACACATATGCGATCGAGAAGAGATTAATTTGATCGGTGTGGATCCATGTCAATCGCAATTATGCAAAGCCGAGGGATCATCGCCTACATCCATGCAAAAAAGGTGTACTACCGCTGATCGATATGCGCTGCAAGTGGGCAGAGGCCATGCATGCAAGCTAATTAAGCTCGATCTGGATGTGACATCTCGAAACTTGGCATGTGATCCATCGAGCTTGAGCTTGAAGAAATAACTAGCTAGCTCGGCTCATTTCCTTATAATTATTCATGGAATTATTGAAATAAATTATTTACTCCACGTTTTAAAAATAAATTCTTTTAAAAAAATTTTCTACTGAAATTATTTGTTTTAAGCTATCCATTAAACTTATTTCTTAAAATACTTAATTTGTTCGTGCAATAAATAGATAATTCCTAACAATAATTCGCTTCATAATCTAAACCAAACCATTAAAAATACTCTCATGGATCCATCAATCATTAATTCGATCCTTAACTATTTTGCTACTTAATTAGTTACTCCACCGTTACTCTCATGGAGTATTTCTTAATTAATTTGTTTGTTACTATATTTCTGATAGATGATTCCTTTGCGGCGAAGATATTAATTATATATTAGTCTGGTCGTGGATAGCGGTCAAAGTGCCCGGGTGATTCTTGGAGTGCAATTTACGGCAGGAACTACGCAGGATTAATACTCACTGACTCGGTTGGAGTCAAGCGGCAAAATTTGTACGGCGATGATGCTGATGATGGCGTGAACGTTATGTACATATGCATATGCAATGAGCACTTACTGCTTAATTAAGTACAGTACTACAGTGTTGTATTTTTCGTGCATATGCATATATACGCAATGATCAGTTACATGTTCAGAAACTGAATGAATTTAGCTGAAGAATTCTATGCATCTTTATTGGGACTGCCAATACATATTGACCACAAAACCAACTACTAAATCTTACGAATTTTGAATCATTCGATCAAGATCCAACGCCCCACAGCCTCCTGGTCTCCCCGGCCCGAGCTCGTGAAATGTGCTTCCGCCCCTCCATCCTCCATTTATTCATGAGCTCCGACGAGTCCTCCGTTAGCACATGTCAACACCCTACCCTCCTTCTGTATCCCTGACAGCTTCTATCGTCGGATCTGTCATCGCCATTCACTGTCGTCTAGGAGTAGCTGTTAGCCAATATTCTCGCACCTCGTACCCCTTCTCCATCTCATTGACGCCGCCTTACACCTCCTAACCTCCTCACTTTGCTCCTACCCCCTACCCTGCCCACTGCCAACCTCTCTAAGATGGTGTCTGAATCTTCTGAAGATGATAAAGATGAAAAATAAAGTGTTTCACGTAAAACGAGATGATATTAACGTGCGATTAATTAAATTTTAATTATTACAAACTTGAAAAATGGATTTATCTGATATTTTAGAACAATTTTCATATAAATTTTTTTTTGCATGAAACACACCGTTTAACAGTTTGAAAAACGTGTCATGATAATCTTTATCTTTATCCTGAAAGTTTAGAACTTCCGAACACTACCTAAGACAGGAAACTTTCCCCCGCTTTCGCCTTTCCCAAACCCTCCTCTCACCTCAACTCTAACACCCAAACCTATCTAGGTTAGGCCAATATCATCACACCGAAGTTGCTACAACTCATCAGAGTTGGAGGAGAAGAAGGCTTGGCATGAATCATGTCGTGAATTCTAATTCAAAATCTGTAAGATTTTGAATTTTTTTTTGTCCCATGTAGGTTTTTTTTCGCGGTTGTATATATAGATGTGAATTTTGTATTATATATATAGTGCCGTGAGCAGTACAATACTCCTTTTTCATTTCTTAGTCTTATAACCTGCCAGAAAATGCTTTAGTACGTGCACGTACGGCCGGCCGCCCTCTCTAGTTGACCTGGTTAATTAATTAGTTTATATGCTGGACCTAATAATGGCTGAGTCGGATTAGCATCATCAGCTGGATGCTGCGTGCAATCTAAATTATGAATGCTGTGCTCTGCCTTGACCATCGATCGATAGAATGGGATTCGACCGCATGCAAATGCACATGCACATGCACGCATGCGCCCTCCATTATTCTTCCCAAGGGGTTCATCATGTATGTGCTCGTTATTTGACCTGGCAAGATAGCAGGTAATTAGTCTAAGATGGGTTTAATTAGAGAGTGGCTAGCTAGGTAGCTGACTCAGATCAACATCAGCTCAAATGTTCTCTGAAACTCTGATGCTGGACGTGATTCTCGACCACTGCTGCCTCGGTTCAAAATGACTTTAACTTCCGCATATCTCCTATTACCTCCGTCCTAAAAAGATTTTACTTTTATACACGTATCTGATCACGATGAAGGTAGGAGTAAAACATATCAATAAAAAACTAAAAATACTATTTTTTTTATTTTCTCAAACTCCAATACATTTGTTCTCCACTTTAATTTCTCAGACTTGAATGTATTTGTTCTCTACTTTCTCGAATCCTAATTTCTGAAGTATTTAAAAATAAGGTTTTTTTGGATAAATGATGAAAAGGGGAAAAAATGAAGCCCTCGTAGTTGTAGGGTGGAGGGAGTAGCAAATTCAGCAAGCACAATTAGCATCATGCTTTGTTTCTTTCTCCCTTTCTTTTTATTGCGATACGATGCATCAGAAGTTAAAATTAAACAGAGGCACGCGTACGATGAGTATTACGATGAGGCCACCTGCTGTGACGTAGAACAAATGTAAGGCCGAGAAGAGAGAAGTTAATTAAATTAAGCGTCGTGATCGATGACGCTGGAAAACTGAACTTTTTCCGAAGAAATCCCTGCATTACGCTGCACATTAAGGGACGGGACAACGCGGGCGAGATTTGCTTGAATCGACATGTCAAATCCGCTTGATTATTCAGCTCAATCGGCTGCATATGTTAGCATATGTCTTTGAGTAACAGCGCAGGAACTGAAGATTCGCTCTGTCTGTCCCTGCATGCAGCCGCTGGTTTCTGCCGACGTTTTTCCAGATGCATTGCGTAATTCTACTAGCTGAGATGCTTATCGGTTCCTGTATGATGGCGTACGTCTGCATTGCAAGCGATAAGTTAGCAAAGGCAGCTTGAATTTGCTCTAAAATATATACGCTGCCGACGAACTAGATAAGTAGATAGATATATACAGACGAACATACATACAGACAGAGTCAATATATATCCATATCATCGTATGATCTTAGATTATTACTCTACCATCGATCATAAAAGAGGCAAAGAAAACATGCAGAGTTGGGCAAGTTCAACGTGTGTTTAACTGTTTATATACGCTGTAACCATCACACGTCTGGAATTAATTAAGCTAGCTAGTCGCGTGAATATCTGCTTATACTTATGCATATGAATAATATGATTTCATCAGGGCTTGTGTGCCACAGTGCCCCCAGCTATACACATCTGTCTCTCCAAATTTGCTAATCGATATAGACACGTGTAGTTTTGACCTTAAGATGAGACAAATAATGCTCAATGATCAAATTACAAGATTAAACCAGAGCACAAAAGTTCATGTACTACGATAATACAAGTCTACGTCGAGTGGTTGGTTCTTCTACACAATTGTCAAGTCGTTGTATACACGCTCATGTACTATGGCTCAGTGTTGTCTGCTTCTTCGTCGGAGCATAATTCTGGCCCCGTCTTCCATTTCTGACTCTGCAAGGGAGCAGATAGCTGACAATCTGAATGCATGTGTCATCCATATCTGACTATTCGTTCGGTCTCAAAATATAATTACTCTTTTCACCCTCATAAAATATAACAATATCTTATTAGACGCTACAAATCTAAATTAGATGGTATCTAATCGAGTACTAAATTTACTATATTTTAGGACAAACGAAACATTTAGGAGTAATGCCTATTTTCGAAAAGATTAAGGTTAAGAAAGTAGATAATAAAAAAATAAATGTGAGAAATGTTATTTGTTGAGATAAGAAGGTTGGGGGATGATTAGTTGTATTTTAAGATAAATTTTAGAAATAAGTTTATTTTGAGACGGAGGTGGGTGCATACAGAAGCAGTTATAGGACGACGACGTCACTATTCAGAAACAAACCGGAATGCAATGATGCATCATAATCTGTTTGGTTCGACGCATGCATTTGAATTTTTGTTGTCTGGGGGCCAAAGTGAGTAGGAGCTGTAGAAAAGAAGGAAGAACCAAATTCCCTAGCCAAAATCAGTGACCGCCCACATCTGGAGCTCTGGTTTTCAGTGCCTCTTAATTTGGCAGGCACGAGTTCATCATTAAACAACGGATTTGCGTCGTTTTCCCTCTGCTGGTTTGCTTGATCCGTCCACATCTAGCATAATAAGGTGATCAAGATTTGTTTCTGGAAGATCTTTAATTTAGTGGTTCTAGAAGCAGTAGAAGCACTGGCAATTGACCAATGACTCCATTTCTCCATGGACTGTTCCTGGACCAAGATGGTGGGCCAGATGGGCTCACCAACGGATTATTGGGCTGTGAGTAGAGGCCCATCAGAAGTTTGGGCCTGAAAGCCTGATTTCACAGTGACTAATTGAGAGAGAATTAGCAGATAAGCATACGGTCATAGGCCCAGAGCGTGCAAGATCTTCAGAGTTTCAGACTATCAGACATATGCAAGCCAGGATTGACCACAATGACAGCGAGCCAACCTCTGAAGCAATTCCTTATCCACAGTTTCTGCCCATTTCATTCATCTCATCAAAGTGATTGCTACACACACGCCATTTTTCACCTCAAGTGATTTTACAATTTTTGAAGAGATACCTGAAGTTACAATGATTTTACTGTAAATTTACGATACCTCCTGATACCTCAACACAACAGAGATACCACGGTACAATATTTCCTTCCGGCATCTACTCAAGGACGGTAATTTTTTTGGGGGGTCTCATTCTCTCTCCATCTGCACGAGACTGCAATCACTTGCTCACACCCCTTCCCCTTACGGGTATCAGGATGCAGTAGTTCTACTCTACTACACAACCTATGTACCACGAACTCCACCATTCATCGCCGTGTCCGATTCGGAGTACGATGACGAACTGATCGTTCATCAGATTCGAGATTCAGATGATCAGATGTCTCGCCGGCACAGCGGGCAGGAGCCGTGCCTCACCAGCCAGCAGTCGATGCACGGCACGTGGAAGACGTGCCGGCAGCTCGGTAGCCTCCTTGCCATCTCACCTACGTGAAAATCCTGCAAAAATTTAACCATCCCAATGGGATGAATCATGCATACTTTAAAAAAAAAAAAGAAGACGACGAGGATTTGGTGAGTGGCCAACCTGGAGGCACACGGAGCAGCAGATGGCCTCGCCGGCGGAGTCGACGGCGTTGTCGCCGGTGATCTTGATCGCCGGCAGCCGGCGGAGCGTGTCCGCCGGTAAACCCTTGGTGCCGCCGGTCTCGAACAGGTCGCTGGTCTCGGCGAACGGCGAGCTGATGGCGCTTATCTGCAAGCAAACGTAACATTCAGACAAATAATCTGACGAAAGGTTACAGACTGCGGTGAATTCCGACAACGAGACAGTAAAAAAAAGAACCATTTTTGTAAAGCATCTATGATGATCTGAATAGCAGATTAGTACATCAGATTGTTACGTCAAACCGAACCACTACATTGGTGATAGTTAATTACAATCATTAGGTACTAGTGCAAGTCTCTTTCTGAATTCTCACACACAGAAAAAATTCATTTCTTAATATTTCATTCACTTGTGGGCGATGAGCTCATCACCCACTACAGTGAGTGATCCACACGATTAGCACAGCCATGTTACTAAAGGGAGCAGCCCATCAATTCCTTTTCCCAGAAGAAAAAAATGGCCGCATTAGATGAGCAGCATGGTTGTCTTCTGGGCAATGCATGAACCAACTCACACTCAAAGAACAACTCAACATGGACAACAAAAATATTTTTTTTCTTCAGATTCAGGCTAACAAATGCTGCTGATACTACTATCATACATACTATGTATCTGCACTGTGCAGGTTTAACTAAATTGGAAGAGTGGTAGGCCAAGAACACGCATGTGTGATGGTGGCCTTCATATATGCGAATGAGAGAGCTTATGGGCGAATTTAATCTGGAGCATGGCGAGCCATAACTTGGGAGCATTTGTGCTGAGGTTGAGTGTTTACCTGACTCTGAACCGCGCTCTGCACCGCGGGCCCTACCTTCTCCCGCACCAGCCTTCCACTCAGGAGGCTGGAGATGATGTCCACCTGCGTGTACAGTTCAGCGGTACAAAATACTGTCAAATTCGACTGTTTGAATGGGAGAGTTTGGGGCATTTTTCGCTGTCAAGAAATGCAGCAAGAAAATTAAGAGATGATTTTAGGTGCATTTGATGGTTTGATGTGATAAGAGATGATTTTTTTAAAAAGAAGATGTTTGTTTTGTTTTTGGATTATAAGATTAGCGTTGTCAAAACCTGCCCATGGAAATCTCGGGGCGCACCTAATTTCCATCGGCATCAAGCTCACATAAGCTCTGACAGCGAAAACAAGTGTGCCTTTTCTTTTTTTTGGGACAGGTTTACAGTTGTTCATACCCTTACCATGACCTCCCCAACATGAACAGGTCATCGAATTCAGATCATTTTAAGATGGACTGGATTAGTGGATTTCCTTGTTACAGTTTGGAAATGTTAGTTGAATTCATGTCAGGTAATTCCATTAAACTGCTTCAAGAAACAAGATGGTTCCAGAAACAGGGGAGAGGAAAAAAGAACATGAATTTTCAGAGGCTAAAAACTGCAGCGAATGATTCGTCTGAATTTTGCTCTTGCGTCTCCAAATATAATCCGGAATGCTTCGAGATGATCATGAGAGAGTTAGAAGCAATGTGTTGCGTACCATGTATACTAGGCACCAGACGCCGGAGTCACTGGAGTGCCAGAGGTCGCGCGACGACTCAGCGACCTCGATGGAGAAGACGGCGCCGGAGATGGCGCCGATGCCGGCGCCGCGCAGCATTCCGCTCTCCGTCGCCAGCCCGATCACGCACCCGATCACCGCCCCGACCACCGATCCCACTGCACACGACACACACACACAAACACTCGTTGTAAGCACCAAGAACCAACCAATCAAAGACGACCAGCCGCGCCGCGGCGCCGCCAGAGCGCGCCGGCGGGCACCCGCAGTCACAGCACACGCATGCACCTGCGGCGAAGACGCAGGTGGCGACGGCGCAGAGCACCCTGCACGCGAAGGCGATCGCCGCGGAGCCAAAGCCGTCGGCGCCGCCGGCCCGTTGCCACCGCTCCACCACCTCCGGCGCCACCGCTGCCACCGGAGCAGGAGACGACGACGAGCTCGGAGACGCGTCCATCTCGCAAACCAAACCAACAACAAGAAGCAGAAGCAACTGTCACTCAGTCACGAACAGCAGCTGCTGCCAGTCAGCTAGCCAGTGGAAATGAAGGTTAGCTCGTGTGATTCTTGGAGGTAAGCTAGCGAGGAGGAGCTGCTATAAATAGGTGGCAATCCGTGGTCGTCGACTAGGCAAAGCCGCAGGCAGATGGCGACAGTGTGACACACATCGCGCCGCGAAGAGGCAGAGCCCACCGATTTTTGCTTGCTGCAAAATCCATGGATGGATGGCCGGTTTTCCTGCACATTTGGGGGGCAGGGCAGTGGTGTGTCCTACTCCTGTCCGACTCCAACTCGGAATTTGCATTCTTCATATTGGTCCGTGATGACAATAGCTAAGGTCCACACGGGGGTAAACTTTGCAGAACATAAATTTACGACGCACTTTACTGATAGTATTCTAATACTAATATTATCGTCTTAGAAGTGATCTTTGATGGTTCATTTATGAGTTCTATTACCAATAAAAACAATTATTGCACCACTAGTGGTTGATCTGGTAATATAAATAGATATAATTTATTGGATCAGAAAAAAAATAAACTGTTTAGATTCGTTCTACTGCTAGAGTATCATTATAGAATATTGTAAAACATCTCTTAAGTTTGCAAGTTTTGCAGTTTGAAGATTTTAAGGTAGATAACTGTACTGTGGATATACAGCGGGTCTGCTAGCAATTCAATCAGCGGTGGATATCATAATATGCAAGTGGTCTGAACCAAAGGTTTCCTTAACGCCAGGGTGCGATTAAGGTAACCGCCGGGTATGTCGACCAAATTTAAAAACATTTTAACGAAGATTTTCAATTTTTGGTAAAATTTGTCCGGTTTTTTTGGTTTTACGCTGTTACCACTTTACCTTAAGGGAAATTTTGGTCTGAACATGTCTACATGTTGCAGTGATTTGTGTTACAGATTAATTGGGGATTTGAGGGATACAACCCCCACCTGAATATTTATATATTTCTCAATTATGGAAAATATGTTTACAAAGTTGAACAAATTACAGTGATTCAATCAATGTGTTGATTGATGGTAGGAAACATAGGTTATCACTAGCTTATCTGGAGTGTAGTGGCAGTTTTGTTTACCCTAAAAAAGAGAGAAGGCTGGTGGTTTAAGGATCAAATGGGTAAGTATAAGAGCAGAAGAAAGGAAAACGTTGCTAAAACAAAAGGGAAAAGAAAAGACCTAGTGGCACATAATTGAGGGGTATGGGTACATTTTTAGGGTTCAGTTTTCAGATAGCAACGTTCAAGGGTTTGGGTGTTATCCATGGATTCGGTTAACTCACAGCAGCACAGTGGTTTCCATAGGATTTTGACTCCAGAATGAAGCACAAAGAAAGTAGTACATGTCTCTATCTATAATTTGATTATCTGCTGAGCTGAAAATGATGTCCCAATGGTACACAAATTCGAGTTATCATTTGATTACGCCTAAATGCTGCAGAACCTACAAAACAATTTGTCATAATTCATCTCAAATCTGATTGAAGATCAAGACCAGGCTCAAGGCACTAGTACATCAACTCGCAGGATGGGACTCTCAACTCGCCAGCTTGATTCAGTAAACCTTCATTTTCATGATCTGAGGATATTCTATGCAAAAATATAGGAAAAATTATAGCAATTTAGGGTAGGGTTGGCAATGGGTTGGGTTGGGTTTAGGTGGAGCAAAAACATGTCCAACTTGAGACACAAAACTCCTCGCCTGACCCATGCCCAATACTCGTATCAGGCATAAAATAGAATCCATGCCCATGCTTGTCGGTTACCGAGTACCCACCAGGTTTTTCAACAATACGATGTAATCTATTGATAGGTATAGACCATCACAATTAGACATTTATTATTAGCTAGCAAGTATAAAATCAAAAACAATCAATAGTACAAGTTACAGTAATTTACAATCGCAAAGTATTAAGTACACATGAAAATTCATAATTCTACAACTAAACTAAAAGTACAAATTATTTAATCACCAAATAAGGAAACAAATGACTAACCCATTAGTAACCTATGACTTTGTTGCACCTACACATTCAAGTTTCAGTTAGTGCTGACACACAATTATCAAAAAATCACATATGAATAAGTACATTTGGGTACCCATGGACTATCCACGGGCATACCCACGACGCACCTATTTATACTCGGATTCAGGTCGGGCATACCCATGAGGCACAAAATCTAACTTATATCAATGGCCATTAGATGCGATACCCATGAGTACTCGGACTCACATATTAAACTTTCAAGTGACATTCCTACTTTAGGACATGATCGTGAATCTCCTTAATTTAGGTCAAAACACGATTCTAGAGGGCACTTAGATAAAGGTACTAGACGTAGATTAAGGTACTAGTAGGCAAGAAAATATGTAAATCCACAACAATATTGAACGGCTTGAGTTACTATTACAATGGTTTATTACATGGAAATTTCCTTTGCTCTAATGGTGAATTTAACCTGTAAAATCAAAGTGTCTTTGATTGGTATTTCATGATGAACAATTGACATGTGTGATAATTAGTTTTGATATTTAAAGATTATTAGCGAAGTGGTTTTGGATATATGTGATTTTCAGATGGTGAACAGGATTGTGCTTGATGATGGTTCGGTCAGACTGGACAGGTGCTGCCGGTCAGACCGGCGGGTATTGCGCGGTCAGATCGGCTAGCCCGACGGTCTGACCGGCTGACACTGTGTCGGTTTTGGTTTCGGGTCGTTTCTTTGGATATCTGTGATTAATTCATGATTATGACTTCGAGATGGTTTCTATACGTATGTAATGCTGTTGTGTGCTAATATTGAATCAAGTTAGAGAGAACTTGTGCTCGGATATAGTTTCTTGATTGATGCATGTGTAGGTGAGTCTTGATGTCTCGGGAGAGCATTGCCGGTGATGGATCGGGAGTCAACTTGGGAGAAAATGACGTCTGGATGATCAGGATATCATGCGGGATATTTAGGCTAAAAATCAATGCACGTGGTTGGTGAAGATTTCATATGACATACGATAAAGATATTGTGTGCATATAGGATGAGGAGCCGAATTTGAAAGGAGTCCAAATTTGGTATGATTGGTTTTGTAAAGTTTGTTTCTTGTACGGGAAGGTTTCCTAAGGGATTAGGATTTCTTGTATGAATTGGATTCGTGGCTTTAGGCTGTGGATCTATGGGTATAAATAGAGAGGGAGGTTGAGGCCTCTTTGTATCGATTTTGTATGAGTTGAGTTTAGAAAAAAAGTTAGGGTTTCAAGTTTAGTCGAGATTTTCGTGAGGAGTGTTGTTGTTGCACTTTGTAAACACATATAGTAGCAATAAAGTTCAATCTACTTTTGAGAGATCTTTTATTTGTGTTTTTTTAGGTACGACGGTCCAACCGGCGCGACACCAACGGTCAGACCAACGGCATCGTACCGGTCAGACTGGCAAGGCTACGGCGGTTAGACCAGCGGCGGCAACAGGCGACGGTGGCGCATCGAGCGGTCAGACCGAAGCTTCTATACCGGTTAGACCGAAGGCATCTGTGCAGTCAGACCGATCTCCATCGGCAACGAGGGTAACTTTTTATTTCATGAAATTTTTGGGTTTTTGAGTACTCCAATCATTCACCTCCTCTCTGGTTGGCTTAGTTCTTGCTGTCAATCCTACATAACTTTCAAAATATTATAGCTGCATCAAATGACTATAGAAACAGACCCTATTCTCGATCATCGTAACAACACAATGGTACCTCTGCAAATACCGATTCACACGATGATATTTTTCGCAATATCAACTCTATTTATTATGTTTTTACAAAGTAATTGTGCAAAGGAATAAGACTTGTTCTAATCACACATGGTGTTTAGAAAGGGGGATTCGAACCTGGCTATAGGTAGCTCACGAATTATAGTGCTAGCTAACCACCTCAAGAATATATACTCGATCTCTTCTTCTTTTTTAATAGTTGATGCTATTGACTTTTGGACACACGTTTAATCATTTGTCTTATTTAAAAAAATTATATAAATACATAAGATATAAATCATACTTGAAGTATTTTTTTAATAAAACAACTCACAACAAATTAAATGATAATTATATAAGTTTTTTTAAATAAAACGAATGGTTAAATGTTTGTTAAAAGTAAATGGTGTAATCTTTTTTTTAAAAAAAAGGTAGTACTTCTCCCATTTATTACATATGGCGAGATGCCGTTAGTGCTAGTTGTAAAATGCTAGGTGGGCACGCCGTACGTCATCGATCATATCATACATTCATACCAAGCTAGCAAGCAAGAAACGGCCGGTACACCCTGACGATTGGCCATTTCCAAAGTAAGCAGCAATACAAGCCTGCACGTTCTGCATTCCTCCTGCAATACCGCCATTGCCAAGAAGCTAGCAAAGGAAGCCCACAGGTAAAGACTAGCTAGAGAGAGCCATCGCATTGCTGACACGGCCATATATGCGATGCCAGTGGTTATGGAATGCATGCACGCACCACCATTGGCATTGCAATAACTCCTGCTCATCTGCAAGATCTGCCTCCTCAGTTATGATCCATCCATCCACCGGAAAAATATCTCTCCATCCATCCATCGATCGACATAAGAGCATGCGAGCCAAAGCATGGCTTCAGAAAAGGACGTGGTAATGTGAGTGAGAGAGTGATGGAGATTGGCCAAGTGTTTCTGGGATTTTTGGGGCACACATCTCACGTTTCCTCTATAGTTGGTAAGCCGTGTAAAAAAAAAGGAAAAAAACAAAAATAATTTATGAACGAAACTTTTATATCAGTGCTATGCGATTTAAAAGGAGGTGTTAAAAACAAACTACGATAAAAAAATCTCAAAATCAACTCTAAAATTAAGTTTAAAAATTAAATATTGCTTATCACTGATAAGCTAAGGAGCAAAAGATGGAGTTTTGCTGACTGCAGAGTGTGCAGAAATTGGTGGTACTGTATCAAATTTGGGCCTCACTTTTGTTCAGATAAAAAGATGGTTGCTGGTCCAGTCAGAAGCTTTGTTTTGATGTGGGGTTAGATGTTTGTTAGTGAAATGGGACAGCCAATTTGATCTGAAGAAAGAGAAGAAAAAATTAAGATGCGACAA
Source organism: Oryza officinalis (assembly GCA_008326285.1). Taxonomy (NCBI): domain Eukaryota; kingdom Viridiplantae; phylum Streptophyta; class Magnoliopsida; order Poales; family Poaceae; genus Oryza; species Oryza officinalis. Next base: position 37,308,586 of record BDMV01000010.1, on the reverse strand, counting down.
CCAAGTGTAGCTAGTTCAACTGCCTGCAATTAAGGGCAGTATTAGCGACAAGAACGGCTTAAGCAAACTTCACAAAATCAATGTGATGATGTACATACAAGACCATCGTTGGCAGGAGAGAGTGATATTTGGCAACTGGGAGAGGCTCAGGCAGATGATTAAATTAACTAGCACAATCAGTATTGCAGTTTGGAGTATCTAACAAGGAACGAAGGCTTAAGGATGATTTTAAGGTTCATAAGGCGATATCACAATTTCTAATATAAATTATGGTATTTTTTATACCTAGGTATCATGAAATATCGAAATTTATTTTTTACCTGGTACCGTTAAATTTCTTAAGGTTCATAGTGTTCTAAGAATGTGAATTGGATCTTAGTGGCCAGATCAGTAAAAAGTCCGAACCGGCGTAACAATATTTTTGTCAGTGTTATCAATAAAACATACCTTCTATATATATGAGTTCGTGGTATACGAAAATATCATATACCTAATAGTATATAAGAAGATATCCTTTGATTAAGAAAATACGGCTCATAAAGAAGAAAATTATCTTTTCAGAAGAAGATGTTCCGGATAAAGAAGAAAAGCGAAGTCCTACTTGGACATTACAAGGACTACTCGGATCGTATCCATACTTATCTCCCTAGTTCTACTTGGATAAGGAGACATCCGAGGGTATAAATACAAGACCTCCTAAGAGGAGAGGGGGGAGACCAACACACGCCAAGTCAGAATACAAGCCTATACAAATCCAATCTAGAGCCACAAAAGCCAACATGAGAGATCTAGAGCTACATCCAATTTCGTCGAGTTCATATTCGAGGAAGAAAACTACACTAACCATTGACCACGTGTGAGAGCTCCATGCTACCAAGCCGACCCCGACTAGATTAGGTCATCCCAAATATTATACTCGTGTGATACTGATATATAAAGGCAACACCGGTTTCGACCAACAAGAGTAGGGCTATTACCTGTCAGTTAAGAGGCCCGAACCTGTATAAAAATCCCTGTCTCTCATCATTTTCACCTCAATCTCGCGTATACCCTAGTTCCAACGATCCCAATAATCTACAAATACTGTGGTTGGCGTATAGCCCGTCGACAGTGACACGCCAGGTAGGGGAATTGATGCTTCAAAGTTTCGACGAGATGGGTTTCAAGAGATGGATTTCCCAACAACAAAACTCTTTGACGATTTCGGCTTTGGGAGATACGACCCAACTGGATTGCGTTCTCAATCTTCATCAAGATATTGCCATATGGATTTTTCGACGAGGGATATTTTAACGACTTTGGTCCTAAGAGATCTGTCCTGAACAGAGGGCGTTCCCCGACCAGATCGGAATCATCGACGCCAACAATTTGATCTATCAAGATCAACCAAGCTTCAATACGCAGCCACCGCCACAGAGGACATCAACCCAATGTTGTCGGCCATAAGACCTCGATCTACGCCGACTACTTCCAAATTGATATCACTGTCAAAATTCAATTGATTGATGGAACGCACCGACAAGATCATTGATCTACAATGTTGTATCAGGTTTGCTGTTCTAATTTTATATAAATAGATTATTCTTGTTTACTGTAGCATCTAATTTGTTGATTGCTAATCATATTCGTTTGCATGAATGATCCAACCGATTACAATTCTAGCCACGTGCACCTACAAGCTCCAATTAGCGCTGCACTTCTCCACCTAATCAGTCCTACTCAGACACGATGATGGAAGAACCTGAAGTACGTATAGATCAAGTCCGGCTAGCAAAAACACATGCAATCAACCGGACGTGCAACGTGTGCAACATGTACTGGGTACACGACCAACTACTAAAAACATATTCACATGCATACTTCTGTCACAAGATACGTGAACTAAGATAATTAGTAGGTTATTTATTAAAATTAATCTGCTAATTTCGTAGATATATCCGGCATATATCTACAAAGGTACGTATTATTTTACATACAATTTACCGTACCTTTTTCATATCAATAATTTATTATGTTTACCTAGAGCATATTTTTCATACAACGTCTATTGTGCAAGCGTTTCCTATATTAGGCCAACTACGATTTAATACTGGAGGCTCACTCTATTTCTTCTGTAAAACTCATGCTTACTTACGGTAAATATAGTACCCGATATTTAATCTAAATATGCTCATTATATCTTGACAATACTAGAAGATTTATACAATTTTTCAAGTACGTGCTCAATATTCTCTGCTATATATCTTGCCTTCTAGAAAATATTTTCAAAAAATAATCCAGCGTCTGCTTGGACATCAAGTACCCTAGTAGGCAGAGATCGAGTATGCCCCATTGTCGTGAATGTTCTCGAACAAACGAGGAGTTGTCGGACCAAACCTATCAAAAAAGACCGACAACCTATCTGACATCTAGTTCCGGTCACAATCCGGTCTATTTGTGAAAAGGTTGCTACGTATAATCTTTTCGTGAACTTTGTCGGCTTGATCACCCGACATGATTGCGAACGAATGTTCGATATGCTTATGAGTTGGGTATGTGAGTCATGCTAGCCACATGAGATGCACATGTAATAATCAACTCAAGCGCCCCTAAAAGTGGTCGAGAAACGACTACACCTGGTCCTCAACCAGCGTGGTAGCGATCTCACCACCTCTACAAATCTTTTACGAGTGGTCGAGATACGACTACACCTAATCCTCGACTAGTGTTGTAGCATTCTCTCACCACCTCTGCGAGTGGTCGAGTACGACTACACACCTGGTCCTCGACCAGCATTATAGCGATTCTCCCACCACCTCTGCGAGTGGTCAAGTATGAGTACACATCTGGTTCTCAACCAGCATGGTGGCGATCTCGCCAACTCTACAAATTTTCTACGAGTGGTCAAGTACAACTACACATCTAGTTCTCGACCAGCGTGATAGTGATCTCACCAACTCTACAAATCTCCTACGAGTAGTCGAGCACAACTATATATCTGGTTCTCAACCAACGTGGTAGCGATCTCATCAACTCTACAAATTTCCAACGAGTGGTCGAGTACAACTAGACATCTGGTTCTCAACCAATGTGGCAGTAATCTCGCCAACTCTACAAATCTTCTACGAGTGGTTGAGTATGACTATACACCTGATTCTCGACCAATGTTGTAGCGATTCTCCCACCACCTCTGTGAGTGGTCAAGTACGACTACACACATGGTCCTTGTCACACCCCAAACTAGCCCCGAACGGAGGCCAGGATAAGGCGATCCAAGAAAAGAACCGAGTTTTTCGCAAATAGCTTTTTCGAACTTAGCATCCTTACGGTCATCTAACGTCGGGTTTCGTCCTAAGGCCAAGGCTGCGCTCTGATACCATCTTCTGTCACGCCCCAAACTAGCCCCGAACGGAGGCCAGGATAAGGCGATCCAAATAAACCTGTATGCCTGTACCAGTCCCAGGAAATAGCGCTGGTACAATAGGAAGATAGAATATCACGACAACAGCGGTCTCTTTATTAAGAGTAGAATTACAACCAGGGTTGGAACTGCGGACAGAACCCGAGTTCGCAACAACATTACAAAAAGGCGGAAGCGGAAAAAGGCGGAGACTGGCCCTAAGCCACAAGCAAAGCCTTGGGGAAAGGCCGAAATCCTACTGCTGCTCGTAGACTGCTTGCTCCTGGAAGAACTCCTCATCAGCAGGGTCCACCTCTTCGTCTCCGAGAACTGGGGGGGGTTATTTATATAGAGCAAGGGTGAGTACAGGAGTACTCAGCAAGTCAAGGGAATTAAGTGTTTGATGCAAGCTTCAAAGGAGAGCCAGTTATTTTTCACATTCGATTTTAGTTTAAGAAGTTCTGAAACATCTAAGTGAGTGCTTCTCAACGGCACGGACGAGAAAGTGCGTCTCATCTGGCCGGAGCAGTGAAATTGTATCGATTGACTCTTGTCGGCACGAAAGGCTCCCTGCCAATCGTTCACCGGCACCGGCTGCACCAACAGCCACAAGTCAAGCACGTCGGAACGAGAGGCTCCCTGCCAATCGTTCACCGACACCGGCTGCTCCAACAGCCTTAAACCAAGCACCGAAGGGAAAACTCACACCAACAGCAGTTCACAGAGTAGTTAACAAAACTACGCTAAGGAATCACCTCACATCCGCCCATGACCGTGGGCACGACTGTTCGAACAGTTATTAACCTCTGCAGAGGGGGTACACTTTACCCACACGACGTTACTAACCTCGAGTCGCCCAGCCCGTGCCCCACAGCCATGTCTGGCGACCTTGAGGCTTTCACGACAAGGCATTTTCGAAAGCCGACTCAGGGTCATCTTATGCCAACGGGAGGGGTCCCACGGACCAACACCAGGTTAGGTCCTAGACCATACTGTGCCAGGAAACCCAGGGGTCCTCCCCGACACCACCTCGGCGAATCCACTTGTCCCTTGGCATCAAGATTTCCCTGGCCTAGCTAGTTACTCAGCCAGGGGTGTCCCATATCACCCATGTGGTCGTACTTGACATATACTCGGATGTAATTCCCAAGGAATCGGTCCTTAGAGCGGGAACGGGCAGACCGTACCTCCAGTACGTCTCCCGCACCGCGAGTTTTAGAAACTCAATTTATTTTCAAGGCACCGACCTAAGTGTTGGGTTTTCCAAGCATTTTGTAAACTCAAATTTTACCCAGGTGATCATTTTAAATTTGGAGGGGAGTCTCGATATTCATACGCGAGGTGCGAATACCGAGATCTCACCTGAGGGGTGACAAGGGTGATAGGGTGATCAATAGTCAAGGAAGGTAAATGCAGCAATTGGGTAGGGCTTGCCGGTTGTGTTGCAAACCGAGGCCAAGTGTCAAATGTATCCTAAGGAATGCATAGTTTGCGCAATCAAATTACTTAATTTTAAATTATAGGTTCAATTGATCAAAGGTGACTTGCCTTGCTCGAGATCTTGAGCTTCTTCCTCGAAATCCGCGCACTGCGGGTCTTCTGGCTCCAAAACTACACGCGAAACGAGGCGACTCAACACAACGATAAAAAGAAGCCCTATTATTGACCACTAAGCGTGCCATTGGATATATCTCGATTTTTGAGGAATTTTGGAAGTTGAACGGAGTCAATCGGATGAACGGTTGAGAAGATATGAATTTCTGAAGATTAAATGATTTTCTGTCTAAAGGAAAAGGAATTACTAATTCCCTTGAAAAAGAAAAAGGAAGGAGGGACTTGAATTGGACTTGTTTTGGAATGGATTCGGCCCAAGGCCGATTCGGGCGCGGGGGCCGAATGGATGGGCCAACGGCCCGAAAGAATCGGCCCACGGCCGATCGGCGCGCGAGGGGAGGCCGATGGGCGGGGCGGAACGGCCCAAGGCCGAGTGGCGCGGCCTGGTCCGGCCTCCCGAGTGACTCGGGGCCGACGGGCCGGACCGAGCGAGTCGGGCCGATGGGCCAAGGGGAGAGGAGGCCGAGTGGCGGCAGGCGAAAGGGGGGGGACCGGCGGCGGTCAGGGAAAAAAGGGAGAGGAGGAGAGAAAGGAGGTGGCCCCCCTTGACAAAACGGGCAAGGGCACGCGGGGAGAGAGGGGGAAAGACGCGCTCTCCCTCGAGGCAGCACGCGGGCGCGTGAGCGGTGGGGCCGACGGCCGACGCCAGCACTTGGCACGGCGCGGGGGCAACGGTGCAGGGGGGTCCCGGGTGACGGCTGCAGCGGGCGTGGCGGTCGGCCATGTCGCGCGGACGCGGGACCGTGGTGCAGATAGGACGAGGCGCAGTGCCGGCGACAACGGGACGGAGGAGACGGCGCCGGCGGTACGGAAAGAGAGAGAGAGAGAGAGAACGGCGAGGGAGCGGGGGAGAGAGAGAGCGTCCGCTCTCTCTCGCGCGGGTGCGTGCGGCGCACGTGCCCTGGCGCGGCGGCCGCGCGGACTGGGCCGGACGGGCGCGGCCCTGCGGGAGGAGGGAGAGAGGAAACGGGCCGAGCGAGCGGCTGGGCCGAGCGACGGCCCGAGGAGGGAAGGAGGAGGGGGGAGGCAAAACAGACTTTCTCTGAGAAATTGAATTGGAAGGATTGGAGCTCGGATTTGAATTCTGATTTCGCGGTTTTCTCCGGGATTGAGACGAGAGGGGAAACACGAGAACCAGGCACACAACAAGACTTGACCGAAGAACAAAACTTTCGCAAATAGGGTTTTTAGCAATTAGGTTTTCCCGCTAACGCCGCGACAAAACGGGCGTTACAGTCCTCGACCAGCATTGTAGCGATTCTCCCACCACTTCTGCGAGTGGTCGAGTACGGTTACACTCCTGCTCCTCGACCAGCATTGTAGTGATTTTCCCACCACTTATGCGAGTGGTCGAGTACGACTACACGCCTGGTACTTGACCAGTGTGTGTAGCGTTTCTACCATCTTCATGCATTAATTTATGTGAGTTTTTAATACAATCAAATGTGAAATATTTATCAGTTGATCCTCTTTTCTCATATTGCTATTGGTTGAAGTCGTTTCTTATCGACCTATTACGTTAAGTTTGACTAGTCACCAGGTCTTAGCACCTTGGCCGGGGACGCCTAACACTATTGGGCTAGTTGGATGCTAAGGGTCAAACGACCATGTCAAAATTGGTCATGTCAGAGTACCCACTATAACGTATTAACTAGCCATGTAATTGAGAATTGGTTTTCCCAACTTCACGGTTGGGGGCTAGGAATTCGCCTTTTCACCTTAGTTTGTTATTAGATTCAAGCTGCTTTTGTGAAAAACTTTCCATAAACCAACTAGGGGGTAGGGAGAGTATACAAACTCCATTTATTGTCACACATAGAATTCATTTTCAATATTTTCAATTCATATCATATTACTCCCAAGCTTTCGCTTAGGAGATTTTCTATCTAACAATTTGTTATGAGAATTGATTTTAGGGAAATTATATATCAGAGCAATTGGTCTTCTTAAGTAACAGAGACTAGTTGGAGGCTTTATAGTAGTCGTCACCTTGTCTTGATTTAATAAAGTTCAAACCGACAATTCTTGTACTCAAATAACATATATATATTGGTCTCAGGGCACATAGTAGTCGAAATTTATTTCAGACTAGATGAATGCCGGATTAGTAGATTCAAGTTCAAGTCAAGTTCTCGGTCCAGGATAAGAGAAAGACTTTGTCGTGTACTCTGCATCTACTCGGTTGTTCGAGAACGGTTGGATGAGTTCGACAAAAGTTATTTACAGGATGTTTGATCAAGAACGCTATAGCATGGTCGCATATTTTCTGACCTTAATCCAAATTCAACAATGGTCACGTTCTCTATTATGGCTAGAAGAGATGACTTGTTGGCAATTTCATGCCAACTCGGTATTTCGAAAATGGCTAGGTGATTCTGACAATAATGGATCTTCGGACTACAGGTCGAGAACGCTAGTCCGATCATTTGCATTGAGGTCAGAGGCTACTGTCTGTGTTATCAATAAAGCATACCTCCTATACATGGGTTCACGATATACGAAAATACCATATACCTAATGGTATATGAGAAGGTATCCTTTGATTAAGGAAATATGTCTCATAAAGAAAGAAATTATCTTTCCAAAATAGAAGGTGTTCCGGATAAGAAAGGAGAAGCGAAATCCTACTTGGACACTACAAGGACTACTCGAATCGTATCCATACTTATCTTCCTAGTTCTACTTGGATAAAAGGACATCCGAGGGTATAAATACAAGCCTCCTAGGAGAAGAGGGGGAGGCCAACACATGCCAAGTCAGAATACAAGCCTATACAAACCCAATCTAAAGCTACAAAGGCCGACATGAGAAATCTAGAGCTACCTTCAATATTGCCGAGTTCATATTCGAGAAAGAAAACTACACTAACCATCGACCACGTGTGAAAGCTCCATGTTGCCAAGCCGACCCCAACTAGATTAGGTCATCCCAAATATTGTACTCTTGTGATAGTGATATATAAAGATAACACCGGCTTCGGCCAACAGGAGTAAGGCTATTACCTGTCAGTTAAGGGGCCTGAACCTGTATAAAAATCTCGGTCTCCCGTCTTTTCGCCTTAACCTCGCATATACCCTGATTCAAACGATTCTCATACTCTACAAATACCGTGGTCGACGTATAGCCCGTCAACAGTAACATGTCAGGTAGGAAAATTGGTGCTTCAAGGTTTAGGATAATAAAATTTCTTATCATAAGTATGGATATTAACTAAACATGTCAGGTAGAAAAATTGGTGCTTCAAGGTTAAAGGATGATAAAATTTCTTATCATAAGTATGGATATTAACCAAACAGGTGCCTAAGCTATTCAAACTTGTTCAACATACACTGTGGCAAGACGAAGCAATGTTTTGCTATGCACCAGACAAGGTCTTCTCCAGCCTATATCAGTTAATTGTAGAGTTGGCTGCAGTTTCAATATCTAGGAGATACCAAATAATTACAATAAAAATTTGATACCTCTTGAGGGGACAGGGACAGTAAAATTTCTAAAGGTTCAAAGTGTCGAAGAATGGAACTTGGACCTAGTGGTTGAGTAAAAGTCTGAACGGATGTGACAACATTTTACTATCAGTTTAGAATCTTTTGACCTAAGTAGAGGTCTTTGTCTTATCCAGCGGCCTACATTAGCGAATTATGCAGCTGATTGCAATTTGGATATCCAGGAGTTATCTAAATTAACACTTCAAAAAATTGGTACTTTTTAGGATAGCAAAATTTCTCAAGGTTCAAAATGTTCAAGAATGAAGCTTGCATCAAGTGGTTTAGTAAAAGTCTGAAGTGATGTGACACCATTTTACTTTCAATTTATTTTATATATCTTTTTACTCCACTAGAGGTCTTAGTCTTATCCAGGCATCCTATTAGTGAATTATATAGTTGGATGTAGTTTGGATAACCGTTGTTAATATATCTTTTGAGACTATAATAGCATAAGTTTTCCAAATTGAGACTTCTGGGTAAATTATGTACTGCTTCACGGTCTGGAAATTCGTTTTAGTAGCTCAATGCAGGGTCCCAAATTAAGTTCCAACATACTATTTTTAAAAAAATTTTGGAACACTCTCAAAAGTTTCAAGCAAACCTTTTAGTTACAGTTTGTATCTCATACAAAAAACAGAAATTTTGAATGGTTGGGCTTTGCTTTTGCTTTTCCTATGTGTAACTTGAAATTGAATCTATATGGAAAATTGTTTTGCTTTTGTTTATTGTGTCAAATATATTGGGATTTTCTTTCCATTTACTACACAAGAGAATTATTTTTTAGGAACAAGAACTTTTCAGACATTTCAAGCAAAAGGGACTATTTTGAATTCGTCCTATTCTTTTATTATAATGAATGAGGAGGAATGGGGAGGTCAAAATTTTGTGATTGTTTGATGTTTCAAAACCAGCACGGAAACCCTTCTAGATGGTTTTGGGCTATTACTGAAACTATAATTCCAACCTTTAAAATTCCATGGAGGCAAAAATGAGTTACTGAGTCAATGCTCGAAAATCAAAATCAACGCGAACCAAATGGATAACGAACTGACACATTCGAGCTACGCACAGGAGCAATGCATGTAATTAAGCATGTTATTACTACACAAATTGCAGCAATGAGTAATGCGCGCAACAGTCACAGACGAGTTGACCAAGATCAAGTTAACCCGTTCTAAAATACAAAAAACTTTAGTTGGATTTTTAGATTTTAGTTGGATATAACATATTTTAATACTACAAATCTAAATAGATTCTTATTTAGATTTGTAGTAAATATGTCATGTCTATTCAAAATTTTATATATTTTGGGACGAAGTGAGTACGTGACAAGGAGAATACACAAGAATACACAAGTCGTCTCCGACTTAACAATTGTCGATCGATCGATCGATCGTCCCAATGGTGCCTATCGTACGTGTTTTAGAATAATCACAATTTGTACTAAATCTATAGATCAATTAAGCTCATAACCAAATGACGAGAGATGGACCATGCCAATTAAATTAGGCTCATGCATGATAGCATAATCTAAATGGCGAACCTACCTGTCAGTCGGCAGGTGATGCGTCAGGGGAGGAGTTGATGATCATAGCTAGTCCACATCGACATGGCGCCAATGGCGACGACGACGCAGCTGATCGATGTCAGTTCGTACTCCATCAAGCATGAACAGGAGTACGCGGTGCAAACAGTCGCTGTCGTGACGTCGCCATGGCCACCGGCGGCCTATCGTCCTGCCTCTGCTCCGACGACGACGTGGGGTTTACCGAACAGTACGCGCGGCGACCGGGACCCTCGCCGGCCGGCCGGCCGGCATGAACAGAGGAGAATTTAATTAAGCAGTGATCGGCAATGGCCAGCGGCGTGACGTTGTCAGGATCTTATTCGCCGGATTATTCAAACATTACACGCTTAAAAAATAAGGTTTTTTAGAAATAGAATTTCTTGTATTACATTGATTAGACCGCTTGTTACTAAGTTTATTTTTAAAATATTTGAGTTATTCCTATAATAAGGAGATAATATGTGACAATAATTCATACAACCATGTAAATCAAGAAGCCACTGTTTACACTGGTGTAGGCAAACTCAGAGTCTTTAAAGTAACAGTACTAACTGTTGCCGTTGTGCACTCTCTTCGTAAAAAAGACAAATCTAATATAAGACGCGACACAACATCTCATATTAGGTTTGTATTTTGTGTCAAGCTAGTATTCTTTCACAGTTGCTGTTTTTTTATGAAACATTTTGAGAGAGTTGAAACAAGATGTGCACGCATGCACATTTGTCCCTAAAAAAGACTAGCTATGAATCTAAACACACGTGTGTCCAGATTCAGAATTAGAATTGGTTTTTTTTGAACGAAGGAAGTATGTAACATTGCATATCCCCCTACCTATTTTTTTTCATGATTTGGATTAGGAAGTTTTTGGCATATTTTTTAAAATTGAAATTGCTCCTTCGCCATATAAGGCCCCATCTGCTGTCCTAATAAGACAAAGTCAAAGCCAAAATTTAAATTTTCAACTTAATTTTAAAGTTGATTTTAAGATATTTTCGATGTAGTTTCTTTTTCAGCATTGATTTTTAAGTCGCTAAGAACACATATATAAAAGTTTTATCTATAAATTAATTTTTATTTTCTAATAAGCCTTTTTTCTTAACAGGAAGTAGAGAAGGCCTATATCAACACCCCTTTCGTCCCATGAAAAACCTAATCTTATATATGAACCTGGATGTTTGTAGTTAGGATTGGTCTTTGTTTTTTTACTGAGTAGTATGTGGCAAAAAAAAGGAGCAATTTCCCCTTTTTATTCAAAAAATACTAGATATATGATGGCCGGCGTGTAATATATTTATTGATTCTTTTGAAACCAAGCTGAACTTGTTTTTCTATAATCAAAAGCAAAAAAAATTATCCTGATCTACTGTAAAAGTTGTCAAACTTTATGAACGAACAACTGATATTCTCTTTTTATCTACCAAACGAAGTTGACTTCGGTCTTAAAATTTTGTTAGATATGTATGTCATGTCCACCTCCATATATATCTCGCAATGTTTTAATTTCAGCATTTAGACTTCTTAGCCTAACGAAAACCGCAACAATTGTGCCATTTGCACATGATATATGCACATCCTCATTTATGCATGTATGGACACGTCATTGAGCAGCTATATATGCAGGAACCAGTTCAGTGTATTTGCATAATTGAGCTAAGCTAGATGATCACCATCCATCACGTGCTGTTCCTGTTTAGCCCAATCCTAAAGAACAAATATTTTGTTTCGCTTAGACGTTACGGCCATGGATTTCTAGTAGTGGAGTAGTGACACTGTACGTTGCCATTTGGGACCTGATGACCTAACCAAAGTTCTGAATTTATTCTCGCAGTTATCTTCTCGTCTCGTGCGGTCGCTGGATCAGCCGGAAATTTGGACTCCGCCGGCCAGGTGAGCCGAACCTGTGTACTGCGTGCGCCGTCATGGCGAAGAAGGAAGAAAGAGTACTGTACCAGTGTTGTGTTGGATTGCCAGAGATTCAGAGAAAAGAACAACCGAACAACTGTTGCGTGGCAATGCAATCATCCGTATCTATACTATTTTTTAGAAAATAATTATAATGATAATAAATCTGCCACGGTGTCACTCCACATATTCTCATTCTCATTGTAAATTCTATAAATTACTTTTGAACCTTTTAATATTAAAAAATAATTAAATCTAAATAGATAGCCATATATAAAATCTAATTAGGATGAATACACTTCTCATATTTCCTATAGTAAAAAGAATATGTACCACATTTTATAAAAAATATATTTTATTTATTTTATGTAATATTATAATATATTTTTTCTATCCGTAACAAAACACAAACATAGTCCATAATGGCCTCAAACTGCAGGACATTTAACTATTGTCACGTTTAAGATGTGACGTGTAACAATTCTATGATATGTGGACCCTCGTATGTTTATAACATGTGGTTTTAGCGATAAATTGTTAAACGTCATATCTAAAAGTGATTAATAGTTTAATATCTCTCAAACTGCTCCGTGATTATCTCCTTAATTGGTCCGTGATTATCTCCTTAATTGGTCAGATGTAGGGCGTATATGGCATGCAAATTTCAATGCATTCGTCACGCCGGTGCAAGAAACTCGGATGAAATTAATGCTAAATTATGTAGCAGTTGCAGGAATGCAGGGCCGTTCCTAACATATGGCAGTGTACTTCTTTTATTTGTAGTTAATTACATGTAGGTCAGAGCTTGTAATCCACAATGGTTACATATAAGGTTATGGGCGGATCTATAAAAATAGTTCAATGATTTCATTACAAACTAATCACAATCAAGACGTAAGTCATCGTGCATGTATATTAGGTAATTGCAGAGCCGTTCCTAACATATGGTTGTGTGATATATTAACTTCTTATATAAATACATATGTCTACATATAAGGTCAAATGGCTGATCTTGAAAAATAGTTCGCCGATTTCATGGGATCATTATGAACTAACTAATAGCAATCGGGACATGGCGTCATCGACTCATAATATAATAAAAAAATATTGATTAGTTTGATAATATATTTTGCCAAAGATCGTGAGATGTTTTTTTCGCTCGAGTAGATGTTTCCTAGTTTCTTGCATAATCCTCTGAAGGAGCGAAAAAATACTTTTCTAAAAATATACAAGGTCAGATTCGCTTCACTAATTCTTACATATCACCCAAATACTTTTCCCCAAGATTATAAGGGTCGGTGGAGTTAATTGGAGTTTCTAGGTGGATCTATCCCTGTATAAAGCTATGTATTAGTCTACTCTAAATCCACAAATATTACATCCAATAATGCTAGATCTTTGATCTACTACTTTATTCTGTTTCACAATTATTAGAGATGTTTATATATAGAGTTCTTAATTAAGGGTTCCTTATAACTGGCGGCAGTACTAAAGGACATCCTTGATTTTTTTGCACTGTTCTCTGGGCTAACAATAAACTACCTCAAAAGCACCATGGTTCCAATACATATGGACGAATCCGAAGCAGTAGATGTCTCAGGACTTTTAAGATGTCCCATAAGCCCTTTACCTTGTAACTCCCTAGATCTCCCGCTCTCCACCACAAAAATTACACATAAAATGCTATCGCCAATCTCGATAGAATTGACAAAAGGCTTCCGAGATGGATTCCTGGCCTACTATCCTGGGGAGAGTGTCTAATAATGATCAATGCAGTTATGTCAGCAATTCCTAATTTCCTAATTGCTTCATGACCTGCATAAGATGGCCGGACAAAACCATAGAAGCAATCAACCGACTAAGAAGGGCTTTTCTTTGGAGAGGCGATAAAACAATCAAGGGGGGCCAGTGCCTTGCCTCTTGGCAAACAGTGATCCTACCAGCAGAACAAGGTGGTTTAGGAATACAAGATCTTAAAGCAGACAACACAGCCTTGCTCATGAAATTAACCGGCAAATTGCTATCTGACTCGACTGAACCCTGCTATCAATGGCCGAGATCACAACACCTATAGGGACAAATTCCAGTTAGACCAAGACAAACGGATACTCCGGTTTGGAAAAATATTTGTGCAATGGTGGAATCCGTGGTTGCAGCAACAAGAGTAACGGTGGGAGATGGTCGATCCACGCAATTTTGGAAAAATAAGTGGGCTGGAGACCCATTCTTTATATCCTTTCCAACACGTTCTTCTTTTGCCCTCAACATCAACTGCACTGTCTCCTCTCAATTTGTCAACGACGCTTAGGCAATTGATTTACACCTGGTCTTATCCACTTGTGCCCAAACTGAACTACAATCGCTAATGCAAAACCTCCAAGGCCAGCACATCCAATCGGATACCCCAGATAAGAGATCCTTCATCACTTCAACAGGAATAACAACAATGGTGGCTTACAGACTCATCACTTACCATGGCACGGTCTGGCAACCAGCAAAATATATTTGGCTGAAAGTTATGCCCAAAACTTGCAAAATCTTCTTATGGCTAGCTTTTCGTGATATGCTCAATACCAACGCTAACAGAGTGCAAAAACATTGGTCCTCCTATCCGCATTATGAGCTCTGCCCTGCCAAAGAAACAACCAACCACATAATACTACGCTGCAAATGGGCAGGCAAAATTTGGAAGAAACTAAATCTCTATGACCAAGCTTTGCACAGCACCAACATCCTTCAATTTGTGGAAAAAATCATGGAAACGGCTCCCCCTCAACTGCAACCAGGCTAGCCTATTTGCTTTGCCGCATGTGCTCACGTGCTATGGAAAGCGCGCAACCGGGCCACATTTCGATTGCCACGTCACGTTTTCTGCACGAGATCAAGGATAATCTTGGCATGTGGGAACACCGTCTCAAGTCTAGCAGCCACACTCATATCACCAGCTAGGCAATCAAGCTGAACTAAAATTCTATTATACTTTGTATTTGTATTTGTATTTGTATTTTTCTTGTATTTATATTTTCCTTCTGTTATCGTCCTGTTTTTCTTCCTTTCGGTTGGTCGTTTCTTTCCTTTTGTTTCCTTCCTCTCACACCCCTTTCTCTTTTCCTAAAAAGTTCTGTGACACACCATTAATATAATGGATATAAGGTAGAGTCTCTCTACCTTTTGCATAAGAAAAATATAGATGTTTTGCTTGATTTCTTTTGTTTACGTCAGTATACCCGCACATCGTATCAATTAAGTGGAAAAGAAATTCAGCAGTTGTACAAATATCATAAACTAGGCAATCATCACAGCCTAGCATTTCCATGAACTATGTACACAACCTGTACAAAAGAATTAATGAATAAGCAACCCAAAAAAATTTAGAAGTGCAGAACTATGCATTTGACCAGCTCAACTAGTGCCCATAGCGCCAGCTATGGAAGCAAGGGACGGAAAATGCATATGGTTGCTTCTGAGGAAATATTGCTTTTATTGTGTAATCACTAGGTGCAACTTGGCCCTTTTCAAGTGGTAGATTCAATAATGTTAAGTGCATGCAGGAAGTAGGGTTCCTTCAAACTGGGGACCTAAATACGGTTTTGCCCTAGGAAGAAGATGAACAAGTTGTAACATGTGCTTGTGTGACTTTGTGAGTTGTGAAATAGTGGGCTTGGGCTTTTCATGGGCATCAAGAAGGCACTCGCCTTAGATGGGCTTGGAATTTCAGGTGCATTTTTTTAGCTGGCTGGGCTTGTTCTGTGGGCTTGTTTAGGCCTTGTGGTTTAAGTAACATCACTTACGCTGCGTTCTTCCTCCAACCTTTTCAACTCACCTCTCTTCTTTTCCATACGTACGCTTTTCAAACTGTTAAACAATGTGTTTTTACAAAAAAATTCTATAGAAAGCTGTGTTAAAAAAATCATATTAATCCCTTTTTAAAAAATTAGCTAATACTTAATTAATCATGCAATAATATGTGTTTCGTTTCCCAACCCCTCCTCCCGAATACATCCTTAAAAAGCTCCCAAGAATCTAAAATTCAATTCCATTTATTTTTGGAAAAATAAAACTCCTTTAAAAAAAGAGCGACAAATAAATACAATAAATTGAGGTTGTCAGTGTAAATAATAAGTCATACCTCCTATACACAGATTAATGAAATACGATAAAACCATATACCCGATAGTATATGAGAAGGTATCATTTAGTTAAGAAAATACAATTAAAAGAAAAAATTATCTTTTCAGAATAGAAGTTGCCAGAGTTCTAGTCGGAGAAGATAAGGTCTCTTCAGTCCCATATTCTATTATATCCTTCCGAGTTCTATTTGAAGAAGGAGAAAATCTCTACTATTTAAGAAGGTCCTGGTGGTCAAATCAAGGTAACCAGTTCAAACTAGACTCAAACCTACGTCCAAAAACAATTCAAAGAAAGTTTTTGCCATATTCGTCGAATAGATCTCGCTGGATCATTCTCAGTATCCTCTAGTCAATAAAATCAGTCAGTTGTTCTATTCCTTACCGTATTCTGAGCATTTTTTCGCCAATAATTTATCTAAACTGAAGTAGAGTTATTACTCATCTTGAGGACCCGAACCAGTATAAATCTTGTCTTTTGTTGCTTGATCGATTCTCATAAATACTTTGGTTTCAACGATTCGCATACTTTACAAATACGGTGGTTGACGTACCATCCGTCGAGAGGCTGAAATCTTGTTTTTCTGTATAGGTACAACCCGTTGAGTCACGTCATTAAACTGTGACAGCCATTATATCGAAACATCCGTGAGATGTATATCAACCGTTAAATCAATGTTTCTTGGTAAATGGGTTCTAACGACCCGCTGCACCGTGCGAGAGTATCAACTAGTTCGAAAAGAAGAGTTAACTCTCTTTCAAGCAAAATGAGAACACACTTTGACATAAGAAAGAAGGAAGACACCAAAGCACCATCTGGATTCAGGAGTGCAAAGCAGCAGCCCTTCCTCAAAGCAGCCATTGTAAAACATCCAACCTGAACGAAAGCTGATTAACGCCTCCTCTCCTTGATTACACATTAATCAACGAGCGATCAATACGTGGGAGGCTTAACCATCCATCCTCCTCTCACTCTTAAGCTTCCTCCGGTATGCCATCCAGCGCGGGCTGCCACTCGCCACGCCGGCCGGCCACGGCCACGGGCGCGCCACCCTCCGACTCCGGCAGCCGCATCGGGGCCTCCACCTCGCTCGGCCTCGCCTGCTGCTGCAGGAGCTCAACGTGGCGCGCGCATTGCCTCCGCGTGACGCCGGCGGCGATGCGGTCCAGCTCGTCCTCGCCCACGACGATCTTGACGCGGGCGCCGCCGCCGCTGTCGCCGCGGGACACGACGACGGTCACGCCGCCGCCTCCGTGACGAAGCGGTTGCCGCCGATGACTCGTGAAAAGGAAGCAGCCTTGCATTGGATTTGGTGGTGTCGATGATTGTCGTCGCCAATGGCGCATTGCTCGCTATATATATCGATCGTTTCTTGCTTTGGTTGTTCGTTCGGTAAAACATCGGTTGACATTGCAGTTTTTCTCCCGCTAAACAAATCGCAGGAGCAACGAACAAATTCGGTCAACGGAGGGGGTTCGATCAAAATGTGGAATCAATGGGATTATTTTGATTCCACATGGCTGCTCAGCTCAATGATCAAACTCTACCTACGTGCTCTCACGGCGCCGCGCGCGTCCCTTCTCGTGTAATGATTCGCAGCTGGTATATTTGTAGCCTTCGTCGCGGCGCGGGCGACTGAATATTTATGCCTTTGCATAATTGAAATGACAAATTAACCTGTCGGATAATTTGATCCCTATCGACCAATCCGCTGCTACCTTCCACTTCAATCTATTTGACCAAATAGTTGGTGGGCAACTGAGCATATGTGCAATTCTTAAGCTTAGCCATTGCTATGGGCAAAACTTGTCTCCAATTGGCCTCAGAAACTCTGAAACTGCACCTTTCAGCATCGAAGGTTTCAGCCTAGCCTGTGCTGGCTTTGCAGCAATAGGCTCACTAACTGAACAGATTTTATAGACATGGTTATGTATTATATGTCTGCTTATTTATGCGAACTTATTAACACTTGATATATGCTCGAAGAGAATCTGAATTCTCTGTACGTGCTAGTATGTTCACTGGATCAATAGACGGGAATGGAGATGGTGGAGATAGATCAGATAGCTCTGCACTCTCATACACCGCTGACTGAAAAACACGCATGCGGCTGTTAATACCGTCCATGAAAACAGGATAAAATATCACTGTATATATGTACAATTTAGCAATGTTTCCAGGGTTGGGCAATAGATCAGTTGAGACTACAATCTCCAGAGTCCTCGGAGGTTTCTTCATCCTCATCAGATAGCACATCTCTCTCCGCAGCTCGGAGTACAAGATTAAGCAATCCTGTGCTGTCCTCAAGATCCTCAGATGAATCATCATCTCCAGCTGCTTGTCTGCGTCGTGATGCCAGAACATGAAAAATCAATTCCTCTGGTAGAGAAAAGTGCCAGAGTTTTGTTCTTCTTTTACGAGGCTTCAACTGGAAGAAAGAAAATATGTGAAGCATCAGTATTATCGTAATAATAAGGCTTAAGCACATTGAGCAAAAATAATATAAAAAAATATGAAGACATGATCATAGAGATGTCCAATTTGATACTACAGTGCAACAACATCGGTGTTTTCACTCGTTTTATCGATGTGAATATTGAACGCTTTCAATGTCATTGGTGTTGTCAATATTAAGAGTCCTAAAAAAGATCAACAGATGAATTGTCAAGAGGGGTGAAGGCACTAATGTGGAACTGCTTCCTAGTTCCTACAGACAATGTAACAGTTATATTTTGTTTGCAAACAGCTGGTCATTATGTGCATATTCAGCACACAATATCGAAAGCATAACTGTTTATTGGCAAATTATCAAAATAATATAATACAAAGGATAGAGAAATGCATAATATGTTGAAGTAAGTTGCGATGACAAGCGGAGACAGCTGGTGCTCCAATATTACCTCCTCAATGTTTACCACTGGTGATCGCTCAGTGGCAGTGGGAGTCCATATCTTTACATCATTATCAATTCCGCTGCTTGCAATTGTCATAGTGTGTGGATGGGGCTCAATACAGTTTACAACACATTCATCACCCTCCATTGCCCGCAAAAATTTCCCATCTTTCTTTCTCCAAATAAATAATCGCCCACAGTCTGACCCACTGGCGACATATTCATGATTTGGCCCAATGAATGTCACACCCTTGACAGTCTCACAATTGCGATGTCCAGCATACATCTGTGGTGCAGGTCGATCAACATCTTCTCCAGATGCGACTATTGTTGATTTGGACCCTTTGCTGGCTTCAATCTTGACAGATGACTTTGGGTCTGGTCCCAGCCCTCCATTTTTTGGGAAGAGATAAATATTCTCATTATTGTAAGATATAAGCAACTCACTCTGGTGAGAGAATGCTAACCCTGTTATTCCAACAAATCTATTGCCAATAAGATGTGGTGGACAGTAGCAGTCAGATGGGTAATCAGATGATCCATCCCATTTGTACTTGCGAATGTCATAGACACGAGCATAACAATTGCTTCCTCCAACTGCAAGAAGATTTGGATTCCTCGGATCTATTGTGATTGCATTAAGATGGATATTGGAAGAGTGTCCTGATTTACTCAAAGAGTTTCGGCACTGAAATAATTTTGTGGCTGTATTTGTCCTCAAATCAAACTGCACAAGAAGGGAAGTGGCTAGTTATATAGTAAGAAATCCATTTGCATTTTATATGTAGCTGAAAATGAGCATTTGTGAAGGAGGGAGGGGGGTCTTGGTTCCCTACATGTTGAACAAGCCCATCTTCGCCGCAGCTATAGAAAATATAAGGGCTGCCAGGCTCAATAGCCAACTTGTGAGCCCTTCCATCATGATCGCCTAGCAATGTAGTAGGTACATCTCCACCATCTCCTATCTTGGCAAGTCTCACCTGTTTGCAGTAACACATCATTACATCTGAAATATCTAAAATGTAATTTAGATGAAAAGATCAAAACAACACAATACGTCCATTAACCTCTCCATCAGCAGCACAAGTGACAATGGTTTGATCGTTCGTGTATGGCATGAACCGTGCTTGGAACACATTGTTGCTATGGCCTGAATGAAACTGTAATTTGATTGCACCAGTGTCCCAGTCCCACAGCATCACCATCTGGTCATCGGACCCCGATATGAGGGTATCGCCATCTGCGTTGAAACCTACCGTGTTCACGCAGCCTGTATGCCTGTTGAGCTTCCTGTGAATCTGCAGGCGCATTACAAGATCCTGTACATGCCAACAGTTAAATTAGCATTATTCTTCAATTCTGCTCATTTGTTAACGATCATGGTAACAGGTAGTTCAGATCAAGCTTTTCAGTCCAGCCCCATTAAGCTGCCAAATCGAGAGCTGTAGAAGGCTAAACTCTACGAGCAGCCGCCCCTGTGCTAGGAGATTCATTCCCATCATCTGCAACCAAATGCTCTCGAGACCAATCTAGCGAGTAATCGGCATCAACCAACCAGTAAGAACGAACCGAAGCCCCGATACCGAATCGCATCGCCCACCATAACCGGTGCTCACTCCGCATCCGCCCCACCAACACTATTCCTAGCTAACCCAAAATCCGACCAAGCATCACGCACGCAATACCACAAGCACGACGATCACGCCTCGATCCAGCGTCGGCGAGCGCGCAACCCCATCCCGATCGCCCGATCCGCCCTCGCTACCGATCGATCGAATCATCGTGAGGTAGGGGGAGAGATCGAGGGGGCACCTCGGAGGCGGCCGCGCGGCGGGCGAAGCGGCGGGGGAGGAGGAGCCCGACCTCACGGAGGCAGAGGNCGGCGCTGTGCCGGGCCGCGGCGGGTGCTTCCACGGGCGGCGCATGGCGGCGAAGCTTCGAGAAGGGGAGGAGGAGGAAATCGCCGGAGGCAGTGGTGGTGGAGGAGTAGATTGGAGGAGGGCTGATGCTACCGGGAGGTTAACCGCTAAGGCCGCGCGTACGTGTCGCCTGGGACTGGGCCCCACTTGAGGCTTCGGCTGTCAGCTGTTGACATGTGTGCTAATGACACGTGGGCCCTCACCGACCGAGACAGTGAAAGGCTGAACTAATCCAATCCAGTGGCCGGCCGCTTCCGTTGGAATTTATCGATGGACGATGGGCCAGTTTGGGTCGCTACCAATTGGTGACGGTCCAAATACTAAATTGGGCCCAGACTTCCTCCCTCCTGATGGTCTGTACTGGGCCGAATTTTCGTAAGATAATGCGATGGCGGGTGGGNGGGTGGGAGGGCGGGCGCTGGAGTGACAGCATTGGCGCTCCAACATCCACGTAGCCTGATGAGCAAGGGCGCTCGGTGAAGGAGACGCAGATGGGAAAGCTTCGATCGATTGTCGGCCTTGTTGCTTGCTTTTGACCGCGACGCGTGACGGATTGGATGATGTCACGGGGATGGAGATCCTGAGACCGGGATTCGTGGCTGTGTTCTCTAGTTGTCCTCTTCCTCCGTCATCGTCTTCGCCGTGCCGCTTGAAAGTGCCAGTCCCTCGCTTCTTCCATTGCTTCCCCTCCTTGTTGAAGCGGTACATCTACGAGCCTTCGACTTCTTGCGGAAATCCAAACGAGTTGTCAGATCAAAACATGAGGAGATCGGATCGAGGCTGGATTGAGATAGGGGGAGGCGGCTTACATGTCGAGGAGGACTTCCTCATCCTTCTCGATGGTGGTGACGGCGACCTCCTTGAGCTTGACGATAGGCGTGACCTAGGCGTCGGTGACCTTGTCCTCGCCTGCCCCCACG
Organism: Oryza officinalis; assembly: GCA_008326285.1. Lineage (NCBI taxonomy): Eukaryota > Viridiplantae > Streptophyta > Magnoliopsida > Poales > Poaceae > Oryza > Oryza officinalis. The sequence continues at coordinate 37,286,779 of BDMV01000010.1, read as the reverse complement.
GTCTCCTCCTCCTCACGGTGCTTCGCTGGGTCAGCCATGGTGGTGCAGGTGGCGTTGGTGGTAGTAGGGCTTGGGTTGCGGTTGCCTTCGGTTGGTGTGCGTAGTGGCGACCACCGTAGTGAGGGAGGAAAGAGAGAGAGGACCAGAGGCGCTGGGGTCGATGTCTTCTCTTCATAAGGGGGACGAGGACACTCAGCGCACTGGAGCTCACCGCCAAGCGCCCTTGCTCTCCAGGCTATGTGGATGTTGGAGCATCAACACCATCGCTCCAACGCCCGCCCTCTTGCCCGCTGCCGCTCCGGCCCCTGTTCCCCGTGGATGGCCGAAGGGGAAGAGGAAGAGGAAAGAAAGAGAGGGAGATAAGGGAGAAGGAGGGAGGAGAAAGAAGGGAAGAAGAGAAAGGATGACATGTGGGCCCCCATATGTCGCTGAGTCCCACAATATTTTTTGTGTGAATGACAAATGGGTCTTACATATATTTTTGAAAATTCTAATGCCACATAAACGTCACGTCAACGTCACGTGGGACAATGACAAGGTCAAGACCGTCACGTAGGCGCCACGTCAGTAAAACCGCCCTTCAAAACCGTCGAGGAAGTCAAATTGCACCGGTTTTAATAGTTGGGGGTTGAGATATCCGGTATATTAGTTCAGGAATACGAATCATATTCAGCCACTAGTGAAGGGAGTCAAAGTGGACTTATTTTGGATAATGCACACGTATTTCTCGGCTAAGTTAGGCCGAATAAAAACAAGACCCACATGTGTGCGGGACGATTTGGTAGCGATCCAAACTGGACAGCCTCCTATCTTTTTTGGAATAAATCTTATCAGTTGCTTAAAAGAAGCTACAACCATTTACTACATAATTCTCTCAAGAGAGCAAACAGTTCAGGCAACAAATTATTTAAGACTAATAAGTGCAACACTTAAATAGAAAATAATTATTGAAGTCTATTTGTAAATCTTCAGGCAAAATTGATGAAAATATGCATGACATAGCCTCCAAGTTTTGGTATGCAATCTGTATTTGTTCCTTATTTTTTTCACACTTTTGTATTTGTTCTTCAAAGCGAAGCTATGTTGTCCTGAAAAACATGTCCATACAAGACTTATTTAAAGATTTATAAAAAACATATCATTTTTATTTAGTTATAAAATTCAATATAAAGCAGATGCTCTTACAGAAATAATTTCTTTTAGTTATGCATCGATACTTCCAAACCAATTTTTAGCTAAATGAGGCATTCTATAGGACACCCTCCTATAGGCGACGACGTACATCACCTGACTACCTGAGGATGGAGTTGTTTTTGGCCGGCTTTTGGATTCACATGTTTGATCCAACTGAGGTTTTACTCTTGGTCTAACTGATCCAAGGAAGAATTCAGAAATACATGTCTGATTCAACTGAGGTTTTACAAGTTCTCAGAAAAAAAACTGAGGTTTTTACTCTTCATCCAACTGATCCAAGGCAGAATTCAGAAAAAGGGAAATAGGATCAATTCGGGAAAAAAAAGAGAAATAATTGCGAAAATGGAGATGGGGGGTATCGATCCCCGTACCTCTCGCATGCTAAGCGAGCGCTCTACCATCTGAGCTACATCCGCGGACTGGTTTGGGCGCAGAAATCATTTTTTTAAAACTCTAGCATTAGCAGTTTAGCACTAGTGCACTACTACTACTCAAAACAACTACTACTTGTGGAGATTATTTCCTGTTCCATGTGACCCGCGAGTATGGAACAGGCTTAAATTAATATTTTCTGAGATAGTATTTTGTGGTCAGCAGTTCAGCACGTCCAATAGAGCAGCATACGCAACACCATCTGCAAATGGTTACTATGGGTGTGTTTGGTTGCATGTATCAGCCTTGGCTCGCATCTGTGAGTGCAACTTTCTCTTGTTTGGTTGCCTGAGTGTAACGCCCGTTTTGTCGTGGCGTTAGCGGGAAAACCTAATTCCTAAAAATCCTATTTGCGAAAATTTTGCTCTTCGGTTGTGTCTTGCCGTGTGCCTTGGATCTCGTGTTTCCCCTCCCAGCTCAATCCCGGAGAAAATCGCGAAATCGGATTTCAAATCCGAACCCTAAATCCTTCTCTCCCTCTCAGCCGAAGTCTGCTTTGCCTCCCTCCTTCCTCGGGCCGTCTCCCCGCTCGGCCTGCTTCCCTCCCCTCTCTCCTTCTCGGGCCGTCGTCCGGCCCAGTTGCCCCCTCCTTTTTCCCCGACCTCTTTTCCCTCTCGGGCCACTCGCTCGGCCCATCCCCCTTCCTCCTTCCGCTGGACCGCGCACGTGCGCTGCACGCCCGCGCGAGAGAGAGAGATCTCTCTCTCTCCTTCTCTCAAATCTTCCCAACTCCCTCTCTCTCGCGCTCGCCCGTTTCTCTCTCTCTCTCTTCCAATGGCTCCCGCCGGCGCCCCGTCCCGTTCGCGCCGGCACCGCGCCCCATCCCGTCTCGCCACGGGTCCCGCGTCCACGCGGCGTGGCTAACCGCCACATCCGCCGCCGCCGTCACCCTGGGGCCCTCTGCGCCGCTTGCCCCCGCGCGCGCGCGCCGCCCCGAGGGAGAGCGCGCTCTCTCCCCCTCTCCCCGCGTGCCCCTGCCCGTTTTGGCAAGAGGGCCGTGCCCCTTTTTCCCCCTCTCTTTCTCCCTTTCCCCGACCGCCGCCGGTCCCCTCTCCGCCTATCGCCGTTTGGCCGCTAGCGCCGGTCCCCTCTCCACTTTGCCCCGAACCGCCTCTCCCCCCCTCCCTGCACCGTCCTCCGCCAACCGACTTGCGCCCCCTTTAAATCCTCCTTCCGCTCGGCCGCCATTGTTGCCGCCGCCAAGCTCCTCTCCTCTCCACCGTCATGTCGTGCCGCCGCCGCCCTTGCCATCCACCGCCGCAGCCGAGGACGCCGAAGGAAACTTCAGGCGCCACCTTCTTTGTCACGCCCGGAAATTCACTACCAGAATTTTCGAAACTGAATGTGTATTGATTTCCCTGTCCAGGACCAGCCAGGGTACACAGACGACAATGTTGACATACAGATCCACGTCTTACAAACACAGTAAAAGTCTTACAGAAATGCAGCGGAAAGACGAAAACAAACTAAACTAAGAGCATGACTCTTGCAGCAGGCTGGCACCATTCCACAAGCATCCTCGACGGCGGACGAAGCCTACTCCTCTGAGAAACCTCCATCGGACGCATACTCCTCTTCTGGTGTGGGAAAAAATTAAGCAAGGCTGAGTACTACCCACTGTACTCAACAAGTCATACCGGGAAGGAAGGTATGATGCACGGTATTCCAAAGGCAGGCAAGGGTTTATTTGCATAAAGTAAGCATTTCAAAACAGTAGTTGAAAGCAGTAGTAAAACGTTGAATTAATTGATCAATATTAACCATCACTGTCCAACGCTACACCACGTTGCGACAGGCCCAAACCATCCACCTGAACTAAACCAGTTCCAGTAAATCCAATTATTAAGAAAGTGGGACTAATCACGGTGAATCTGGTTGATCGCCCATAACCGCGGGCACGGCTATTTGAATAGTTCTACTCTGATCAGAGGTGTACATCTGTACCCACAAGACACAGCCCCACGACACGTTTCCGCGTGCCGGTATACCACCACGGTACCCCGGAAAGGGACTGTGACAGGACCCTTCGCATAACCCCTCTAACTAATCGTACCACCTCAGGTTTCGACCCCACTCCTCAAAGGCAGTGGGCAGCCCCCTCTCGTGCCTTGATGAATCCGGCAGCCGCATAGACCATCGCAGGGTCCATCCGCACTCCATCACGCTCACCCTAGCCAGTGTACGTTAGCTAGAGGAAAGCTACACTACAAGTCCAGCCGTTGCCCACGCTGGCTTGTGGTACGCACGGTATTTCTTCCAGGGTTTCCCGTGAACCGGTCCTTAATTGCCATGGGTGCTTCCATCAAAACCATGCACCCACAGCCCACCATTAGCATATTTTGATTAATTATTATTACCATGGTGGCTCCTAAACCAAAGTGTCACCATAGGGACTACATTAATTAATTATTTAAGGTGATCCCCTTTAGTGAGTTAAGTTAACTAAGCAAGGCTAAGCACTCATAAAATCAATGAATAAGGAATTAATTACCCAAGCTATCAACGGTACAAGATAATCAATATATTGGCTGAGTACAATAGGTAATAACCCACATAAAATGACATTATGAAATAATGCATCATTTACAGAAAAATAAGGAATTTGTAAATTTGGGCACAATATTATCAATGCGAAGCATGACTTGCCTTGCTCTTGAGCTGAAGCAACTTCTGCGACGATCTCGAAATAAACGGGAGTGTCGGAATTGCTGGAATCTACGCGACAAACAAAGCAAACAACAATACATGCTATAAGTCTACTGAAACAAAGCACAAAACCATTTTTAATGGATTCTCTGCATTTTTATGAATTTAATGAAATTTGAATGGACTTAAACGGAGCTCGGATGAATTAGTTATGAATTTTTGAAGTTATCTATGTTTTTACTATAGCAGAAAAACCTTAATTGAATTATTGCGCAATTAACCCCTAGGGCTGGCGTCAGCGGGCGCGTGGCGGCCGGTCCACCGTGGATCGAGTCCATGGGTCCACGGCGCCACGGCACACCACGTGGCGCACGCATGGCGCCGACGCGGCGGACACGCGGCGGCCACGCGTAACGGGCGGGGAACGGCCGGGATCGGCCCGAGTGGCTGATCCAACGGTCCACACACGCGGGCGCTGGGGCGGCACGGCCCGAGCTCGGCCGGCCACCCATGGCGCGTGGCGGCGGCGTAGCCGGAGTCAGCGGCCAAGGCGTCGGGCGGCAGCGGTGCGGGAGCGGCCGGAGGCGGCGAGCGAGCGCGCGCGGGCGGCGGCCGAGCGGCACGAGCGCGACGATGGCCGAGAGAAGAAAGAGAGAGAGGGGGAGGCGACGACGGCGGCACTAGGGTTTCGTGTGGGGCGACGGCGTTAGGGTTTGCGAAAAGCGGCAGCGTTAGGGGAAAAGAGGAGAGAGGAGCGTGGCGAAGACGATTTAAAGGGGATCCGGGGCTAGGACGTGCGTGTGGGCTCCGGATTTCTCACCGGAGTTCGGCGCGGGCGGAGAGAGAGAGAGAGAGATTCGGCCGCGAATCTCCTCCACGACGCGAGGAAAAGCGGTGCGTAGAGGGGGAACGGGCGCGCGTGGCGTGCGGGCGACGCGGGACGGGGTGTGGGCGGCGGTTGCGAGCGCGGGACGTGCGGGGAAGGCAGGCAGCATGGGCGCGTGTGGGCAGCGGCGGCCGTCCGCGGGGAAGAAGGCCCGGGCGTCGGCCCCACCTGTCGGTGGCCCGGGCGGAGGAGGGAGGCGATGCGGCCTTGGGCCGGCCCGAGAGGGAGAGGAGGGGGCGGCGGGAGCGGCGCGACCTTGGGCCGGCCCGGGAAGGAGGAGGACAATGGGCCGACGGCCCAAGGGAGGGAAAAAGAAAAAGGAAAAGGAAAAGAATTTTTCTAGGGATTTATTTATTGCGCTTGAGGTTTTAATTGATTAAAATTATTTCTAGGGCTCTGAAAATTCCACTAAAAATCCTGTTAATGTATTTTGACATGGGGAACTCAAGAAAAATTCCACCTTGCCATTTCCTCTTCTTTAATGCATTAATTAATTGGATTTTTCTCTACATTAATTAAGCAATTTCTCAGATAAATTATTAACTTAGATTTTTTTACGATTTGGGAGAACTTCAGGGTGTGACATTCTTCCCCTCTCCCTCGGCCGAAGCCGAGCCGAGTCCGCCGCGCACCGTCGCCCTTCGTCCCCGGCGAGCTCCCCCCCTTTCCCAAGGTAATCCCCCTTCTCCACTCTGTCTCCCTCCGTTTCTCCCGGCGTAGAACGCTAGCTAGCTCCCCGCGAGCCTCCTCGAGGCACCGCCATGGGCACCGCCCCTCTCCTCCGCTCCCTCCCCGCGCCACCGCTCCCGCCACCGCATAGCGCCGTCGCCGGCCGCCGTCGCGCCTTCTCTTCCCAATCCGAGCCGATGGCTCGCTTCTCCTCGCTCCCCTCTCCACTCCGGTGCTTTTTCCTCTTCACCGGGCCCGCGTCGCGCTGTCCCGAGCTGCGCCGCCGCTGCACGCCATCGATCTCGGCCCCCCTTCGCCCTCCTCCCGCCGGCCTCCGTGGCAGCCACATAGGCGCCACGCGAGCACCGACGGCCTCTCCCCCTCCGTGCGCCCAGTCCACGTGGACCGAGCCGCTGACGGGTGGGTCCCGTCCTAGCGCCGCGCGGTGGACCTCGGTCCACCAGTTCGGCCGCCTGCGTGGGCTACGCCCGCCTCGGCCCACACGGCCTCGCTCCCCTTCTCGGCCCATTCGGCCTACTTTCCTTCTCGGTCCCTCTCCTCGGTCCGGCCCAGTTGGCCCCGAGTCACTCGGGAGGCCGAACCAGGCCGCTCCACTCGGCCTTCGGCCCAGTCCGCCTCTCTCCCCGCCTCGCGCGCTTCCCCGGCCGTGGGCTGCCCTTCATGCGCGTCGGCCCGCTCGCTCGGCTGCGCCCGCGCTCGCCCGTGGGCCGCGCCACTCGGCCTCAGCCCATCGGCCTCCCTCACTCGGCCTTGGGCCAACCTTCCCGCGCGCCGGCCTGAGTTGCCCGGCCGCGCCCGACTCGGCCTTGGGCCGAATCCTTCCATTAAAGTCCATTTCAAGTCCCTCTTCTCTTTTTCCTTTCCAAGGGATTTAATAAATCCTTTTCCTTTAGACAGAAAAATATTTAATCTTAGAAAATTCATATCTTCTCAACCGTTCGTCCGATTGACTCCGTTCAACTTCCAAAATTCCTCAAAAATCGAGATCTACCCAATGGCACACTTAGTGGTCTTTAATAGGGCTTCCTTTTTATCGTTGTGTTGAGTCGCCTCGTTTCGCGTGTAGCTTTAGAGCCAGAAGACTCGCAGTGCGCGGATTTCGAGGAAGAAGCTCAAGATCTCGAGCAAGGCAAGTCACCTTTGATCAATTGAACCTATAATTTAAAATTAAGTATTTTGATTCCGCAAACTATGCATTCTTTAGGTTACACTTACCACTTGGCCTCGGTTTGCAATACAACCGACAGACCCTACCCAATTGCTACATTTACCCTCCTTGATTATTGAATACCCTAAAACCTCCTTGTCACCCTTCCGGTGAGGTCTCGGTATTCGCACCCCGCGTACGAATATCGAGACTCCCCTCAAATTTAAAATGGTCAACTAGGTAAAACTTGAGTTTTCAAAATGCTTGGAAAACCCGACACTTGGGTCGGTGCCTTGAAAATAAAGTGAGTTTCCAAAACTCGCGGTGTGGGAGACGTACTAGAGGTACGGTCTGCCCGTTCTCGCCTTAAGGACCGATTCCTTGGGAATTACATCCGAGCATATGTCAAATACGATCACATGGGTGATATGGGACACCCCTAGCTGAGTAACTAGCTAGGCCAGGGAAATCTTGATGCCAAGGGACAAGTGGATTCGCCAGGGTGGTGTCGTGTCACGCCCCGATTTTCGCTCGGGATTAAAAATTGCCTAATAATACATTTTCCAGAAATTTAATAAAATTTTAAAGCAATTTAATCAAGTGAAATTGTGAGGGAAATTGAATTTTCCTTTAAAAATCATGGCCAGAAATATTTTTGTAATATTCGCCGTGCCCTAAAATACTCTCCGAAATTTTTCGTGAATTTTTGGAGCTAAAGAAATAATTTTAAAGTCACAAAGTTCATTTAACTGATTAAATAAATTGGAAAACAAATTAAAAAGGACTCCCTTTGTTTTGGGCCGTTTCCGGCCCAAAAATCCCGCCCTCTCTCCCGCGGCCCACGCGGCCTCTTTTTTTCCCTCCTCTCTCTTCCCGGACCGGCCCACTCCTTCCTCTTTCCCTTCTTTCTCTCTCTCCGGCCCAGCTCGGCCCGTAGCCGCGCCCGTTCCCGCAAGTCTGCTTCGCCTCCCTCCTCCTTCCTCCGGCCGGTCAAGCCGGCAACCACCCCGCCGCCATTTCCGCCGCCACCCCCCCACTTCGCCCGCTTTTTCCGGGCACTCCCGGGCTCTCCCCGTCTCCTCTCCTCTATAAAAAGCACCCCGTGCTCCCCTCCACCGTTTCCCCCACTCCCGCGAGCTCGCCGTGCCCTCTCCCGCGCTCCCCGCGCGAACCCGAACCGCCGCCGCCCGCCACCGCTCTCGGCCGCCGCTTCCCGCCACCCCGGCCGTCGCCGCTAAAATCCACCGCCCCCTTGCCGCGTCGTGTGGTCCGCACCCGGCCGCCCCTCCGCGCCGCCGTCCCCGCACTGTCGTGTCGGCGCCGCCGTCGCCTTCTTCGCCTCCGGCCGGCCTCCGTCGCCGTTGCCGCCCGGTGAGCTCCTCTCTCTCTCCCTTTCTTTCTTTCCCCACCGATGCGCCGCCCCGCCCGTGCACTGCCGTCGCACGCCGCCACCGCCGCCGTCGCTCGCGGGCCGTCCCCGCCGGTGGCCGCGCCGCCGCCTCGCCGTCACGACCGTAGCCGCCGCCGCCGTGCCCTCACCGGGTCGGCCTAGGGTTTCGGCCAAACCCTAGCCACCCGCCCGGGCCGTAGAGGCCGCCCCGGGCCGGCCCACCACTTCCTCCGGCCCAGCCGCCGTTGGGCCGTTTGGTCCATCTCCCTCGCGAGGAGTCCAATCCTCCTCCTTCCTTTCCACTTTGGGCCATCGGCCCATTTGATCTTTCTTTCCAAGGAAGTCTGATTTGCCTCCTCGGCCAATTCCAGTCACAAGTCCACTTCATGTCCCTCGGCCGCCAGGCCTCTCCCCTTTTCCTTTTCGCAAAAGTCCAAATCTTCTCCCTCAGCCCAATGTGCACTTTCTCTCGGGAAAGTTCACGTTGCCTCCCTGGCTCAGTTCCAGCAACAGGTCCAGTTTACCTCCCTCAGCCTAATTTGTTTCCCTTTCCCCTGTAAAGTCCATTTTACCTCCTTTTCCTCCCCGATTCGCCGACACTTGTGTCGCCGACGCGTGGGCCCCCTTTGTTTAATCCGGTCCACACCCAGACCACGTGGCCGCCCGCGGCTTCGCCACGTTGGCGTCCACGTCGGCGCTACCTTCTCCCTTTCGTCCGCCGTGTGCGTCACGTCAGGGCCACGTGGTGCGTCCGCACCCGTGCATGCGTGGACCGTCCGCCCCTTGACCCGTTGACACATGGGACCCACCGTTCCGGCGCCGTTTCCCTTTGATGATGTCAGCGTAGCCCTTCCTTTGCAAAATTAATTAATAATTGCGCAATAAATCGATTTAATTTCCAGAAAATCATTTAAATGGCTCAAAACTTCTAAAATTCATAACTAATTCATACGAACTCCAAATTGAGCCATTCAACTTGCAAAATTCATCTAAAATTGAGCTCTACATGTTTGTTTACTGTTTAGGTACTATTTACCTGGTTTTTATTAGAGTTTTTCCTTGTTTTGCGTGCCAGCGTGTAGATTCCGCCATTTCGGAAGTTTGCGCTCGCGAGGTAAAGAGTTTGGAATGTTGTTTGAAGAAGCAAGGCAAGTCACACATTCCCCCTTGAGCATGTTGTACCCATTTTGTGAAATGTTTTACGTTTGCAAATAAAGTGCATGTTTTGCTAATTACGTGGGAATAGGGTTTACCTATTTGTTCGCTTGTGCCATGTTTACTTTTTAACCGTCCTTTGTTAACTGTGGGTGATAATATGACTAGCGTAAGTCACTTATGTTGACTTTGCTAGAATTATATATGCTTAGCCATGCTTAATTACCACTAGCTCATTTGATGGGATAATTATGCCTATACTTTTAGCTTCTAGCTGAGCCGTGTGCTCGAAACATCTGACCATGTTTTATTGGTCGTAATTATCTGACTAAAATATGACTTAATGGTGGGCTGTGGGTGCATGGTTTTGCTTGTCGCGCCCATGGCAATTAAGGACCGGTTCATGGGAAATCCTGAAAGACTTACAGTGCTTACCACAAGCAAGAATGGGCAACTGCTGGATCTGTAGCATAACCCGTCTCTAGCTGACGTACCAGACTAGGGTGGGCGTGATGGAGTTGGGTCGGCGGGGGACTTACCCGTTGATCAGCTGCCAGATTCACTGTGGCACGAGGGGGGGCTGCCTACCTTGGACTTAAAGGTGGGGGCGAAACCCGTGGTGGGAACGATTGGTTAGGGAGGGTTATGTGAAGGATCTTGTCACGATCACTCGCATGGTAACGTGTCAGGCATGGCACGGTGACATACGGTGGATCGTGTCTTGTGGGTACAGTTGCGCACCTCTGATCAGAGTAAAACTATTCGAATAGCCGTGCCCGCGGTTATGGGCGATTGACCAGATTCACCATGATTAGTCTCACCCTTAATAATTTGTCTCAATGAACTGGTGTAGTTCAGGTGGATTGGTTAGGCCTGTTCAACGTGGGGTAGCGTTGTTCAGTGGAGAATTAATATTGCCTTAATTGAACAACTGTTTTACTGTTTTAAAGTGTAAAGGTTTTCAACCGCTTTTCTGCAAATAGCCACAAGCCTCCCTTTGTCTCCCCTGTGCACGTCTGCATCATTGGTGTGGCTTGTTGAGTACGGTGGTTGTACTCAATCTTGCTATTTTTCTCCCTTTTCAGAAGTTTAGTACTTCTGAGTTGAAGATGAAGTTAGAGGACCAAGGCTCAGACCCCAGTTGAGTTTGCCTGTGGAGTGGAGCTGAAGCCCCGCTAGGATCGCCTCTTTCCGCTGCTGTTTTCTTTGGGTGTGAGGACTAAGTGCCTCTTCTGTAAGTATTTATCGCTTTATTTACGTTTGGGTCTGTTTATTGATTTGTCGTTTTGTGTACCCTGGTTGATGCCTGGACAGGGACTTAATACACAAAATGGTCTGGAAATTTGGGAAAATTTCCGGGCGTGACATGTCGGGGAGGACCCCTAGGCTTCCTGGCACAGTATGGTCTGGGACCTAACCTGGTGTTGGTCCGTGGGACCCTTCCCGTTGGCATAAGATGACCCTGAGTCGGCTTTCGAAATGCCTTGTCATGAAAGCCTCAAGGTCGCCAGACGTGGCTGTGAGGCACGGGCTGGGTGACTTGGGGTTAGTAACGTCGTGTGGGTAAAGTGTACCCCCTCTGCAGAGGTTAACAACTGTTCGAACAGCCGTGCCCACGGTCATGGGCGGATGTGAGGTGATTCCTTAGCGTAGTTTTGTTGACGACTTTGTGAACTGCCGTTGGTGTGAGAAATCCTTTCAGTGCTTGAGTTGTGGCTGTTGGTACAGCCGGTGTCGGTGAACGATTGGCAGGGAGCCTCTCGTTCCGATGTGCTTGATTTGTGGCTGTTGGTGCAGCCGGTGTCGGTAAACGATTAGCAAGGAGCCTCTCGTTCCGACATGCTTGACTTGTGGCTGTTGGTGCAACCGGAGTCGGTGAACGATTGGCAGGGAGCCTCTCGTGTCGACAAGAATCAATCCATACAATTTCAATGCTCCATCCGGACGAGACGCACCTTCTCGTCCATGTCGTCGAGAAGCACTCACTTAGTTGTTTCCGAAAGTTTTAAACTAAAATCGAATGCGAAAAATAACTGGCTCTCCATTGAAGCTTGCATCAAACACTTAATTCCCTTGACTTGCTGAGTACTCCCGTACTCACCCTTGCTCTATATAAATAACCCCCCCAGTTCTCGAAGACGAAGAAGTGGACCCTGCTGAAGAAGAGTTCTTCCAGGAGCAAGCAGACTACGAGCAGTAGTAGGGTTTCGGCCTTTCCCCAAGGCTTTGCTTGTGGCTTAGGGCTAATCTTCGCTTCCGCCTTTTTGTACTGCTGTTGCAAACTCGGGGTCTGTCCGCAGTTCCAACCTTGATTGTAATTCTACTCTTAATAAAGAGACCGCTGTTGTTGTGATATTCTATCTTCCTGTTGTACCAGCACTGTTTTCTGGGACTGGTACAGGCATACAGGTTAATTTGGATCGCCTTATTTTGATATCCGTTCGGGGCTAGTTTGGAGCGTGACACTGAGTGACCTTTTTAGCATGGTCCAACGCATGCAAACAAAGGCCCCTCAACCAGGCTGAGTAGAAACACTCGATTTGAGCTTCGCAGCTCAGCCAGGCTAGGGGTGTGCATCGCGCTGCACTCGCGCATGCATCGCCTGCTTCCGCGCGTGCAAGCCAATCGATGGGGTCACCACCCCTACCCGATTTCACTCCTCATTCTACTCCTCTGTCACCTCACTCTTCTTCCACAATCGTTGTCGCCACGCTCCCTACTGCCGTCGCCCCACATGGTTGTCGTCGCCGCCACCCACACGGTCGTCATCCTCGTCACCCGTACAGCCGTCGTCGTCGCCATCCTGCACAACCGCCAAGAGCTCGCCTTTGAGGGCAGTTGAGAGGTGGGGGTGAAGGAGCAACGAGCGGCGGTGGAAGATGAGCAGCAAAGCCACAACCTCACAACCACCTGATATGGCGACGAGGAGCTTGATTCCACCAGGTAGGCGTGACACCGAGCTCGATGTTGTCAGATCTGGTCATGGCAAGTTCTTGCTGCCTGGGAAGAAGGAGAGCCCGAGGAGTTAGATATAAGAGCCTCCTTTCCTTGTCATCGACCACGCCAGTGTTGGGACCCTCCCCTACTTGTTGTCGTCGATGCCGACGCCGTCTTTCTCCCTTTTGAGCCACCAAACCGCTGAGTCTGGCAGTCTTGAGCTCATGGCCACTGATCCGGCTTCGATGAGCTTCGAAACAGCAACGAATCGCGGGGAGCTTTGATGACGGTGGCGAATCGCGCGGAGTTTCGATGACGGTGGTGGAGCATAAAGCGAGCAAGCGGCGGATTGTACAGCGATGAGGGCGATGCCCCTTCCTTTTTTTTTCTTTTTTCATTGTTTATTATTTTTTCTAACGAGGGATCCACTGGACTTTAATTTTTGGCAGTGTATTTACTGTTTACCACTGTGCACATTTTTTCATTTTTATTATTGTATCGATCTATTTTTTTCACCGCTTTGCTAGTCAGTTAAATCTGTTTTTTTTTCCATAGCAAATTATAGAGGTAACCTCACCCTATTAAATAAAGAGGTAACTCCACTCAAATCCATACAACCAACCAAACAAAATCTTCTCCAACCCGTATCTTTGATACAAGCAACCAAACAAAATTTCATGCCAATTAGGCTAAACCAATACAAATAACCAAACAGCTGTATGTGTATTTCTTGACCAGGCCAAACTCAGTTTGCATGAGAGAGATGAGTCAAACTAAAGGGATACGAGCAACTAAACACACCCTACGATATTCGTCATGTTCTTCCGTACTCATTGTCCTGTTGTCAAATTATTCCGGACAGGTGTCATCAGTCATCACACTGTATATATATACTACAGAACGCCATTTCAGGCTTTCTCAGATGAGGCTTAAACAATAACCTCACCTTCACATGGCTGTACATGCATTTGAATCCGTGGAGGATGGATTTTAGCCTGCTAAAAAAAGCTTGTTCACGCGTCATACGGCTTGGACTCTTCCGTCGTTGAGATCATGTCAGTGCCAATCCCCAAATGCATTGTTCAGTTCGATTTGCCACCAAACGCGATTCCAACAACTGAGCGGCGTCGTGTCGCGAGTTCACGGGTCGCCACCGGTGACGGATTGATGGATGTACGCCGGTACGCGCCGCGCCCCGGACGGCCGGCCGGCCGGCCGGCAGGCGAGGCGACACCGGCGCCGCGGCGCTAGCTGCAGCGCGGCCGGCTAGCTTCCCGGCGCCCGTGAGCCGGCCCCGCCGCGGCGAGAGCTATCTCTGTCCGTTTGCGTCGACCGGTGCTGGCCGGCCGGGCAGGACGACACGACGGCTAGCTGGCCGCTGGCGTACGTCGTCGTCGGATGGCTAGCTGCACGTGGCACATGCGTTTGGTGGCTGGAGATTGTACACGTACGAACGGGGCGATGTTTGGTGCGTCTGCCGCGCGCCGGCCGGGTCGCCGGTCCGGCCGTCGTCGTCGCGGTTTTGCGGCAGCGGGGCCCCTGGTTGGACATGGCGTCACTAGCTACAAAGTTTCGTGAAACCAAACCTTGTCTCTGCACGCAGCATATTATTCCTTTCGAAATCGCTTGCAGGGGCCCGCCCGCCCTGCATCTATCTGCAGTACTAAGCATGTTGTTTTCGCTGAACTTCGCTTGATATTGTTGACAACTAGATCAGACGATTAAAGCTGTGTTTAAATGCAAGGGTTGAGAACTTCATTCCGAGTACGTAAATCGGAACGACTTATCATTAATGCATGATTAATTAAGTATTAGTCAAAAAAAATAAAAATAAATTTATATGATTTTTAAAACAACTTACCTTCACAATTTTTAAAAAAAACATACTATTTAACAGCTCGAGAAGCGTGCGCATGAAAAAAATAAGAGAGTATAAATTGAAAACTTGACATGCCGAACGCAACCTAATTGCTTACATCTTGTGTCAAGTTGACAAGTACGCAATGCATGTACCCAACTAGCTAGTTGTGGTTTCACACCAATTACTCGTGTTGTTTCAAAATGCAAGAGGTTTTAGTTTTGTCCTATGCCAAACCTCCTTAATTAAATATGAAAGTAGTTTCATTAAAATATAAAACATGTAGTTTCATTAAAATATAAAACATGTAATATGTGTCTTGATCGCGTATTTATTTGATCTTATAGAAGTTAACTAGCTGGGTGGCCCGCGCAGTTGCGCGGCTAGTACATATATAAAATTATCTATTTTTACATATGATTTTACTTAAAATTTGTTAAATAGCTATCTCGTTGTCTTAGGATTTTGAAAGATTAAATCTTATCATCTCTTTTTCTTAGTTTTATAATTTTTAGAAGCCACATCAGTTGCTACCTCTTAATACTTTATCATCCCTTTATTTGCTTGCTCGATATACCACAACTTTTATTTATCTTCCTTGAAACCTTTTAAAATTGAATCTTATAGTTTTTATAGTTCATTGTCTCGTTTGGTTTTGTTTTTATAATTTTTAAAAGTCCCGTCAAACATCGTCACTGTACTTCTATACGGCCCGTCCGTTGTCTCCTTTCTTTATTGTCATTGGGATTTTAAAAATAGAACATAATTGTTGTCGTTTGGGTTTATTTTTTACTTTCTAGAAGGCCCGCCAAATCATCAGCGGCTTTGCCAGTTGCCACTGTACTCCTCTAGGCCCGCCCGCCGCCTCTCTTTTTTATTGTCATTGAGATTTTAAAAATCGAATATGATTATCATTGGGATTAATTTTTTACTTTCTTAAAGTCCTACCAACCATCGTGATCGTGCTGTTTAATGCCCTATCCGTCGTCCCTCCTCTTAATCGTCATTGGGATTCTATTTGGGGTTTTGTTTATAGTTTTTAATGTCCCATCAACCGCCACCACCATACTCCTTTATGGGCGTGTTGTTTTTTCACTCTTTATTGTCATTTCTCATCATATGTTCTAGATGATTTTTTTTTTGAAAATTCCATTTTTTTCATTCCGATATTTTTTATTTATAAATTGTATTCCTACGTGAACTCTTATAACTGTTTTTCTATTTTTTTGAATTTATTTTATTTTTTATTCTAAAATTTAATTAATCTCGTGCTATGTTCTGGATGATCTTTTTTTTAATAGTCTTTATTTTTTTACGATTTTTAGTAATTTATAAATTGTATTCCTAGTAGAACTATTTTTTTTCTAATTTTAATTAATCTCGTATTGTGTTATATAGGGACTATTCTTTTAATATTTTTTATTTTTTATTTCTAATTTCAGTTATTTCAAAATTGTATTTTTACTTGAACTCTCTTTTATTTTTGTAATTTCAAACTTATTTTATTTTTTATTCCGAATTTTAATTAATCTTGTATTGGGTTCTTACATGGATTCTTCTTTCAATATTGTTTATTTTTAATTATGGATTTCATGTATTCCTACTTGGACTCTCCTTTTCTTTTTATTCAATTAATGCGAAAATTTATAGCCTTCATAACAAACATAATGTTTTCTTTAAAGACTATCTTAATAATATAATAGACACATATATTTTTTAAATTTTTTTGGTTAAATTAAAAAAAGTTTGACATGAAACAAAATAAAACCTCATTATTTTGAAAGGGAGGGAGTTAACAACAAAACAAATATAACTAAATAGAAAATTCTAACTTTAAAAGATGGTGCAAATGTGCAACGTACGATCTATTTTAGCTCGCTTTCGTTTTAGATGCGCGTGTTTATCTTGTCTGCTCAAACCGTTCCA
The DNA here is from genome assembly GCA_008326285.1 of Oryza officinalis. Taxonomy (NCBI): domain Eukaryota; kingdom Viridiplantae; phylum Streptophyta; class Magnoliopsida; order Poales; family Poaceae; genus Oryza; species Oryza officinalis. The sequence goes on along the minus strand of BDMV01000010.1, from coordinate 37,270,518 downwards.
GCCATATGATCAACAAGATCGAAATAAGCATCGATCTCGTACACGTAAACCGTGCGTGTACACATGTTCTACACACAATTAACAAAATCAGCTGCTTGATTAGATAGAAACTAACTATACAGGGACGGTTACATACATGCACCAAGACATCGATCACTAGCGAGAAGTTGATGTGCATGCTAGGAACAAAGAACAATTACATCGGATACGCGACCTGTCCATGTCACAACTTGCAACCAAATCTTTCGACCCCATTCACTCCTAAGGACGTGTACAAATCGTTAAGATGGTTATCGTCTTTCAGAGTGAATTATAGTTTAGACCATTTTTTATCAACATGGTTATACATTTTAGACGAATCTTAAACCTATCTTTTCACTTTGAACTAAATAATTATGTTATTTTTGTATTTTAGACCATCCAACCTTTGTTTCTATCCAAGTCTAGCCTTCATTTGTGGCAAAAATATGGGCTGCACAAAGCTACTAGATCTAGATGGGAGATCGTGGTGGTGTCATTGATGTGCACTGAAAACGTTGTTTGGGGTTTGGAGTAGTACTTAAACTGCAACAACAACAAAATTACTCGATTCAATATGAAAAGATTGATTTAAGAATGATCCAAACTAAAACTTTACCAATAAAATATGATCCAAACTACAATTCACTCAAAAATTATATATATATATATATATATATATATATATATATAAGATGGCTTTTCATCCTTAAAAATGTCCCCTCGTTTTCTATGTCATCCAATGACATTTTTATTTCTCACTGAGTAAAGTTCATTTTGTCTTAAAAGTCAAATTTATCATAAAACCTCATGGCCTATCTGGATCACTACCCCACCAATTCTTTGGTAGTACCAAAATAAAGGTAAGTTTTGATACTACCAATTATTTGGTAAGATAAGTTTATATTTGGTCATGTTTGGTTTGTTACTAACATGGAGCCAACTTATGACTTTAGTAAAGAATATTCTAGATTGCTACCACATGTAGTATGGGCATTACCAAAATAGATGGTTTCAAACAAAATCAATCATAGATACTATTTATGCTACCACATATATTGGTAGGGCACATTTTAGTAGCAATCCAAAACAGCCATCCCAGAACAGATTTAGCATATAATTTGTCAAAAACTACATATTGTATATGCTTTATCTAACATTGCTATCGTACCAGAAGCTTTAAAATTTATAGTTTTGGGATAAAAACAGCTTTAAAATATGTAGTTTCATGGTATCGCCAATGCTAGATCTGTAGCTTTTATAACATGCTCTGCTTATTAAATATACTAAATATATAGTTTTATGATAGTTTACTTATAGTTTTAGGAAACTTGCTCTGTTATTTCTCAGGTTAGTACATGAATGTGGTACTCTGCTTGGAGTACTAGCTACATGCATGCATTACTATAGCTCCAGTGTTCAACCAAAACACCTGAAATAACCTTAACTAAAATTATTGGAATGGAATGATACTTATTATTCCCTGGGTCCCTCTATGTTTATAAATTCTCAGGTTGCTTCCATAATCCCCAGTCCCCACTACTGCTCATCATTCGATCGATTATTCTTGCCTATCCAATACATCCACTGCCACATGCAATTTGGAGCTAAGCTAAGTGTGGGAAATCGAGCTAGCTAGCTAGCTGGCATGGAGCTAATGGACGACGACGGCTCGTCGTCCTTCCTGGAGGAGCTCATGGCGCCGCTGCGGAGGGGCACGCCAACGACAACGACGCCGGAAGATCTGTGGCTGCAGGCCTACCCGATGTGCGGCGACGGCGGCGTCATGCTCGGTGATCTCCTCGTCGGCGGTGGCGACGCGAGGAACACGCTTGCCTCGCCGCCGTCGTTCCCCCTGTCCGTGCCTCTGACGACGACTCCTTGTCCGCCTCTGCACGAGGAGGTCAGCTTTGAGTTTGATTGCTTGGGTGAAGTGTGCAACCCGTACAAAAGATCAGGCGGCGCTGTCCGTGCTGCCGACGCCGCTCAGGTGATGGTGGCCGCCATGGATCCGACCTGCGAAGCTGCGTCGTCTGCGGTGGCGGTGGTGGAGGAGGAGAGATGCAAGGCGCGCGCTGGCGGCGGTGGTGATAGTGGCGAGCTGCCGCCCATGTTCGCGTTCGGCAGTGTCGGCGCGGCGGCGAGCGTCCGCCCAAGAAGCTGCAGGCCGCCGCAACCAGGCGCCCCGTCCAAGAACCTGATGGCAGAGCGGCGGCGGCGGAAGCGGCTCAACGACCGCCTCTCCATGCTCCGCTCCGTCGTGCCCAGGATCAGCAGGGTCACACACACGCATGATCAATCGCTAGCTAGCTCTGATTAATCTCTTCGATTATGGTAGTGATGATCAAACTTCGTCACGCTTGCAGATGGACAGGACCTCGATTCTCGGCGACACCATCGGCTACGTGAAGGAGCTGATGGATCGGATCAAGAATCTCCAAGATGAAGCCGCTGCCGCCGGCGACTCATCCTCCTCCTCCACGGAGAATCTCTCCATGCTGAACACGCTCAAGCCTCCGTCGACGTCGTCAAGCTCCGGCGACGAGACGACGCTTGTCAGGAACTCGACGAGGGTACGTTACACACGTCTCGCCATTAGAGCTACCTAGCTAGCGCCATTAACTGAGAGATTCATGATGATGCAATGCAATGCATGCAGTTCGAGGTGGAGAGGAGGGAGAACGGCAGCATGAGGATCGAGATGGCATGCGCGGCGATCCCCGAGCTGCTGCCGTCGACGCTCACCGCGCTGGAGGCGCTGGGCGTGGAGGTCGAGCAGTGCGTCGTCAGCTGCTTCGATGACTTCGCCATGCAGGCCTCCTGCCTACAGGTCATTGATTAATTAGTACACCATGCATCAAATTAACCAAGGGACCTTATTAAGGTGATCGGTTTAAAATTTAAACTTCTCTATCCGTTTGAAATAATTTTGTCATTATAACTTTGTCATACACTAAACATTTATATTTTTAACCATTAATTTTCTATTGTTTAGCAACATGTGAATTATATATTATGAATGTATCTTTTAAGGTGGATCTATAAATATGTCTTATGACGTTAAACTATATTAATTTTTAGAAATTGATATAAAAATATAAATATTTGATTTAGGATAAAATTAGAATGACAAGTAACACAGAGAAAGCACGTAGCAACTGGGATTTAGACTTTAGTACTTCAATTGAACACTTCAACTACATATTGTTTTGCTAAATCAGATTATGTGGATGATGGGTCGATTACTGCGTATTTATGAATTCATGCGTGATAGGATGACAAGAAGAGGGAGATGACAGGCGATACTGAAGAGATCAAGCAGACATTGTTCAGGAGTGCAGGCTACGGTGCTGGCTGTCTTATATAATGGACCAACCTTGATCAGATCCAAACAATGCAAGCAAATATGAGTAGTACGTAACTACGTTCTACCAGCACTCTCGATTAATATAAGTCGTGGTGCCTTATATAGTTCATCTTGCATGTGATCAATTCTTACTGCACATCTTACTGGAACGTTAAGAATATAGTATAGCATGTTGAGCAGTCTGTGACATACCATGTATTTGATGATGCAGTTCGTGATCATTTTCTCATTCCATTTAATTATATTTATATATGGATATCAGCATGAACGCTATATCTTGGATGTTATCAAATTAATTTCTGTATGCGACTACACAGTGTTGACGACTTGACCTCAATTTTGAGTTTTGACAATTTGAAGAAATGGACTACCTATTGATCTTTCCATTGATTTGGAGTTTCAAATTTAATTTGTAGAATTTTTAACCAATAGATATAACTTGTTTTAAATAAAATAATTAAAAAAGGACAAATATGTCAAAAATGAAATCTAGAGATAAAATCAGTTGTAAAATCTAATTTTGATGCACTGTACCTGAGTATAAATGCTATATAATTGAGTGTAAGTGTAATATAACCGACTGTAGATGCTATGTAATTTAATTGAGTGTAACTGTAAGGACTAAGGAGTATGGAACTGTAGACCTGAAAGGCCGGTGGCCCGGTCCAACATCTTGACAGCCCATCTGATGCTAAGATCGCAACACTGGGCTCTTACTAGGCCTGATGGGCCCGACCCACCGTCACAAGATGCGACCGAACGGCAGGCTGACAAGCGGGCCCCGCACGTCAGCGAGTATACTCGAGGTTAACTGTCGCCGCCTCGACGAGGAGTCCGTTTGGGCTCTGATTACTCCGCCCATCGGCCGCCGGCGGCGGTTCGGCCTCGTTGCGGATCGTTGATGGGGCATTGCGCGAGCGCGTCGTCGTCGACGTCGCGGCCACCGGCTGTCGACGGCGGCGAGGAGGGGAAGCGGCGGCAGCGCTGGGGTTGGCTGCTGCAGGCGGTGGCGCGGGAGCAGAGATCCAGGTTCTACATCTTCCGCAGGTGCGTCGCCATGCTCCTCTGCTGGCACAAGTACAACAAAAACATCTGAAACACACCGTATTACGTAGTACTACTAGGTATATATTGCCACCTCCTTGTAAATGTACTCAAATTTGTAAATATGCTCAAATTGCACTTGACCTCGCACAAGCGATGGCCTAATGCTAATGTGGTGATGTAGGTGCGGGTTTCCGAGTAATCCAAATAACCTCCGGGTTTTTTGAAATGGGAGTGGATTCTAATCTCTTGAGGGAACATCAAATTCGATACAAATAGTTGTGAAAAATTCTGAAAAAAAATGACAATGTAGAGTATATAGTGATATCTATCGGTTTACCAAAAATCAAGTTTAAATTCGACCTACACATCCAAAAACAAAAAAGACAAATTCAGATGTAAACATTACGCTACTATTCATACGTTGAATTTGTCTTTTGTATAACTCAATGTGTGAGTTGAATTTGGACCTAAAATTTAATGGAGTAGTATAGATATGTTGTATGAGTGTCGTCAATTTTTTTCAAAACTTTTCATAACTGTTTGAATAGTTTTTAAGCAAACGAGGGAACATTCCCTTGAGTCAAGGATCAAAATAGTTTCCCGGTTGAAATCGAGTAATTCCGTCAGTTTTTTTTCTTTTTCTGTTTATTGTCTTGGTGAATTGGACACTGCAGAGTAACAGTTCTCTCCTATGTTAATTTGGCCGGCTATCTACCTCAGTTTACCTAATTCACTGTTGGAGATGGAATCCAGGAATCAAAACCACACTCTCCTGGGCCATTTGTTACATGTAGCCATGCGTTAGTTACTGTTGCTGCTGCTCACGGTGCTCACGGGAAATTCGCGGCAACAACAGTTTTTGGTTCTGAAGAGGAAACTGTGGTCGGCATCTATCTGCCTCAAACATAGACAGACAGCCCAAATTAATGATAACCACAAATGATGATCTTGACTTGAAATGATCGATATAAGAAGTTCTTGCTCGGATGCACCATTTGGTGAGAGATACAATGGGCGATCCATTGCTTCAGAGTTTTTCATATGCCAATTCTGCAATGAGAACTTCTCTCTTCAGTCTCCTGATAGCTTGTCTCTGAACTTCTAACACCGAAAGGTAATAGCAGTGAACCAGTAAACAGTAACAATGCCAAATAAAGTGACCTGTTAAATTGGCCCTCTCTGATCAACAAACAAAAACACCTCAATTGATACTAGTATACCTCTTTGGTAAGACTGATGAGTCTAGTAGAAAATACAGTCTTCATCTGAAAGCTTGCAATAGCCTGATCATCGTCAAGTATTCATGTCTATCAGAGGGGGCGGAGAGACCACCGATTTGGCATACGCAAAAAAGAAAAACCATCTTGGATCTTGCAAGCATGCATTGTGTTTTTCACCTTGTTCAACATAGACCATTTTATCAGCTGGTCCCTGCAGTGGACTCCGGCCACCACCTCCGGCCAACTTCCTGGGCACAACCACACTCGCATCAATTTAAATTCCTTTTGCTCAGATCTTCTAAGCAACCAATGTCCATATCATAACCACCATTGCAACCAACTTACCTACCCTGGTCCATCATATTGTTTTCTTTGCATCTACAATTGTAGGTTACCCCTATCTGACTGAAAATTCTGAACTTCTTTCTTGATCCATTTCAGAGAGTAAGAACTTCAACCTTGAAGACCCTGAATCATCTGAACTTTTTCTTGTGAGTTCATCTTTTCAAGGGGAAGGTGATAGTTCTAATGGAGGAGGGTGAACACTGATGATGAGATAGTAGACGAGCAGAGCTAGCTGCAGGAGGCAGGCAGGCTGCAGCTAGGGCTGGAGGAGTGAATGCTGGGAGAATCTTTGTCTGACCATCTGTAAAAGGGGAGGGGGCGCCATGATCCATCCATCTACTGCTATGTGCTTATTGTGTTAAATGCAAAGCTCTTCTCTCTTCTGATCTGATGCAATGGCAATGCAAGGTGGTGGTGGCCATGCATTTGCCCCCATATTCTCTCCTTGCTGTCGTCCCCTTCCTTGATGCCTTTGGCCTGCATCTCATTTATGCATGCTTGCCCGTGCCGTGCCATTACTTCCCCCCCTAATTACTTCTCCTTTGCAATCCCCAACCACCCTCCAGAAACTTTTACTACTTGTAGTACTACCCTTCTGCTCTGGTTTTGTTCTTCTTCACTCGTCATCCATTCATCCTCCCTGCCATGAAAAAAATCTCATTGTGAAATTCTTCTGCAAATTTCAGCAGTGATATGTGCTTGTGTTGTTTTGTCTGAAACTGTGTCCAAACTGAGATCTCATGGCTTGCTTTATTAGCCAAGAAGGCATGAGCTTTGGAGATCATGAATTGATTCCAACTTTCTCCGTTTGAAATTAAGGGGGGATGAAATAAAATAAAGCATGGAGACATCACTCTGTGTATAAATGTCTGTATTTGCATTTAAAGTTATGGAAGTTGGAAGCTGCAATGATCAGTAATCCAGCACTGTGGAATTAATATACATGGGGATATATACATGTCATGATGACACCCCTGTAAATGGGTCAGAGAGGTGAAGCATTGGCACATGCACATGTTTCTCCAAAATATGCAAAAAAATTGACGTTCAAAAACATGTACATAAATCATAGTAGTGTCAAATTAGTTAGTACTGAGAAAGACTACTATATATGCTTAGAATTTTTTAGAGCCAGGCTAGTATCTGAACCTTTGGTTTTTACAACTTTGCATACTACAAAATAATTTTCGCAGGTGGCTATAGGAATCAAAATTTGAAAAATTTATTTTTGCGAGCATTTCTTTAAGAAAGGCGTCCGTGAAAATTATTTTTTATGGGTAGAGAATGGAATCCGCTTGTTCAAATCGTCGATTTCTACCGGCGTGAGCCACAAGCGGTTCGTTAAGCGCTTATAAATGGGTAACCGATAGCCTGTACAAAAGATTTTTTTTGAGTCTTGTGCTTATAACAGTATTGCAATGACGACTGATAAACACGAAATGAGTTGCTACAGAAATTTTGGCATCTGGCAACAGGAACTGCATATTTGTCAACACAGCTATAAATCGATTGCTACAACCAAAAACATGAGTAGAAAGTAGAAACACATGCTCACACCGACAACAGCTGTGTTATATATATGCATATATATATATATATATATATATATATATATATATATATATATATATATATATGTGTGTGTGTGTGTGTGTATATATATATATGTGTGTGTGTATATTTTGAGAAACATAGTACAAACGTAAACTTTTATAACACACGCACACCCACCTTTATGAACGCATACATTATCCCTATAAACACATCCGAAAGACTGAACTGACATATCTTAAAATTGACGAAGTCATTATGGATACCTCGCTGTCGACGGGTACGTCGCCTACCACTGAAAGAATAATTAGTCGTAAATGCGAGCACCCGTGTCAAAATCTAGAATTTGAACTCGGGTGAACTGGTTTCACCACAAGGAACATGTGCTCTGAAAACCGAAAAAGTTTTATTATCATTACTTTTTGAACATTTTCCTGGTGAGAGTTTCCCCTCCTGAAATCCTGAATTAGTTCCATTCAGAAGGAGAGGAAGCCTAATACACAAATCAGAGTGCATTTAGAGGGTACTTCCTCCGTACTAGATTAACTTATTCTGAAATGGAGGAAGTAAATAATATAAATTTTCATTTGAAAACAGAAAGAGTTGAAAAATACATAAAGAGGATAAACAATGATAACTACATATTTACAATTTGTTCCCAAAAAAAATTGAAACATAACAAATGAATATATAGATTTCAGATAAACACAAGTAGCTACAGTTGTTGCACTAATCAACTGCTTTATATATTTGCTTGTTGCTCCCTGCGATGATTTCCATGTCCCAGAAAGGAAACGTCAGGAAGATGCATGTAACTGCAAGTCTGCGACGCCTTAAATCCGAAGAATTCTTCATCAATTCCCCTGAAATAGGCTGAATGGTCCATTTGGACAACAATACTACTGGAGGAAACTAGTGAGACAAAACGCCGACAAAGGAAAGCACATACTACTACACTGCAATTTTTGTAGGCATGAAATGATCAAAAAAGTTAATCTGCATATATTGCATTTCATTACATGTATATGCATGACACATACCCTACACAAAGAAAACGATCGAAATCTTACTTCCAATGTGCATATCTAACAGCTGTAGGATGCTCGGTGCTTTTGAGAAGCAATTATTTCAACCAAAAAAAAACCCTTGTCTAACAGCTGTAGGATGGAACATGCAGGATGCAACAAAAGAAGATCGAAGGCATATATTTGTATGGCATCACAACGGCATTCAAATATGCATATACGTACATGCAAGAATATTTATAAATGATAGTGAGCTGCAAGAATTAACTAATCATATCCTATTACCAGCCGACGAGCGCCATATATATTGCAGCAGAAGTGATGGTAGATTGGGACTTTGGGAGTGATCTGTACGCATGATTGCATGAAAGTGGTGCTGAGATATTGGCACGGCTCAATCAGAAGTTCCAGCATAGAGCATTACACTGAGACTGCATCAGATTCATGCACACTCTATTGCACCGATGATCCGTCTGAGTGAGCCGGGCCAACATCATAGCTACAATTTCATTTCTTTTCTCTCGTCACCACAAGCTCTAAAGAACAATGGCCGGGCGGACGGAGGAGGTCGTCGGCGAGGGAAGAAGAAGAAGAAGAAGAAGAAGAAACTTGGGCTCAATGGGATGGGATGCAATATATGCAGCTTGCAGGTTGCTAGCTAGGGTTAGGGTGAGTGTGCGAATGAGTCTGAAGGAGACCTCGCCTGCAACCATCTTATATGGACTCCTCTCTGCTACGTGATTCCTTGTGTTGGTGGGCATTCAAGTCTGCCTGCCAAATGAGCAAGACAGGCTGCAGCATTAATAGAAACTAAACACCCCTCTCTCTCTCTCTCTCTCTCACACACACACACACACAACATACACAGATGATTGGTGCACATATGTAGGTGCATAGATTGATTAAAGGCATAATGAGTGCATCAGACCAGAAAACAAAAGCCAACATAAACTCTTCTCTTGCAGGCCATTTCAATCTTGATCTCCTCTAATTTGATTTTCCTTTTCTCACTCTACCAGCGATATGAGCGATCGATCAGCATCAGTAGTTGAGTACAGCATCACACAATTCGCAAGCAACGTTGATCATCAGATCAAGCTCGCTTAGCCGGAGCGTAGTTAGGTACGGTGATCGGCCGGGCCGGCGGGACAAAAGAGACAAGACAGGGCGTTGATTACTGGAGTCCGGCCGGCGTCTGGCCGATGCTCTTCTGCAGAGCTCTGATCTGCGGAGCGATGCGAGGAGGAGGAGGAGCAAAGAAAGGAGCGCGGCGCAGGGGGGAGGCGTAAATGCGAGGGAATCTCAGTCCTTGCCGCACCCAACTTATTGCGCGCTCATCCACTCCGGCGAGTGCTGCTTAAATGCGCTCCTTCTCCCGCGTCGTCCTCCCCGCCGTCCCGTCCCATCCTCGCCATTCCTTAGCTCTCAACTAGGGTTTTCAGGTATGAGACTAAAACTTTTGAGTTCATGTCACATTGGATATACGGACACTAATTTGAAGTATTAAATGTAGATTAAAAATAAAACTCATTTCATAATTCTAAACTAATTCGCGAGACGAATCTATTGAGCCTAATTAATCCATGATTAGCCTATGTGATGCTACAGTAAACATGTGCTAATTATAGATTAATTAGGCTTAATAGGTTCATGTCGTGAATTAGCCTCTAGCTGTGTAATTAGTTTTGTAATTAGCCTATGTTTAATACTCCAAACTAGTGTCCGTATATCCGATGTGACATGGACTAAAAAAATAAATCTCTTTCCCAAACACCCTCTCACAAACCGCTCAATTACCCAAACCGGTGAAATTCGGATAAATTTTACCCACAAGAGTTAGTCCCCTTTGATTCAAATGAAAATCATAAGAATTTTGAAGGATTTCATTCCTATAGAATTTTTTTTTCTATATAGCCCTTTGAATCCTATGAAATCCTATAAAATTCCTATGGAATATCTCATTCCATACAAGTTTTGAAAGAAATTTAATATGAGATAGAATCTCATGGAAAATTTTCTTTGAATCTTTATCTCTCCTAAAATTCATATGCTTTTCCTGAGGTCCAATCAAACGGTTATTCCTGTGTTCTGTAATCTTATGTTTTACACTCGCATTTCTGTTAGAATCTTCTATTTTTTCTATTTCTTCATTTTTTTTATCTTGCGATTCAAAGGGCCCTATAGTTTGATTTTTTAAAAGGGTTATCCGACTGTAATTCTTTTGGGTAAAATTTATCCGCTGAAAGGATAAGCAGTGGCATATATCAAATAATTAGAAAATTAAAGTTGTATAGATGCAAATAAGTAAATAGTAATGGTGTATTTTATAACCGTGAAAATCATAATGACATGGATCCAATTAATAATTTTTTAAGGGAGAAACTTGAATGTTCTCAATTCGCGTCGGCTCTATCGTGATGTCATTTAGATCTATGAACTTATAAACTGTACATCCGAGCTAATTGATGTGAACGTAAGCATCCGAGCTGCACCATCTGCACTTTGTATCTTTTAAACTGTGCAAGATGACAACCCAGTCCAAGTTTAAAGACCGTTGTGTGTTTTGCTCTAAAGTCAAACTGCATTTTCACTTTGCTGTTAACTTTATTAAAATAGCCTGTTTAGTTACTAGTTATTGAGGACAATATTGTGTCAAAGGTGGTGAAATTGGCTGAGATTCAAATAGAAGTGGGACCCTAAGAAACCATATACCATAAATCCTGAGATAATGTTGACGCAAAATCTGTCTCGTCAGGTGTGCCAAAATATACGTTGATGTAGATCATGTGTGTAGCACACGAAGGCTTGGGAGATTTGCTTAACTCTAATGCAAGTCCTAAACTTTAATAAGATGCAGGCATACCAGTCAGTTTGATCCTGCAACTGACAATATGGATAAATACGTTGATAACCAAAAAGTCGATCGGTTAACAAGCCAATCTCAATAGGGTTTTGAACAATCGGCTATATGTCCGATGTAGATTCCGACACTTGAATAAATAATGATATAAAGACAATCAGCTAATAATTGTAAAATAAGATGATAAACCAATCGGCCGATATAAATGTGACAAAGTAAATATCTGATGAATTAGTCAGCTGATATAGATGTAATGAAGCAAGTATCCAACAAACCAATCGACCGATAACGATATGATATAGAATATTAGATGATCCGATGGTTAAAGCATACATCGGCTGAAAGTCCGATGTTATTAAATCCAAATGATTAAGTAATCAAATAAGACCTTTGCTGCAACGGCTAAAACCAACTTGTATATAATCATTACAAGCCAATGCATTTAGATAATTTATCGGCTGAAATCCCGATGAAATAATGATTGATGTCTACAGACTTAAGTAAATCTAACTTACAACCATAATCCTATAGGTCGAACACAATCGATGCAACATAAGGTTGATAATTGACTGATAGATTTAAGCAAGCCGATATGACACCGATCAAAGTGGTTATGTATTAAATTTAACCAAGACAGTAAAACCATCAAAGAAAAATTTAACACATCAGATAAGATCGGCTAACACTCCAATGAAATATTAGCATGGATCTATCGGCTTAACAAGATTTAGATTATTAACAACAATCTAGTAGGTCGAACCTAACCGATGCAGCACGAGATTGTATATAATAATCTAATACTCAACGAGCCAATAAATCTATCTAATGTGATGGATATAACGAATCTATCTAAAACAACATTGTGATTGTAGAGATATATTGACTAAGCCAGAAGATCAGACCTAACCGATACAGTCCTAGCTAAACCGATGTGTCTCTAAACACGATGCAATTAAAGATAGAATCGAGGTATCAGGTAGGCAAAGATATCGGCTGAACCAGAGCAATCCAAGAGATCGAAGCGATGCAGCCTTGAACATCACCAATATAGCCGATACAATTGCTAGGACCGGCGAAACTTAGGACTTACCCCTCCGCTAGAGATCGAAGCCGATGCAGCCCCTCGTCAGGTGCCAAGTTTCGCCGATAGTAAAAGAAACATCAGAAAAGAGGGTGGCGATATGCCGAAAGTTGTATTAATCTCAGAAATAAATTACAAAGACCCCGGGTGTACATATTTATACCCATATGCCGATAAGAGTCCTAATTGGACATAACTTACACTTTTCTAAAGATAAAAGAAAAAACAAAACACAAAGTTCTTATCGAATATGACACAAATTTTCCTAAATACAAAACTTGCCTAATTAATAGTGCCATGCTATGGTCTTCACGACTCCCTTTTGAACTCGGTCTCTGCTGGATAAGCTTTCCATCGGCTAATTATTTTCTTCTCTTAACCGAATCCACTAGAAAATCTTACCAAATTTTGACGTTAATAGATAACAAGTGATGAGACATAATAGCCCATCTTTTCTCTAACTTTGACCTACAAAATTTATCACCAGTTATAGGAGTAAGAATATATTCCCTCCATTTCATAATCTAAGGTATAATCAAACTCGATACGGTCTCCAAAACTATTTTTTGACTTATAATTTATTATATACTATAAAATTTGTAATAACAAGACTATAACCATATGAAAGTAGATTGAAAAATCAATCTAATGATATTATTTTCAGTAAATAAAATTTAATTTATATTATACTAATTATTAGTTAAATGTTTTTAAAGTTAAATCTTGAAATGTGTGCATGCCTTACGTTACGGAATGGAGGGAGTATTAGAGAAAAAGTACAGCAACGTAGGCTTCATCTTGAATTATTGATGGCCGGTCTCAAAACTAAGCTGGGCCTTGGGATGGGCCTTGCTGGTACAAGCCCAATGAAGCCCATGGCCCAGCAGATTCTCCAGCTCAAATCCTATGCAACTTTGCACAATGCAACCTATGTTCACTTTTCTGAACAATCCTGACATTAACGGCGAATTGATTAAGATCTGTTCAGCAGCCAGCTGCAAGAAACAGTGAAACCAACGTGATGCTTTACCTTTCAACGCACTGCATCTCTGATGCCAAAAGCTGCCTGCCTGCCTGCAAGCATGAGCAAAGGTGAGGAAAAGCATATATTCAGTTCGGAGCTTGAAATACGGGAAGAACACAATACTAGATTGACAGTAGCTTAGGTATCTCTAAGATCTTCATGGATGAAAGTGGCAAGGTACAATTCATCTGCATTAACATATTTAATCACACGTGTTATCTCAAACAGAGATCATTAATTGCCAGCGTATAAACTTGCATATACTTGTACACAACATATGCGTCTCATTCATCTATCTTTTCTGATAAATGTTCAGATCTTGAAATCACGGTGCTCACTGAAAAGCAGCTGAATTGGAACCTTCTTAGTTAAATCTTTGCTTACTAAACCTCCCTAATTCTTCGATTCCTCGTGGAGGCTATGATACGCAAGACATCGTAAGCATTTAGTCACCAGTGCTTTGTATGCTTTACCTCTTTTTCAAATTTTTTTCTCCTTTTGCTTTTTTTCATCAAGAACCAGATGAGAAGCAAGGCATTGCCAGATGCTGCCCCAGATATCAGTTTCTAGCTTTGGTGTGCAGTATATATACCCACCTGGACACCCAAATCTCTGCACACACACACTCACCGCTGTTAAATCTCACCTGCAAACTAATCAGTTAATCAACTCTTCGATTCCTCGCCGTCGCCGTCGCCGCCGCCGACCGGAAAGATGCCGGGAGCCGTGAAGGTGTTCGGGTCGCCGTCGTCGGCCGAGGTGGCCCGCGTGCTGGCTTGCCTGTTCGAGAAGGACGTCGAGTTCCAGCTCATCCGCGTCGACTCCTTTCGCGGGGCCAAACGCATGCCTCAGTATCTCAAGCTTCAGGTAACTAATCATCATCAACAAAATAATCTCTCGTCATCTCCATAGATTTAACACAATCACCTGTAATGGTGTAGCCTCACGGCGAGGCCCTCACCTTCGAGGACGGCAATGTCACGCTCGTCGGTAAGCAAGAATTAACCTGAATAAATTGTTGTGGCAAGATCAATATGTGATGATATGTTGAGTTAATGATGATGATGATGCGCGAATGAACAGAGTCGAGGAAGATCATAAGGCACATTGCGGACAAGTACAAGAACCAGGGAAATCCGGACCTGATCGGGATGGGGGCGTTGGAGCGGTCGTCGATCGAGCAGTGGCTGCAGACGGAGGCACAGAGCTTCGACGTGCCCAGCGCCGACCTGGTCTACAGCCTCGCCTTCCTGCCGCCGATGACGCAGCTGGACGCCGGCGCCGGCGGCAAGCAGCCTAAGGGCGCCGCCGCCGACGGTGGCCGCTGCGAGGAGGAGAAGAACGACGGCCGTGACCGCCAGTACAGCAGGCAGAAGCAGGGAGACGCCGGCGTCGGCGCCGGAGGAGGAAGGGATGGTCAGATGAACGCGGCGCACCGGCAGAAGGTGGAGGAAATGCAGCAGCTGTTCGAGAAGAGCAGGAAGGAGCTGAGCAAGGTGCTGGACATCTACGAGCAGCGGCTGGAGGAGGCGGAGTACCTCGCCGGCGACAAGTTCACCCTCGCCGACCTGTCGCACCTCCCCAACGCCGACCGCCTCGCCGCCGACCCGCGCACACTCCGGATGCTGCAGTCTCGCCGGAACGTCAGCCGGTGGTGGGCCGACATCTCCGCCCGCGAGTCGTGGAAGCACGTCAAGAGCCTCAACCGCCCGCCCTCCGCCGAGGCGCCCTTCTGATCGACGATGAGATCGTCCACCGTGCTTGTCCGGCCGGCGGCGGCGGCGGCCGGCGAGAGGAGGAGAAGGGGTTGCTTGCTTTATGATTCGTGCTACGTACACATTTTTCATTGTCGTCGTCGTCGTCAATAACCGTACACGTTCGTGTTCGCGCCAGATATCCTGCTGTTGTTGGTGAATTCCGAGTGGTCATTATTATTATATTAACTGTTAGTCGTGTAACAAGTTCAATAAAATGCTTGCCCCTTTGTCGTGATATTTTACGTGATTCCTCATCAAATTCCTTCGTTTTGAGATGATTTGTGCTCCTCCCCTATTTCTTTCTTTCACTTTGATATGAAACACTGGTCGGCAAATTTGTGTGTGTTTTCAGAACTTGTGTTGGGCCTCACGTTACGAAGGGAGGTCCAGATTTGAGTGGGCTGCACGTAATTTCGCTGCGGGCGAGATGGGCTGTGGGCTGTATCTTTTGGGCCATGGTTCGCCCTCCACTTGCCTCGCCGGCGGATTCTTCCACCCCTGCCGGCTGCCGCGCACGCGCTCCAGCCGCCGCCGCCGCAAGAAGCCTCGGAGTGACGGCGCATTCCGAGTGCACGGTGGTCGGTATGTCATGGCCGGACCGCAGTGGGCGTCGCCGCCAGCCGGCGTGTTGCGCTCCGTCTCCGGCGAGGCGAGGCACCCACAAGCCCGGTGATGAGGTAACCATACGGCAGTAAGATAGCATGTCTGTTAGCCACTTAGCCATGATTTTATCGGAATTCGGGAGCGTAATAAAAATTTGGTTTGTCTCTCTGTAGCCGTCGTATCCGGTATGATTTCTTCTTTTAACCGTTTCGATTCTGAAATATATATGATCTGTTTTAATATCTCTGAAACTATCATGTTTTTCTCAGATAGAGGGCAAGAGGATCAAGTTTGTTGAGTCTGAAATTGCATGAATATCATCTGAAGGTTCACATTTTGACTTTCTGATCAATTTCATTCCGTAAATTTCCGTTGAAATCAACGAATTGGGTCAGAGCGCAAGCATTTTTTTTTTGGTTATGGGTAGACTGTAAAATTTGCATTTTCCCCCACGATGCTGATCATGTCCCAGTAAATTTCAGTGTGTTTTATGCATGTTTTATGTTGCAGCGTTGCAAGTAAGAAATCCTGCAGAAGTAGTCCCTGTTTCATTTTTTGGTTTCATTTTGGGGGCATGGTTACTCTCAGTTTAGACAATTTCATTATTCTGCTGATTTTCAGCTTAATTTAGATATAGCTTAATCAAGCTTCTGAAGGATTGTATAAAGCATTTCTAGTTCTTTTTCCATATGGATGAGCTTTACTAGTGGGGTTTCCCTTCTCAGCTTGTGCTGCTTAGGATTTTTGTGGTTATTATTACCTTCATTATATGTAAAAGCACACACGTTCCAAAAGATGTAAAAACACATTACACTAAAATACAAAATCCCCAAGTTAGATGAACTAACTTACTATAATCATCAGGTAACTATGATATTTGTCTAAACATATAAAAATCTATAACACGTCCAGGATATAAATCTAGCATTTAGTTCAGAAAATAGTGCACCCTTCGGACTAATTTTTTTTATCTGTATTTACTGTTTCAAAGCAAAAGGTACAGCCAATTCCTTATCCTCTGATATCAGTGTTATTGTGATCCTCATCCAGTCATCCTGTTGCTCTGTGTACCCAGTCACCCTTGTCACTTTGTCAGTTGCCCTGGCATTTTATTATCATAGGAATTACTGTATTAGGATGTTATTACAGACCGTACTAACATTTGGTAACATCTATACTACAAGTAACATCAAGTACATAGCTTGAGTAGAGTGGGTATTAGGAATGCTGATCAAAGAAGATCAACCAACATTACCAGCAATTCAACATGGAATATCATCCCAAAGATATTCCAAAGATCAAATTAACCATATACCTCAAAGATCAACCAGATGATGTTGCAACAACAAGGTATCAACTAATCAAGTAATATTATACCTAAAAAGTCAACCCAGATGTTGAAAAAAAAAGAGGAATCAATGGAACTTCTAGGAAAGTATGTACAGTAATTATTGTCTGAATCAATCTCAAACACCACCTGAATTGCAAACTGTTCCCCTGAATGTGACAGGGCTCTAGAATCTAATATATCTATGAAATGATCTGCTTTGGCTTGGGTCACTGGTGCGTCCGTGCGAGCACGCGCGCCTCTCTCTGCATCACCGGCCAAGTCAGTCTACCGCTTCAGCGGCAGCGCATTGTCCTAAACTTCTTGAACACCTTCTCCGCCGACTCGTCGTCGTGATCCGCCGCGGCGGCGGCGGCCGGTCGGCCGTCCCCGACGACGTGGCGGCGCTTGTGCAGCCTCCTCTGCATCATTGCCGGGAGGTCCATCTCTCTCCTCATCTCTTCCAGAGCGTTGCGCGTCTCGGTCACCACCTCGAGAACAGAGCTCGTGCCGCAGTTAAACTCCCTGGCGTTGATGAGGATGTTCTCCTCAAGATGGATCGCCGACTCCAGCCGCAGCATGATCGTGTCCAGGATGGCGAGCTCGCCGCCGGCGGCCACGTCGGGGGCCACCCCGGCGCACGACCAATAATCCTTGCTGTCGCCGCCGTCGTCGCAGTCGCAGTCGGAGCGGTGGCTCAGGTAGAGCGTCCCCGGCGAGACGGAGACGATGGTACGGGCGAGGCGGTGGTCGGGCCGCATCTTCCTCTTCGGGGACGTGAACTTCTTGTACGGCACGGCGTCGCGGCGCGGGGTGTCGAAGGCGACGCAGCAGCGCGTGGCGCTGGCGTGGATGGTGAGCACCGGCGAGTCCGGGTCGTCGGCGTCGACGGCGCTCCTGACCTCCACCGACCCGTCCGCCATCTCCCTCCGCCCAGGGATCCCGAGCGCGGCGGCGTACGTCTGGTCGATGATGATGAGGACCATGTTGTCCACCACGTCCCACGGCCGGTGCTGCTCGATCAGCGCCCGAGACATCGGGCGGCGGCCGGCGCCCTGAGAGGAGGAAGAAGAGGACGTCACCGGCGCCGGTGGCGGCGGCGGCTGCATCTTAGCAAGGAAACTGGTTGCGGCGGCGACCCGCGGGGGAATCGGAATCCTCGCTGATATGGAAACTGAATCCAACCAGATTGCCCGATGCGAGGCGGAGGCGGAGGTGGACTCGGATTCCTCCGACGTGAATGCGGCGGCGGTTTCCGGCCGATCCATCGGCCAGTTGGGAGCGGCGATGTGTGGAGCCATCGCGTCGTAGGGTTTCCGGCTGGTCGCCATGAGATTCGATGAGATGAGATGCGACGAGCGCGCCGCGGATTTGGGGGAAGCGGAGGCGCCGCCGCGGCGGCTGACAGAAGCAGTGCAATCGCCTTCACGCGGGCTCGGCGAGATGAGATGGGCCGGCCCGGATTCCGATATCATTTTTTAATTAAAATATTTAAAAATAATTTTTCATTTCAAAAATTAATAAACCTAGACGCTGGGCGTGAAGAGCGCTAAGGGGTCTAAATATCAAATTTTCAGTACAACTTGTTAACTATATAATTTTACAATTTAAAAATATATCATATAAAGTCTGATGAAATCAAATTTTATATCAAAACTATAGAGCTCGAGGATAACTTTGTAGTTAATAACTTTTTCATTTAAAATCGTTTAGATGTCCAAATATTCGTTACAAAATTCAAAACCTATTTTAACAAAATCTCATATCTACGTTTCAAACGACATCGGATGAAGATAAATTTTATATAAAAGTTGTAGACCTTTTTTTCATTTAAAATTATTTGAAGTGTCGAATAAGTATTACTAATTTTTAATTGCAGACTAACGAAAAGGGTTTGAACACAAATATAAATTTTACATTTAGGTCCCTTAATGTCCTTTGGAAAGGCAAATTTTAAAAAAGAGAGCGTGAGGCGTCTAGATTTATAAATTTTTTAAAACGAAAAATTATTTTTTAAATATTTTAATAAAAAATGTAAAAATAAAAAAAAATCGTGGAATCGTCGGTTTGTTCAGCGACGTGGCCCAACGGGAAAACTGTCAGATGCCACAACTTGGCGCCGGGCATGCAGGCCAGATGCATTAAATAAATCATCACGCTTAAAAAATTACTAAAATTAGGGCAAATCACTCCGTAGATCTACGTAGATTAATACAAACCCAATTGCAATTAAGTTACATAGTAAACTGGCACAAACTTAAGTTCTGAACACAAAACAAGTCCATTACAAAGGCACAAGTTCGATTGCTTGCCATTCCCGAGCCTGCTCATCTCTTTTATTCAGGTTTTGAGTTTGTCCTGGGTATAAAAAATAGGAGATACATATGCAGTTATTTCATTGTTTGTATTGGTTAAACATGGTTAACATGAGAGTAGGTATAGTCTACAACAGAGCATGTAGCAATACGTTTAACCATCCAAACAAGATCTCGAACGACCCAGGGTTGGAGAATACTTGACGTGCTACTTCTAAAAGTATCACAAATTAGATTGAATGAGAAGATAAAAAAGAGAAGTAAGAAAAGAGATGATGAGCCATACTTCTCATGTAAAAGACAATCTTCACATAAACTAAAAAAAATGAAAGGATTAGAGGAATTGATATTTGTATATTAGAGGTTATATATATATATATATATATATATATATATATATATATCATGTAATTTATAATTAAATGACTTCTATTATAACACTTACTCTTAGCAAATGTAGTCAAACCAAACACATCATATTGTATCTCTCTAGTCTGAACAAACTCTACCTGGATAAGGGATTCGAACCCGGCTGAGGACAACCGAACGCACCTTAATAAATCATGCTCCAAAATTAAATTAGGACAAGTCTGTCGACCTCGTAATGCTACATAGATTAGATGCAAGAACCAGTTGCATTAACTAATACACTGATACAATCACCAGTTTAGTACACAAAAAGATACTACTATCTTTGTCTCAAAATAAAACATCATTATACTAAGATATGTTTTACTTTTTTTTCTAAATTAAATAAACCTAATAATACATTCGTTGTGAACTTGTTTAGTTTTGTAATATTAAATATAATATATTTTATTTTAAATTTATTTATTTTGAAATCGATGAAATATTTTAGAATGAAGGAAGTATATGACACAAATGACAAATCACCAACAGAAGTTGAGAACAAAACTACCAGGATGCATGGTCTCACTCCTGAGCCTTCTCAGCTGGCGATTTGGCGAGGTTGATCCTGCTGAGGTACGGTTTGGTCAGTGAGCCGTAGTAGAGGTAGTCGCCGACCTTGAGCCAGCCGGTGGTGACGGCGAGGCCGGGGTCGCTGTACATCGACACGGGCTCTCCGGCCAGCGACACGCTCATGGCGCCGGCGTTCTTCAGGTTGTGGGGCACCGCCACGACGAACTTGTCCACCATGTACACCAGCTTCCTCAAGAACGGCGACCTCGTCAGCACGTCCCACTGCAGCGTCCTCCCCTGCATCAATTTGAAGCATTTCCATGGCGAAGATTACCGCTAATGTTATGGCGAATCTAGTGAGAGAGATCGGAGATGGCTGTTGGCGTACGGCGGAGATGGCGATCCAGTAGCGGCCCTCGCCGTCGTAGCGGATGTTGTCGGGGAAGCCCGGCAGGTTGTCGATGAACTTGTCGACGGTGCCGGCCTTGTCGCCGTTGATGTGGTATCTCGAGCACCTCCTCCTGCAATAATGGCGTCGTCATCAATGGCGTTCTGTCAGAGACATCGGCGCATCAATGGCGTTCTACTTACATGAGGGACTCGCAGAAGACGAAGGAGTCCTGGTCCGGCGAGACGGCGACGCCGTTGGCGAAGTAGAGGTCGCGGGCGAGCACGGTGGTCCGCCGCGTCGACGGGTCGAAGCTCATCAGCCGCCCGTGGGGGCGCGCCTCGAGCACGTCCACCATGAACTCCGCGAGGCTGTGCTTGTGCGACGCGTCGGTGAAGTAGATGGTGCCGTCGCCGGCGACGTCGACGCCGTCGGTCAGGGCGAACTTGACGCCCTCCGCCTCGTCGGTCAGCAGCTCCACCGCCTTGTCCGTGCTCACCTTCAGTAACCCCTGGGACGAACAAAGTAATTAAACCATGCCATCTTCCAAGTTCAATCCAAAAAAATTGATGCAAGACATTGACCACGATGTTCTTCCTAGGATTGTGCCTTTATGTCACTGAGATTATCGCCAGAGATTGTGCTTTTTTGTCAAAATCAAACACTTGATCGTGTGATGATCCGGTCCACGCAACAACGATATATCAAGATTGCTATTGCTATCATAGTATCATCAGGACAAGAACCAAAAAAAGCATAAAAAAGGCATTAATTTGAGGAAGAAGTAATGGAACAATCCAATGAAAGAGGGACAAGGTTCCGTCTAGTTTACTCACGATGTCGGCGTCGGCGACGACGAGGCCGCCGTCGGCAGTGAGGGCGACGCCGAGTGGGCGGCCGCCGGTGCGCACCCAGTCCTCGACGTCCCCGGAGGAGACGCTCACCCTGCGTACCCACCCGTCGGCGCAGCCGGTGTACAGCCACCCGCCGGCGGCGTCGTACGCCAGGTCCTCCGGCGCCGGGAGCCGCCCCTCCCCGACGCGCTCGCTCGCCGCCAGCGCGCGGGGCTCGTGCCGCGGCGCGGACACGGGGGCGTCGTACGAGTACTCGGGCGGCATCGGCGCCGGCGAGAACCCCTCGGGGCTGTACAGCGCGACGCCGGCGAGCAGCACCGGCGCTAGCACCACCAGCACGGCCTTCACGCCGGCGAGCAACCACGCCATGGTGCACCGCTAAAGCGCGACGATCGATGCGTGCCCTTGACTTGCTCACAGTTTATACTTTATCGCTGCAAGCTGCTCTGAGTTCGCTAGTTGCTATTCCGAGCGTCTCACAATGCAAACGGGTAGATGCACAGCGGCGCAGTATATACCCAGTATCATACAGTGTCAAACAGTACATACATAGTATTAACTATAGTGTTAAACAGTATGCACGCAGTGTCCAATAATGCACAGTGTTCCGTACAATATACAACAGTTCAACTACAGGCGCTCTCAGGCGCTCGGAAGACCGACACGCGAACTCGGCCGAGTAATCTTTTGGTAATGATATAGTAGTAATCCTATTTGAGGACAAAATCGCATCTATTGCATTGTACTATTCGTACTTGTGTAGATACGGTAGTACAACGACGAAGCAGACGTTTTTGGTTGAGGCTTATAGCTTGCCGCGAGGCCATTTCTCTGGTATTTTTAGTACTTTCATTGAAAGTCCATATTATAGATGTATACGAGTATTTCAAATTTGATGTTTTACAGAATTACAGTACATGTATTCCCTACTTTTTATAATATAAGTAGCTATCTTTAGTATTTAAATTTTATCTTAAAATATAGTTATTTCTTTATCTATCTCATATCTCAACCAATCACAAGTATTTAATCAATCACAATCATCACATATTTAGTAATTCCATTTTTTTTAATCTCTCTACAAAACCTCAAAAGTAATACGGAGTATTTCTTTTGATGCGAAGTAAGCATAGATCAACTGATGAGATTCCTTGTGGTGGAACTAATTCATTTAAACTTTGAGTTTAAGTTCTAGACTTCACACGATACTTGTATTTACGGATATGCAATGTCTCGTTACAGCGATATGTCAACGTAGTTTTTAAAGGTGTTTATAGAGATAGGATATGCTTGTGTGAGCGCGCACATATTGTGAGCAGCTTTGTGTTTCTAAAAAACAATATTTTAAGACGGTGAAGTAACTCTTTATATGCGGTTGACATTTTGTAATGAGAAGATTTTTAGGGATTTATACATATAAGTTTTTTTTTCAGAAATACAGTACAAACATAGACGCTCATAACACACGTACATAATCATGGATACAATGATGGATGTAACTTTTTATAAGGGATAAGTTTTTTTCAAGATACAACTCATCACTAAACAAAATAATTAACCGTTAATTTGAGTAAAAAAAAGCTCTCTGGTCTAGAGTCAGCATCCCGTGCGAGTAGAAAAAAACTATATTGGACAATGTGGAGTGGATGAATGGCCTGCGATGACAATTCGGACTGACTGGAACGTGTGCGCGGTGGGACGTGTCAGCCGTGTCGCCGCTCACCGTTCGACGTCGCCTTCCTCGAGAAGCGGGACGAGATCAGCATTGACTGACTGCTTCCGCGCCATGGGATGCAGAAACCGGGCCCAACTAAATACCGGCCTGGTTAGGCCTTATGGGCTAAACCGACGAGGATGCAGGCCCAACTAATATGGGCCTGACTCGCGATTATGGGCTCAACCAACGAGGATGCAGCCCAAGTCTGGACGAGGCACGGCTCCTCTTAAAATAGTCCACGTCAAAGTCGACGCCGACGTGGGGAGAGGCTTTATACGCACCGTCCGATCACATCCACCGTCACCATCGAACGGTTTGTTCGGTAGTCGTCAGTCGTCACGTCATCAAGTGTTCGTTCTCTTAAGTCAATGAGTCAATTTCCTCGCACCTGCTCCATCTTCGAGGAAGCAAAGCAAAGCAATTTGACAATTTTTTTTAAAAGAAACAGTATAAATACAAACAATATACTTATTCCTATAAACACACATCGTATTTTTATGAGTATCTTTGAGAGACTAGTCCTACATATTTTAAAATTAACGAAGTTAGTATGTATGTTTCGCTATCGACGATGTATTGTTAAAAAAATAATTAATGTAAATACAAACATCTATATTAAATTTAGACTTAAACCCGAATAAATAAGCTATATCATAATTAGATAAGTTACACCCACGTTAAAAGCAAACTGGATAATTTCCTTAAAAAAACAAAAAGCAACTGGACAACATAGGTGCCGTGTCTGTTTGGCCACTGGATATATATATGAGTATTCTCTTTGCCGCCGCCTCCTCCTTCGTCGTCGTCTCCGGCGTGGCCTCCGGTGATCTGTGCAGGTTAATTATATTACTCCATCTTATCTTAACGATGATGCTAAGCTTAATCAACGTTCAGTTCGTGAATAATAATTCTGATATTTTTTGGGAGTGTTTATGCTCTGTTGATTTCTTGGTGTGTAATCACTAGCATGGTTAGCGCCAACCGTGCTAGCTAGCTCGCTACCTATCTGCATAGAGCCATAGATAGATCTGGGTCTAAGCATGAAGAGATCGTTAACGATGTGATTTGTTTCTGAATGTTACAACAGTAGTAGGGAAGATCAGAAGCAGCAGGTGGCTGAGACATCAGAGAACAGGACTGGTTTTGATGGCTGCTTCCAAGTTTCAGGCCTTGTGGAACCATCCTGCTGGCCCCAAAACCAGTTAAGTTCGTTCTTATTCTCAAGTCATTGATCCTGAGGTTTGGAGTCGATGTACTATTTTTTAACGTATAGCTGCATATGGATATAAAGACCGAATTTTTATCCATTATCTTTATTTTTTTTAACAAAAAACTTTGCTCCTAGCTGTCATCATATACCTCGCAGGATCAGTGCATCTACTACTGATTGAGAGTTAACATGAAGCATGAGATGTTTCAATTAAGCTGGCATATGATATTTTTTATGTCAAAGAGCGTACTATAGATTTCGTTTTAAAAAAAATACTCATCCATTTTTAAATAAATGACAGAGTTGACTACAACCATTCGACTGCTAATTACTTTAAAATTATTAGATTACGATGGATGAGTTTCATGCTTATATTTAAGACGCCATAAACTTTGATAACATGGTGTCTTTTGGTAAAAATTGCATTATGTTTAAAAGACGAGGTACCAATGTTCAAAAATGAATAGCGTGAATGAAAGGAGTACCATATACCCTCTCTGTCAAAAAAAACTTTAAAAAAACTCAGGATTTAAGTTTTTTTTTTAGATAGATAGAGTATTCTCGAGAGTTTGGTGAGTGTGATGAACTGCAGCCTGACATTTTGACAATATCCTATTGCAGTTCATTTCTGGGCCCCGACGTTCAAATGGTGCCTTAGCATTGCTAATGTAGCAGACTCCGCTAAGCCACCTGAGGAAATATCATATGCTCAACAAGTTGGTATGTCTAAATTAAACGATCCTATCATCATCCGATCTAACCTTGTACTATCAAACAGCATATCCATCACTGACAGTATGTGGTTATACTTAATTTCTACTATCTGAATTCAGCTCTGTCTTGCAATGGGCTCATCTGGGCACGATATGGCATGGTTATCACGCCGGTAAATAACCCCACAATACAAATCTCTACGGAGTACCTTAATTAATTGCCTTCTGCTTTGACTATGTGATATGGATTAGTGCATGCTAACACTGTTTTTTTTTTGCGAGAACTAATACTGAATATTATTCTTCCAAATGCTATGGTGATATAGAAAAACTGGAACCTTTTCAGCGTTAGCTCTGCACTGGCATGCACCTGCGTATACCAGATTTATCGTAAAATACGGTATGCATAAAAAAAAAGCATTCATGTATGTTTCTCCGTCTATTTCGCTATTCATTATTCATGATGAGCATATATTGACTTGATTTACTCCGCAGGAAGGACTACTTCTCTGAAGATGGCCAGGCAACATTGTCATCTCTGAAAGCTTAAAAACCACGAAGGGCAATGAACAGTTTCCGCAGCTTGGCAACATCTGCATGCTATGCAAATGATCACACTTACCATATCACTACATATCAGTATCTCGATCTGTACCATTTCATCTGTAACAGCCAAAGCAATTGATATATTTGCCAATAATTAAAAACCTTTGTTCACGTTTAGTAAAAAAATAACAATACGCCTTCATTAACGTGCTAAGCTTCTTGCGTCCTCTTTTTGTTCTCCAAAGACCAAAATGTTTGGTATAACCGAATGCCCACCCATGCTCAGTGGTCGATTTTGCACTTGTGGTCAGAGATGGCAACGGGGAATTCACTGTCGGGAGGTCACTTCATGTCCCCGTCTCCACGGTGATAAAATTTCACCGTCCTCGCCCCCCGTCAACCACGACGGGGCTACTTTTTCTTCAGCCCCGATCCCCACGCGATGAATTTATCCCCCCGGTTACCCCGTCCCCGGTTAAACAACATAAATGTGCAATGGAACACAAATCAGCACTTCAGCAGTACATCACATCAATATTTTTTCAAAATAATCCACTCAACAAACTGTAGGTCATTAGATCATAAATCAGCAGACAGCAGTACATCATATCAATATATATCCAAAATGCTCCACTCAACAAATTAACAAACTAACTATAGAGGACACTCACAGTCACAGGATCATTCTCATTCATCATTACTTCATTAGGCAAAACACAAATAAGCATCACATGAGTCACAAACTGATAGAGTCTGGGGCTGATATTAGTTTTAAAAACAACTAAGCACAGTTTCACAAAATGAAAGCAACATATGAGTCTGGGGCTCCATCCTCCATTGGATCATCACAATAAACAAAATACACAAATAAGCATCATGCACGCATATGCTAAGACACTTGATGACCCAAATATACAAGTACTACCGACTAAATGAGTTAGTTTAGAAGGCATTGTCTTCATATTTCAAACTAGTGCAAGTCCCTGCATACAAGAAAAAGCAAAATATATGGGCATTAGTCAATTATTTGATAGCAAGGAAATGAAGGGAATACAATGCATTAGTCAATTATTTTTAGTTTCAAAACCATATCTCCATCTTATCTTGGAGGCGAGCAGAACGAATATTAAAACCAAATCA
The DNA here is from genome assembly GCA_008326285.1 of Oryza officinalis. Lineage (NCBI taxonomy): Eukaryota > Viridiplantae > Streptophyta > Magnoliopsida > Poales > Poaceae > Oryza > Oryza officinalis. The sequence continues at coordinate 37,243,489 of BDMV01000010.1, read as the reverse complement.
TTAATTAATTAAGCATGTGATATGTGATGAGTATGAATTAATTAATTAGTATATATTGTGGATTAGTTAGAGTATGATCAATCCAATTTTAACCTGCCTATTTGAGTTGCAGTGGTAGAATGTTAATGAACACAGTACACACAGAGCCGCAGAGTACAACACTCTCCAAATATCTTAACACACACCACCTTCACACATCCACTTGTGCACTATTCAATTCAAATACATGCCAAATATTCCAATTTGGAAATGGATTATGATCACATACTAGTTCTAGTAATATGTCACGTGTAGCTGACAAAGTAATTAACAATACGGTTAAGATGGGAATACTATTTAAGATGACTCCATCGGCAAGTTAAATAACACTCTTCAGAAAATGATATTTCTTTTGGTATATTTGTAAATGTGGGTGATTGATAACAAGGAAATGTAGGGAGTACAAATGTACAATGCTAGTCAATTATTTTCAGTTTTAAAACAATACCTCCATCTTATCTTGGATCTCTTGAAGACAGCTCCAAAAGCTTGCAGATTCTTCATTATCAACATCTACAAAAAAATAGTTGTAATGATTATTATACAACCATGACATTGAAAAATATCAATGATCACACGATGTTTGAATGGTACAGCATATACACCTTTGTACTTGTTTCGTAGTCAATTTTGAGAACATATTAATGCCTCCAAGATATCTGAAGTGAGTCGGCTGCGGTGCTCATTAAGGTGGTGTTTGAAAGTCCTGAAGATAAAGATAAAGATGAAGATAAAGTGTTTCACGCAAAACGAGGTGACAATAACGTGTGATTAATTGAGTTTTAATTATTACAAACTTGAAAAATGGATTAATCTAACATTTTAGAGCAACTTTCATATTAAAAATTTTCGCACGAAACGCACCGTTTGGAAGTTTGAAAAGCGTGCCACGAAAGTTTATTTTTTATCTGTACTGTTTCAGAAGAAACGAACGCAGCCTAAGAACCCTCCTACTAGTGTGCAGCCTCTGATGCAACTGTGCTAATTGGAATGGCAAATATGTCTCGTGCTACTTTTCTCAATATAGGATATTGTGTCCCAGCCACCTTCCACCAATCAAGAATCTTGAAGTTGTCCATATTAATTGAGACCAACTCATCCTCCAAGTACCTATCTAGCTCAGATTTGAATCTTATTGTTGGTGGCCTCCTTCTAGCAACACATGCACTGATTGAAGACAATACACCTAAATTAGCAAGTGAAGGAGCTGAAGATTCAGTGTTATCTTCATCCTCTTCCATTTCATACTCCTTCATGAGATCATACAAATTGTTTTTATCCTCATCAAGTTTGTCGGCACACTCTTCACTAGATTGACTAGTAATGGTCTCAATGAACCCAAGGAGGTAGTCTGTCTTAAAGCGAGGATAAAGTATGGTGGTCAATCCCATCGGACCTTGGATCTCCTTCCAATACTTATCAAACTTCACAATAATCTCAGTTGACATTTTCTCTATAATAGTATTGCCACATGCAGCCCATTGCCTAATTTGCTCTTTAGCCTCACAAATTTTCAAGAGTTGGACATTGTAGTTCCAGAGAATACTTCTGTGATATCATCGAACAACTTGAGCCTATTAACTACCTCTGTAGCAAAAGCCCATTCTTCTTCACTAGGGGCACAATCAAAGAGCTTCTCAACACGTCTTGCACGATCAAAAGCACGTGCACAAGGTAAAGCAATATTAAGCATCTTGTAGGTGGAATTCCACCTAGTTTTGCAATCAAGGCCTAACTTGTGATCCATTTTAACTTTGACATGCTTAGCAATTTCATCAAATTTCTCTACTCTCTTAGGCGTGGCTGTCCAAAAAGCAACACTTTCACGAACTTTTGCAATTGAATCTTTTATCACCTCTAAACCATCCTTCACAATCAAGTTAAGAATATGGGCAGCACAACGCATATGCAACAATTTTCCCTCCAACATCAACTTGTAAAATCAAGGTGTATTTGATTCTTCTGTTATGATGAACAATTGGCATATGAGGTTATTGGTTTTGATATTTGGAGATTATTGGCGAAGTGGCTTGTGAGATGATTGAATTTTCAAACGGTGAACAGGGACTGTTGTTTTGTTGGGTTCGGTCAGTCCGGTGGTATGTGTGCGGTCAGACCGGCCAGCCCGCGGTCTGACCGGCCGACCTGTGTCGGTTTTGGTTTTGGGTTGTTTCATTGGATATCCGTGGTTAATTCATGGTTATGACTTCTAGATGGATACTATGCGTATGTAATACTGTTGTGTGCTAACAATGAGTCAAGTTGGAGATAGCTTGTGCTCGGATATGGTCTCTTTGTTTGATTCATGTGTAGGTGATCTTTACGTCTCGGGAGAGTATTGCTGGTGATGGATTGTGAGTCAACTTGGAGATAAGGTGATGTCCGGACGGTCAGATATCATGCGGGATACTTAGGCTAAAGATCAATGCACATGGTTGGTGAAGATTCCATATGGCATACGATGGAGATATTGTGTGCGTATGGGATGCAGAGTCGAATTTGGAAGGAGTCTAAATTTGGTACAATTGGGATATGTAAAGTTGGTTTCTTGTACGGGAAGGTTTCCTAGGTGGATTAGGACTTCTTGTATGAGTTTGATTCGTGGCTTTAGGCTGCCTACCTCATGTATAAATAGAGAGGGAGGGTGTGGCCTCCCGGTATTGTTTTTTGAGAACAATGAGTTGTGAGTTTGGTTAGGGTTTCGAGTTTAGTCGAGATTTTCATGAGGAGTGCTGTTGTTGCACGTTGTAAACACAGAGAGAAGTAATAAAGTAGTCATCTATTTTAATAGATCTTCAATTTGTGTTTGCCCGGGTTCTGCGGTCTAACCGACAAGACAACGGCGGTCAGACTGGCGACTCACAGCGGTCAGACTAGCAGCTTCACGGCGGTCAGACCGACGGTATTCCAGCGGTCAGACCGGTGGGGACACGGTGGTCAGACCGGTGAAGGTGGCAAGAGGCAGACCGATCTACATCGATTTTAGGGTAACTTTTAATTCCGATAAAAGTTTTGGTTTTTGGGTACTACAACCATTCACCCTCTCTCTGGTTGGCTTAGTTCTTGTTTTTCGATCCTACAAGTGGTATCAGAGCCTCGTTTTTCTTCTTTGGATTTTTACCGATCTAGTGTTTTAAGCCATGGCTAATAAGTTTTCAACTAAGCCACATATTTTTGATGGTTCAAATTTTGCTTATTGGTGTGACAAGATGCAATCTTACATTATGGCTCAAGATTATGATGTTTGCCAAAAGGTTGCTCTTCCTTATGTGATTCCTAATCAAATTACTACTAAAGCTTTAAAAACTGAGTTTAATAACAATTGCAAAGCTCGTAATATTTTGTTGAGTGAAATTTCTCGTTCGGATTTTGATCGTGTGTCACATCTTAAAACCGCCCATGAGATTTGGAATGCCTTGAGAAACTTTCATCAAGGAACTACTAACATTAAAGAACTTCGTCGAGATCTTTTCAAAAAGGAATACATAAAATTTGAGATGAAACCTAGAGAAGCTTTGAATGATTATCTTGGTAGATTTAATAAGATTTTGAGTGATATTAGATTTGTTGATTCTGCTTATGACACAAATTACACACAATCTGAGGTTTCACGCCACTTTTTGAATGGTCTTGATATGTCTATTTAGGAGATGAAGGTTACATCTATTCAAGAGTTTGTTGATATGTCTACTTTGACGTTGGATTCACTTTACACAAAACTCAAAACTCATGAGATGAATATTCTTTCTCGCAAGGTAGATTCTAAGTCTAGTGTTTTGGTTTCTCCCTCGACTTCTTTGGATGTTGGTGCTTCTTCGTCAAATTCTACCGCTCTTGCTTTGATTAATGCCATGTCCGATGAGCAACTCGAACAGTTCGAGGAGGAGGACTTGGCTTTGGCTGCTAACAAGATTTCTCGAGCTATGAACAATGTCAGGTACAGGAAAAGAGGAGGTCAAACTCGTTGCTTTGAATGTGGTGCACTTGGTCACATTCGTTCACATTGTCCTAAGCTTGGGAGAGACAAGAAGGAAGACAACGGTGGAGAGAAAACCAAGGACGACAAGCCCAAGTCGAACAGCACGTTCAAGGGGAAGAAATCCAAGGAGGTGGTCAGGAAGGTGTTGAGTCAAGTCTATGCTGCTTTTGAGCCATTAAGTGACATAGATTTTGATCGTGATGAAGACAATGAGAAGGAAAAGAACATCTCCGGTGTTTGCTTCATGGCTTGTGGTGAATCGGAATCAGAGTATGAGGACAATGAGGTGAGTTCTCTAGAGGAAGCTATTCTTGTTTTAAGTGCAAAAAATAAGAAGTGTGAGAAAATGTATAAAAAACAAGAGTTCATGATTGAATCTCTAAATGCTGAAATTGCTAGATTGAAATCTTTTATTCCTGATGATGATGATTGCAAAAATTATGAGTTTTTAATGAATGAAATTTTAAAAATTAGAGAAATTAATGTTGTTCATGATTTGAAATTGAAATCTTCTTTTGCTCTTGGATTTGCTATGTACACACGCACTTTGGATGAATTGTTTTTAACTAAAAAATTGTTAAAAAAATATCAAGTTGTTTTTTATGCTAGTTTGATGTTTAACATGATTTGTGCTAAAAATTTAAAACAACACAATATTTTGAATTGCTCAACATGTACACTAAACAAGATGAGATTGAAAGAAGCTTTGCGTCGTGTTGAGTATATGAAAGATATTGTAAAATCTGATGAAGTGCTTTCTTGTCCAAAATGTCGTAAAAACAAAGGTGTCATGGTAGATTGTGAAAATTGTGCAAATTTGAAAAAAGAGGTTTCTTATTTGAAAAATTCTTTGGAAAGATTTTCTGATGATAAGAAACAACTTAACATGATTTTGGATCAATCTAAAGTGACTAGCTACAATAGGAGTGTAGGTTTTGATGTTCATGATTATTTCACCAAAAATCAACCCAATGTTTTGAGAGTGACTGAACATGATGAAATTTTGACAAAACCTAATGTTGTGAAAACAGTTTTTAAATCTGCTGGAATTATGCCCTCTCTTTCTGCTACACTAAAATAAACTAAAACTAATATTTCAAAATCCTCAACTTCTAGGGAAAAGTATACTTGTTCCTTTTGTGGCAAAGATGGTCATCTTGTTGGTTTTTGTTTCAGATTAGCACATAAACAGAAAAAAGAAAAAGAGATTGCTTTTGCAAAATCTAAGTGGCAGAAATCTGGTTTTTTCTCGAGGAAACTGGTCAGACCGCAGTGGGTTGCACGGTCAGACCAGAGACCGATCCGACCGGCTACTGAGCATCGATCAGACCGGTGGGACAGAAGCGGTCAGACCAGCCCCCGGTCAGATCAGCTACTGTACTTCGGTCAGACCGACCTCGAAGAAATTTTTCTGAAAATTCTCAAACTATTTTTGCTCGTGGATATATGCCTATTGGATCTACTGGTCGTGTGTCTCAGTACTGGATTCCTAAATTTTTTTTATCTAACCCCAGTACTGAGGCTTCGACATCTTCTTGTGTATAGGCTTTGGTGGCGAGGAAGGAGAACGTGTGGATAGTAGATTCCGGTTGTTCACACGGCACATGACTGATGATAAAAATTGGTTCTCTTCCCTCAAGATGGCATATGAGATGGAATCTATTATCTTTGGTGATGCTTCTACTAGTGCCGTTCTTGCTACAGGATCTATCAAGGTAAATAACAAGTTTGAATTGAAAGAAGTAGCTTTGGTTGAGGATTTAAAATACAATTTGCTTTCGGTTTCACAAATTGTTGATGAGAATTTTGAGGTTCACTTTAAGAAAACTGGAAGTAAAGTATTTGATTCTTGTGGTGTCTCTGTGTTGAATATTTCTCGTTTTAGAAGAGTGTTTAAAGCTGATTTTGAAAATTCTGTTTCACCTGTTGTAACATGTTTGGTTGCTAAATTCAACAAAGATTTGATGTTTTGGCATCGTAGACTTGGACATGTTGGTTTTGATCATCTCACTAGATTAAGTGGTTTGGATCTTGTTCGTGGTTTGCCTAAACTTAAGAAAAATCTTGATTTGGTTTGTACACCGTGTTGTCATGCTAAGATGGTTGCTTCTTCACATGTTCCTATTTTTTCTGTGATGACGGATGCACCGGGACAGCTCTTATACATGGACACTGTTGGTCCAGCTAGAGTGCAATCCGTTGGAGGAAAGTGGTATGTGTTGGTTGTTGTTGACGATTTTTCTCGATATTCTTGGGTTTTCTTTATGGCAAGTAAGGATGAGGCTTTTGGACACTTTCGGAGTTTGTATCTTAGATTGAATTGTGAACTTCTCGGTTCTTTGAAGCGAATCAGAAGTGATGATGGTGGTGAATTTAAGAATGCTTCTTTTGAACAATTTTGCAATGAAAAAGGTCTTGAACATCAATTTTCTTCTCCTCGTGTTCCGCAACAAAATGTTGTTGTTGAAAGAAAAAATCGTTCTTTTGTTGAGATGGCCAGAACAATACTTGATGAGTATCATACTTCTAGAAAATTTTGGGCCGAAGCTATTAATACTGCATGTTATATTTCCAATCGTGTTTTCTTGAGATCAAAACTTGGAAAAACTTCTTATGAGCTTCGTTTTGGACATCAACCCAAAGTTTCACATTTGCGTGTTTTTGGTTGCAAGTGCTTTGTCTTGAAATCTGGAAATTTGGATAAGTTTGAGGCACGTTCTACTGATGACATGTTTCTTGGTTACACCGCTCATTCTCGTGGCTATCATGTACTTGTTTTGGAGACTAACAAAATTGTTGAGACTTGTGAAGTCACTTTTGATGAGGCTAGTTCAGGAATTAGACCAGAAATTACAAGTACATTGTCACAGGTTCAGGGGGTGGATGGTCGTATTTTTGAAGACGAGAGCGATGGCGACGACGACGAGGTCGGCTCGGCCGGTCAGACCGGGCACCAGGCCGGTCAGACCGCCGGCACACCTCCGGTCAGACCGACGCAGGAGACGCGGTTAGACCGGCCAGGGTCATCGGCTTTCGGTTCTATTGATACTGATCGGGATGGTCCACCAGAGGCTACAACTTCGACCAGTGAGGGTACAGAACGTGAAATAACTTCAGAAGTCGCTGCTCCTTTGCACATCCAACGACATCATCCATCAGAACAAATTATTGATAATATAGGTGAGCGGACTACAAGGTCTAAGGTAACGACTCATGATGTTTGTGCAAATTCTGCATTTGTTGCTTCTTTTGAGCCCAAAGATATTACTCATGCGCTAACTGATGAATCGTGGATTAACGCTATGCATGAAGAACTTGAAAATTTTGAGAGAAACAAAGTTTGGATTTTAGTTGAATCACCTTCTGGACATAATATTATTGGAACTAAGTGGGTTTTCAAAAATAAACAAAATGAAGATGGTTTAATTGTGCGAAATAAATCTAGACTTGTTGCTCAAGGTTTTACTCAAGTGGTAGGTTTGGATTTTGACGAAAATTTTGCTCCTGTTGCTAGGTTTGAGGCAATTAGACTTTTGTTAGCTTTTGCTGCTTCAAAAGGTTTTTAAATTGTATCAAATGGATGTTAAAATTGTTTTTCTAAATGGCTATATACAGGAGGAAGTCTATGTTAAACAACCATCGGGTTTTGAAAATCCTGATTTTCCCAACCATGTTTTAAATTGCCAAAAGCTTTGTATGGTTTGAAACAAGCATCTAGAGCATGGTATGATAGGATTAAAAACTTTTTGCTTGCGAAAGGTTTTCAAATGGAAAGATTCACAAAACGCTTTTTGTTCTTAAGCATGGTGATAATCAACTTTTTATTCAGATTTATGTGGATGATATCATCTTTGGTTGTTCTACTCACGCTTTGGTTATGGAGTTTGCTGAGACTATGCGCAGTGAATTTGAGATGAGCATGATGGGTGAGTTATCGTACTTTTTGGGATTGCAAATTAAGCAAACACCTCAAGGTACATTTGTGCATCAAACGAAGTATACCAAGGATCTTTTGAGACGTTTCAAGATGGAGAATAGCAAGCCAATCTCTACACCAATTGGTTCTACTGCTGTGTTGGATCCTGATGAAGATGGTGAAGCTGTGGATCAAAAGGAGTATAGAAGTATGATTGGATCTTTGTTGTATCTAACTGCTTCTAGGTCGGACATACAATTTGTTGTGTGTTTGTGTGCATGCTTTCAAGCTTCTCCTCGTGCTTCACATCGTCAAGCGGTCAAGCGAATAATGAGGTATTTGAATCATACACTTAAGTTTGGAATTTGGTATTCTACTTCGTTTTCTATATGTTTAAGTGGATATTTTGATGCTGATTTTGCGGGTTGTAGAATTGATAGAAAAAGTACTAGTGGAACATGTCATTTTCTTGGTACATCATTGATTGCATGGTCTTCTAGGAAACAATTTAGTATAGCTCAATCAACTGTTGAATCAGAATATGTTGTTGCTGCTAGCTGTTGTTCTCAGATTCTTTGGCTTATTTCAACATTGAAAGATTATGGTCTTCCTTTTGAAAAGGTTCCTTTTTTTTGTGACAATACAAGTGCTATTAACATTGCTAAGAATCCTGTACAACACTCATCCACAAAGCACATTGATATTCGCTTTCACTTTTTGAGGGATCATGTTGAGAAGGGAGATATTGAATTGAAATTTTTGGATACAAAATTGCAACTTGCGGATATTTTCACTAAACCATTGGATTCATCTTGTTTTGTTTTTCTTCGTGGAGAGTTGGGAATCATTCATCCTTTTGGCATGGTTTGAGGGGGAGTTTTTGTGCTCTTGGTTTTATCAAGCAACAATTGCAAGAAACAAATTGAAAGAGAGATTTGTATTATACATATAGTGTTTTCTTTGTTCATGCTAGCAATACTTTGAAGGATTATTTGTCTATTTTATAGCTTGTATGACTTTTAGTATTTTCATAAGGTTTAGATATTGCTTTTAAGGGAGATGATGCATGACACTGAAATTTTATATTTGAATTAATGAAATATGCAATATTGATACTAATGCATAGGTTGGATTGTAAATGCTTATATATATATGCTTTGTTGAATTTTTATTTCTCAAGTAGCTTTGAAATTGCTCATTGTGCAAGAGAATTAAAAATATTTATGAGAGAAAAAAATGAATACCGAATCCTTGGAAACAATCTTGACGACAAGGACGTATTCGATATGAGCAAAAATAATGGGTGCCGAATCTTTAAAAACAGTCTTGACGACAAAGACGTACCCGGAATAATTAAGAAAAATATGAGCAAAAATAGGCTCAAATAAATATGAAAAAAAATCTCTTGGTTGTTTAGTGCTAAAGCTAATTTGGGAAAGAGTAATGATTGCAATAGGTCTATATGTGTGGATTTATTTTTTAACCTATGTGATTGTAAAGATGTTGCATTATAAATCTTTTGAATTTATGAATCTTGATTGCATTATTGACCTTAATTGTAAAATCTTTGGTTTATGATTATACTATAGTATATGCTTGTTATATAATTGATGGGTTTATCTTCGTTTTGTTACAATACATTACATGAATTACTATATGTATATTAGTAAGCTCTTGAATATTAACTGAACATAATTCCTATGCTTGATGAAATCATTGTCAAAAGGGGGAGAAGAGATACAAACAATGCAAGCGTTTTTTGTGGTTTTTCTTTCTTTTCAAAAGGAGGAGAAATTTTTTTTTACTATTTTTATTTTTCTTTTTCCAGACACCAAAACAAACATTTTTGATGGATTTGCCAATGTGTTCATCAAGAGGGAGATTGTAAAATCAAGGTGTATTTGATTCTTCTATTGTGATGAACAATTGGCATCTGAGGTTATTGGTTTTGATATTTGGAGATTATTGGCGTAGTGGCTTTTGAGATGATTGAATTTTCAAACGGTGAACAGGGACTGTTGTTTTGTTGGCATACGATGGAGATATTGTGTGCGTATGGGATGCGGAGTCGAATTTGGAAGGAGTCCAAATTTGGCACAATTGGGATATGTAAAGTTGGTTTCTTATACGGGAAGGTTTCCTAGGTGGATTATGACTTCTTGTATGAGTTTGGTTCGTGGCTTTAGGCTGCCTACCTCATGTAAAAATAGAGAGGGAGGGTATGGCCTCCCGGTATTGTTTTTTGAGAGCATTGAGTTGTGAGTTTGGTTAGGGTTTCGAGTTTAGTCGAGATTTTCATGAGAAGTGCTGTTGTTGCACTTTGTAAACACAAAGAGAAGTAATAAAGTAGTCATCTATTTTAATAGATCTTCAATTTGTGTTTGCCCGGGTTCTGCAGTCTAACCGACGAGACAACAGCGGTCAGACCGGCGACTCACAGCGGTCAGACCGGCAGCTTCACGGCGGTCAGACCGGCGGTATTCCAGTGGTCAGACTGATGGGGACACGGCGGTCAGACCGGTGAAGGTGGCAAGAGGCAGACCGATCTACATCGATTTGAGGGTAACTTTTAATTTCGCTAAAAGTTTTGGTTTTTGGATACTACAGCCATTCACCTCCCCCTCTGATTGGCTTAGTTCTTGCTTTTCGATCCTACACAACTTAGGCTTGCCAATCTTCTTACCAAGTTCAATGATTACCTTATCATTTGTGGTACAATTATCAAGAGTCATAGTTGAGATCTTCTCATCAAGATTCCATTCCACCAATGCTTCATAAAGTTGTTCACATATAACTTCAGCTGTGTGTGGAGCAGGCACATATATGAATCTACATAGTCAGAGTTAAAGCTAGCACATATATGAGCAACGCAAAAATGAAATCTAATCCCATGCTGAATTAAATATGTAGCAGCAAGAAATGAAATTATTTGTTTGTCAAGTACCTCATGATAATGCTTCTAAGTGTCCAAGAATCATCAACGAAATGGGCTGTGACAGCCATGTACCCTCTTTTTTGGTTATCAGAGGTCCACACGTCTGTAGTAATAGCCACTCTTGACTTAGTTCCAGCCATGTAGGCTAAGGCCTTCTTCTCTTCCATATAATAGTCCATAATATCCTTCCTAAAAATGCATAAATGTTAATTTTTCTTCTTAAATGCAGATATTATTAATAGACAACTAAAACTAATAGATATCATTATTACCTATAGTGTTTCGAGTCACCATCTTAAATAATGGCTGAAGTGCAGTCACAAATCTTTGAAATCTAGTATGATCAACAATAGATAAAGGATACTCATGTAGTATAATCATGGCAGCAAGCTCTTTCCTAGCTATTTGTGGATCAAATGTGTACTTCTCCACAGATATTTTTCCTCCCTCCTAGGAATTGAACCTCAAAGAAGATTGTGCAAGTGTCTTGTTTTGTCCTGCCATCTTGATCTTTTTCAATGTGCAGATTTTCAAATGGTCATGGAGATGTCTTGTTCCATTACTGCTTTTCCCTCCAAGCCGCTTGTGGCAATGAAGGCATTGAGCCTTGACTTCACCATGGATTTTTACTTTCTTGAAATCCTTCCAAACGATAGAAGTAAGTTTTTTCTTGGTATAAGTTTTTTCTTGGTGCCAAAGTCCACATCCTCCTCCTCAGCCTCAGACTCATCTTCATCATCATCAACTTGTATTGGCTGAGAATCATTAACACTCTCATCTTGTGGTGGAAGTGATTGTGATTCTTGCTGGCTGCTATTCGCACTACCCACAGTTGACTTCGATGTGAATCTGAGAAGAGAGAAATAAATTTAGATCAAAATTTATGCAATGGCCTACTAACATATTGAAATCTATATACAAATTTGTGAAAGCAAATTTCTTTAATTTGGTAATTTAAAGTTCAGACCATGTTGATGCATAGCACTACAATTCGACAAACAATAATACATGTACAAAAGTATAAATATAGAAATATCACTTCAATTTGCAAAGAAAATATACAACGGTAACATCAACCAATCCATCATTCAATACCTAAGAAAATTAAGTGCAATGCAATCTCATAAGTCATAAACTCCAACTTACGCATGCCAAATTGTTAAAAAAGAAGAGCTGAGAAACATATAAGAGGGGTAGCGTGCTTGAAATCAAACCCCATGGATTTTAATAGACGAAGGCCGCCGACGGAGGATGACGTGTTTGGAGTAGTCGGAGCAGAAGGAGCTCCAGCAACTGCAATACGGCTTTTTGGAGCAGGAGCTCCTTCAACTGCAAGACGACTTGTTGGCTTGGTGGTCGTCCTTTTCAAAGGAGGAGGCCTGCGAAGGGCATTTGCATTGGAGTTGCGGGAGGAGCCAGCACCCGACCCGACGACCGCAGGGGCTGCACCCAATGCGACGACCGCAGGGGCAGCACCCAGCACAACGGCGGATTCAGCAGTAGGCCCAACATTGGGTGTGGCTACAGCAGCGGCTACTACATCACTTGTATCATGTGGTAGCATGTCCAAATCCATGGCGGCGTCCCTTCGCATGGACCACCAGACGTGGGTTAGTGAGTCAACGACGCAGCTATGGCAGACGAATAACTCGACGGAGAAGAACTAGAGGTAGGAGTCTATCGAGTACAGAGAAGGGACTAGGGATTGTAGAATGTGCTCACCTTGTGTCGTCGCTATCGGAGCTTATGAGGGAGAGGCCAAAGCCATGGTCGGTAGTCGGCAGCCGACAGGGGAATCGGTGGCGGCGGATGGTGTGCTGGCGACGGAGGGCGCTGGCGGCGGACGGCGGACGGACGACAAGACGATGGCAGCAGGCTCTGGGCGACACGACGACGGCGGCAGGCAACGGGCGGCACGACGACGGCTGTAGGCGCCGTGCCCGCGTCGACAGCTGGGGCGGGATAGCGCCCTCGTGAGAGGAGGCGGCGGCGCGCGCATCTGGAGCGGCGGCGCACGCGCCTATGTGCTGTGGCTGGTGCGATGCAGATGTGGAGGTTGAGGGTTGACTGGTTGACTAGGGTTAGGTGTTATATATACCTGTTAATTGGGCTTCAATATTATGGGCCAAAACGTCTAAGAAAGTCTAGAATTGGTCCTAGCTACAATTAATACGGGTCACCGCGGGGGGCGGGGATGGGGAATGGAGTGCCGTCCCCGCCGCCGTCATCCCTGATGGTGATAAGTTTGGGACCATTTGATTCCTCATGGAGAATAGATTTCAACCATCCCCATCCCCTAATATGTGAATTCACCGCGGGGAATCGGTGATCGGGTCCCCATTGCCATCTCTACTCGTGGTGTAGGCTATCATGCACGCCTAGCCAACAAAACACATATCTCCGTGCTTCCGCGATGCAAGCTAACCTAGATACGGGCAATCAAACGCACCCCCATCAGAACAAGCGACCAAAATCACTCCTCCTAATTAAGCCATCTCAGTTGGGGATTTCGTGAGATCGATCCTGCTGAGATACGGTTTGGTCTTTACCAGAGGTAGTCTCCGACCTTGAGACAACCGGTGGCAGGGGTCTCTGTACATGGACACGAGCTCTTTGACCAAAATGAACTTGTCATTTGCAAAGTGACATTTTTCATAAATCTAATGGTTAAATATAATAAATTATAAATATCGTTCAAATAACTTCACTATCTTGAAATGAATATGTTGTATGTTAGATAGTTTAAGTGTATGAGTAGTTATTTTTAATTTATATATATAAATAAATAATGATATATGTATAATATGCACTATTACGTTGTCGTAAATTATGGTATATATAATATAAATAATAATGAAATATGTAATTAATGTTATGTGTGAAATAAATTTAATATAAATATTTAGATAAATTTTATGATAGTATGAAATTATTGGATATTAAACTATTTTTTTAATAATTAGTTTATCGAACCCTTAATTAAAAACTACTTCCTCCGTTTCACATTGTGAGACGTTTTGGGTTTAGAATAGAATCATGCATATATCCATGTATGTGCTCTATATGTAATCAAATTTATATAGATGTTAATAAATCTAAACGAGGGATAGAGAAGACAAAATGCCATGTAATATGTAACTGATGGAATATAAGTTCAACAGATCTACGACTCTAATATGGTAGACTAAGAAGATTATAATAAATGGTTTAAAAAGACCTTCAATGTCTAAGGAAGGAACGTCCGCTGAAACAGCAACACACGAGGGATGAAATAATGCAGAAGTTATAACGTCAAAGGAATCAGTCGACCTAAGGGCCAGAATGAGTCCAGGTCCACGGACCACCAAACCATCACTAAACTGTACCATCACTAATCAGATTTGGCACATAGCAAACTAAATTTTAATCCGATCTGCTAGTATTGTAGCGGGCGCTACAAATTTGTTATAAAAATATAATAGCAACTTCAAATTCCCCCAAACATTCAACATGTCAGGTTGTGTAAGAATAAAGATGCATCTTTTTACTTTATGCATAATACAGACGCAACAAAAATCATGATGCTCTGTATCCTCAACAATAGCCACAGAAGAGGACACCTGCCTATGAACCTAGGGATAATCCATCCCACCCTGCCATAATAGAATATCACTATAAGCACAAATACGAAAAGGACCGACAACAATAATAAAGGAATACTAAAAGAGGTTTACGAGGAGTGAGGGAAGGGGAGGATAAGGGCTCTCACCGGCGAGGCGGTTGAAGCAAGCGGTGGTGCTCGGCTGTGGTCGTTCGCGGTGGACTATGGGGTTTCGTTTAGCCATTTGGACTGTGGATGCGGTGAGAGGAAGTGAAACATAATGGTATTCTAGCTAGGGTTGCTGGTTGAAAGGAGACAGGAAAAGGAACACCTTGTCAAAAAATGTTACATACACACCAAAGAGAGCACGCCACGCACACTAAAGTTTCAAATGTCTTACAAATTTCAGACTTTTAAAGAAAAAGAAGAAAGAAAAATTATCCGGAAGCACCACAGTTCAAACTCAAAATCCCAATCCCTTATTCCAACATATTGTATACTCCACCGATTCAATGTTGTGTGTTTTCTTGTCACCATCTTCTTTGCTATGCAATCAATTGAAGCAATTTCTTTTCTCAATTTGGCCTGGACTTCACATTCACCGTATTCATTTTTTTCTCTCATTTGTGTATCTTAGTGTATCTATCTTAGAGCAAGCATATAGTTAGCTCTTGCATGAAAATTAACTTTCTTTTTTCCCCTCCAAATATGCTTATACCCTACTATTAAACTCTCCTATAAAAAAACAAGTATCAAGATTGTGTCAGTGTCATTGTATCTTCTGCAGTTCAAGCAATTGATATTTACCTTTAATTGATTAAAGACCTTTATTCATGTTGGGATACATCATGTGGCAGTTTTTATTGGTAGTAATAACTGATCAAACGATCATGCAATATGAGAACAATCCAATCGATCACTCAGTTATCTGGCGAAGTTGCGCTGGTTGTAGCAGTCGAGGTTGCTGCCGTAGCCGGCGCCGAGCATGTCGCAGTAGCGCTTGTAGTAGCCGATGCGGTCGACGTTGGCGTCGTTCTGGCCGACGCCGCACTCGATGCCGCCGTTGATGATGTTGGTGATGACGCCGTACCCCGGGACGCGGCCGGCGGCGGTGTCCGCCGCCGACGGCGTCCACCGGCCGAGGATGACGTCGTGGCACGACGGCTTGTTCCCCTGCGCCGTCATCCAGAACCAGATGGCCGTCTTGAAGGAGACCACGGCGTTGGTGGACACCAGGTCTGGGTTGCCCACCAGGTCCAGCCCCAGCGCGTTCCCGGCTGCTTGGTAGTTCGATTGCCTGAAAAAAGGAACACCATTTTGTCACGTCAGATTTGGCTCTGTTTTGTTTTGTCAGGATATGAATTTTACTACCTCCATCCTAAAATAAATTTATTTTTTATCCATCTAACACGTATCAATAAAAAAAATATCATAACTTTATTAAATACTAATATATATAATTATTTATCTCTTTATCTATTTTTTGATGTAGGCTCAAAGGGAGTATACTGTTAAAGAAGTGGCCAAGTTTAAGAACATATAGTAACTGATAACAAGTATTGTGAAGAAGCTACAGCCTACAGATAGGATTGTTGGACCATGAAGAAAACGATAAGAGCCTAAGTAAACTTGTTAGGCGAAAGAGAAACCTTATTTGACCAGGTCGAAGTTGGTTTACTTTTGTGGCTCCTTCTCCTGTATTTTTCAAGATGATATTTATTTTTTATGTTTTGGATATGATACAGTTGTTTAATTTACTTGTCTCTATTGGAGCAGTGGGAAAATTATTTCTACAGTTAATTAGTTACCTTGTCAACGGTTATGCAGTTATTCATTAACTTTGGATAGAGATTCACAAATAGAATTCAATTTTGTGGACTTTTCATTATGTGTGCGTCTTTAGTAGTTGGTGTGCTACTGTTTTTTAAGATTAGGTTTTTTTATTTTGTTGAATTGTTGTAATAATTGGTTATAGCTCTTTAAACAAAGGTCGGGATGTTCCTTGAGCAAAGGTCAGAATTCTATTTCATTATCTAAAAAAATTTAGTTACCCTGTCAGTTGAATTGGGCCACGTCCATAGTAGGGTGGAGACGTCGCCTTGTTTATCTCCTCCTTGAAGCAGTAACCCCACTGGAACTGGTCAGAACTACCCCTCGTGCCACCTGCCGCAAACGCAAATCCAACCAGAATTAATTTACCACGGTTAATACTCAGATCAAGATGGTAAAAGATGGCGGTAAAATTCATCTGCACTGTAATAATGTACCAGTGGTCTCGTGGGAGGTCTGGCCGAAGAAGGCGGCGAGCTCCCGCCGGATGAGCTCGGCGCTGCCGCCGGAGGTGCCGAACGCCGGGAAGGAGTTGGCGGCGGCAATGAAGGCGTCGTACGTGTAGAAACCCCTCGCCGGGCAGAGCGAGTTGTCGCGGTTGGGCAGCATGCTGTTGAACACCGCCTGCGTGATGACCGACCCGACACCCTGCGCCGCCGCGCCGCTCGCCGCCACGGCGAGCAGCAGCGCCGCCGCGCAGGCAGCAAGCTGAACAAACCTCCTCGTCGTCGTCGTCGTCGTCATGTCGCCGCGCGCTTCACTTGCAGTTGCTTTACCTAGCTAGCAAGCATTGCAGCGGTATATATAGCTTCTCCGGTGAGCTATGCATCGCCTGCATGTGGTCAAACTACGCATACATTTCGACTCGATGTTTGGCGCGTGAACCGCGCGGCGATGCATCAACCTTCGGATCATATCAGATCGATATATATCGGCATAAAACATCTCTCACAAAGTCATCGAGTCAAAGAAAAAGGACGATGGATCGCTGTCAGATGAGTTGTCGTGCACAGAAAGTTCATTGACAGGAGAGGAAATTGTTTCCATTGCGTTTTGGCGTTTGCACATGAGATTTCCAATTTTCCATCATTTCCGTGGATGGTAGTAAGCGAGGCATGAAATTTCCAGGAAAGGTAGAGGAATCCGCCGCTCCGGCCAAGCAGGGGAGATAGATAGCAGCCGGTTGTGCTAAGTTTGGTCAGATTTGCACAGCGACGGTGAGACCCGTTCAGACACTGGGCTGAAGTTTCAACACACACCACACTGAAAGCCAGCATTTGATCAAACCCAATTGCGTTGTTTAATTGGGCCTCCAGCCTACTAAATACTATGGTCTTTGGCCTTTTAATTCTTAGTAGACAGAGACCCGGTCCATTGCAGCCATTTGATTTTCAGTTTTTAGAAGATACCACTACGGAGTAGATCATAGGCACAACTGCCTATAGCAACTGTATTACTTCTTGTCATGCACAACTCTCTGCCGCAGCTACAAATGTCATTGAACACCATTTTCATGCATGATACAGATGTTAGGAATGTAATCGTCTTTGAAAAAACAAAAATAACCATGTACAAACAAGCAATTTTTTTTTTAAAAAAAAGAACATACACAAAACAAGCCCTTACGGCGTGTCGAAGAACGGCACTGCGATGCACACAAATATGTATTTATGGAATTGGTGTACTTTCAGACAAATATTTCTGTACATAGGACATGTTTTATTAACTTTACCTACAAGGACCCTTGTGAACAACCAGCAACACTCTTTAGCCACCACAAATGAACTCCCATGCTCTAACTATTCAACAGATGTTATATACATGGGTCCAAAAAATGCAACTCCTATCGTAGGAAGCCAAACCAAATGGGTTTCCCTTTTTAATCATACGACACGCCGGTGAACATCTTCTCCAGACGGGTCTTCTAACTCCTAACCCCGCAATATACTACAGATAGGTGCCAGCTTCTGGTACGCCGCTTCTCTGAGCCTAACCAAGTTTTTCATGGACCTTTTATGCTCTTTTGCCTCTTCTCTTCTAGCTGTGACGCCTCATTCAACATGTCCAATGAGTCACTCTGCATGTTCAGCTTTGAGAGCGCAACTGCCTGCATGTAGAAAGCTGTGGGCCAATCGGGATACACACACTGTGCTTGCATTGCGTCCCTGAGTGCAGCATCAGGTTGGTCACACATAAGGTGGCACAAGCTCCGTCTGGCATATACAGTTGGTGACACCATTGTCCCCACATCAACAAACTGCGTAACAATAATCAGGCAGATGTTTCAAAAAGGAAATTGATAATGAGCACAGAATGAATAAACTACATGAAGTGATATTTTAGGGCATTGAAGGTCTCATGACAAAGAAGAAATAATACAGCCTCCTACCTGAGTATAACAATCTATGGCTTGCTTGAAATTTTTGTCTCGAAATGCAAAATCACCACGTTTCCTAGCATCCAACATATCCCTCATCTGTTGTGTCCATTCTTGGAAAGATAGCTGCAGAGAGGAGAACAATGAAGACACATCCCCATAGGAAGAAGACAGTGGAGAGGGCCCAGTATCCCAACCAGCTAGAAAAGAGTGGAGCCACAGTGCTCTATATTTGCTTTACCTCATTGGTCCCTTCATCATCTCTGTAATGTGTTGAAACTAGGATCTGATGGATGGCAGTAAGGTCCATCCTGGAACAGGCCTCTCCCATGGGAGAAAGAGGGTGCTGTGGGGCGGGAGGCGCCTTTGGTACTTCTTCAGGCTTTGGAACTCCAAGCATCACATAAGAAGGTACCTGTTTTGTATTTTACATTGTAAACAAGGTTAATCATCAGGGATATATATGTATTTGAAAACTACTGTGTTCCTAAGAACAGCATTAATAAATTATAACATTTTTTTAAAAAAAACAACCTACATATTTTTGCACACATAACATACTGAACACAACTTGATCAACAAAATCTGCCTGTGCAGCAACTCAAGAAAAGCTTGTATTATGCACTGCAGAGATGATGGTATTGTTTGTTCTGTAAATCTGTAGAGTTTTGGGATTTGTTCAAAGTGACTAATAACTGGATTCCTAAAATGTTATTAATTGCATACTACTCTGTGTGCTATTTTATTGATCGTCATGCACTTGAAAAAGGTGCACAGCTATCATTTCATAAAATATGGCACCATAATACATGGTTGCTCAGTCTTAATAATGTATTCCAGAAAAATATATCATAGACTCATATTACAATTTGCAAAATCTACTTATATCCATATCTCCACGACAAACAAAAAATGAGCAAAAGAAGTGTTAATACCTCTGATTTTGTTTGCAAAGGCTGAAGAATGGAAACCAACTTTTTAATATCAGGCCTATCTCTTGGTTCATACTGTAAGCATTGGGAAGCAAGATCCACCAGAGTAGTAGCCTCCTCTATAGAGTACTTTCCCTCTAAATTTGTCTCCATTATTGCTTGGATGCTTCTGCTTCTTATCATGTCAAGTGCCTGCACATGATAAATGTGTATATTTATCAGACTATCACTGCTTGTATGGTTTAATAAATAGTTAACTGCTAGCTCTATATTTGACACATAAAAGAATTGTACTCGACGCACTAGGAATTCCAGCAATTCTCAACTTGTATGAGCTAAAATGCGAGATCCATCTTAGGAAATGTTTTCAGTCATTGAAATAGAGAAAATGGATGTTGGATATTTGTGCTAAAAAGACCAGGAATATACTTGTATAGAACATTTCAAACAACTTTGTCAGTGTGATCCTGCAATTGATGAAAGTGGCCTGATATACAATGGAAATTGAACTCTAGAAACAAACTTACATGGGTAGGAGGAATGCGCTTTCCACTGAGAAGATCGATGAGTATTGTGCCAAAACTGAATACAACACTTTCTGGTGTGACCCTGCCTGGAAGAACAGACAAGCATCTCATAAATTCTGTGGTACCTCCTATTTTATTCTAGTCAGTCCTTGCTACTTTCAAAATGCAAAATTTTCACTGAACAAAAGTATTGCAAATTAGTTTCCATCGCATTCACAAAAGTGCCAATAAGTTGGCTTGAAGAGCACTAATTTAGGAATCCATAAGCTGAGTAACTGATCTACTGGCCCTTCTACGAGAAAATCCAGTTTGACGACATATTTATTGAATTCCACTTTAGGGAGCTTAGTTGTTGTTTTAACAGCAATAAACAAAACTTTGTACTGCAATGAGATATAAAAAATGGTTCCCCCAGACTGCTAAGCAAGAATGTGAAAAATCAAGTACCATTTCTCAGATATTCTGGAGGTGTATATGCCAGGTTTGTACTATAACTTTTCCCATCCCTGCTGTTTTTCATCAGACCAAAGCATGATAGACGAGGATCACCATTCTGCAATAAGAAAGTTAATTAGAAACTTTTCTTAGAACATGATGGCATGCTGAATTGTTGAATGCAATCAACTACGATCTTACAAAGCCTAATTGACTTGATACAGGTTTGTCTACGTAATTTGCATACTCCTATAGTAGGAACTAAATTTGCTGTTGGTGTTCCTCATCCTTCCAGCACTAGGAGGTGGGAAAAATCAAAACAGGTGACGAACTTAAACCCCCCAGACCCTTTAATCTTGTTGGTTTTCTTGAGTAATAAGACACAAAATCAAGGCTAGCTGACATAGTAAATATCACTTTTGAGACGTCAACTAGATATGGCTGCTCTCCTGCCTCCTTTAAAATGAAAATTGAAAGTTTGCTGTGAAATTCATGCATACCAAATGGGGCCTAAGGTATTGCTACAGACACTGAACACCGGTCATAAAGAAGGCATTTACGTCAACAAAATGGCAGTTGCCAAGAGACAATAATCACTTGCCTGATGTACAATTTCAGGTGCTACATATTCAAACGTACTTGACACTTTGACAAGTTGATCGCTTACCTCATCAAAGAGTACTCTGTATGCATTTAGGTCGTGATATAAAGGCCTTTCCTCATTGCTACAATATTCCAATGCTTCAGCAATGTTGTATGCAACTCTCAGGCGCATAGCCCATTCAATAGCCTTGTTTTCCCCTGCACAAGAGCAAAATCACGGCAAAATTAACTTGTTTTCCAAGACCTTTGCTTATTCATACGCGTTAACTGCCATCAATAAATGCATTAGTTAGTACCAAAGATTAACAAGCAATGACATACAGTAATGTGTACCATAAACTAGAAGGTAAATTAATTGCAAACTGAACCGACAAAACTAGTAGAAAAAACTTTGTGCAGACTGATATGAGCTGGCCACCTGGGAGGTTCCATTTGTCAAGTATCAACTTCAACAACATAAGCTACTAGTATAGTACAAGCTTGGATCAGACCACACGCAGCATAGCAACATCCATTTGACCAAAAGGATCCAATCGTTAGCAGGATCATCAAATGGCAGGGGAATATAGAGACCCGGAGTTAAATTGAAGGGGACTAGAGGGAAAAACTCACAGTGGAACAGATGCTTGGCAAGGGTGTCGTTGGGCATGAACTCGGCGACGAGGAGCCGCTCGTCGCCGTCGCAGCAGTAGCCGATCAGGTTCGCCATCCTCCGGTGCCGCAGCTTCCCCACCCCTCTCGCCTCCTCCTGCAACCAAAACCACAAACAACTCATTCCAAATCAACGCCTAACCCGCGGCAACCCAAAATCCACGAGCGGTTGGTAGGTTCGTTGGTTGTCTGCTCTTCCCCCTACCGCGAACTGCTTGGGGTCGGGCCATGCCAGCTTGCCGAACTTCTTCACGGCGATGGCGCGGCCGCCTCCCCCCTGCAGCCGTCCCCTGTAGACGAGGTTGGGCGCCTTCTCGCCGCTCTCCGACACGATGTTCTCCGCCGCGAACCCGCCCGTGGCCGCCCGGAGCTCCGCCAGCGAGAACTCCGCGAACGCCGGGGCGGTGGCGGCCGAGGAGGAGGAGGCCTGATGCGCGTTCAGGGTGAAGGACGGGCGGCGCGGGTGCGGCGGTGGGCGAGCGCGGCGGGGCGGCTTCTCCGCCGCGTGGGACCCCACCCGCAGCGAGGAGCCGCAGCAACCCATACAGTGTGAGAGGAGAGGAGGAAAAGTATTCGCCTCGGCCGCGTCGCGTGGGGCGCGGGGTGGTGGATACTGCGTCTGCGTGCGCGCTCGTGCGGGTCGGGGAGAGAGGAGGCGGGTTTTGTAACTTGCTCTCTCTCTCTCTCTCTCTCTCCCGGGTTCTACGGGTTTGTTTTTTTTTTTAGTTTTTGCGCATGGTTCACTTTACGGCAGTCTTTTCTCCAACTTTCTCAATTCATCTTTTTAGTTTTTCACACCTATATTTTTTAAACTGCTAAACGATATATTTTTTATAAAAAAATTTATATAAAAGTTTTTTAAAAAATCATATTAATTCATTTTTTAAAAAATTTAGCTAATACTTAATTAATTATATAATAATACGTGATTCGTTTTGCGTGTTAAGAAGGAGAGGTTCCCTCCCGAACACACCCTACATGGACTTTCAACTTTTGGCAAAATTCAACTGTGAGTCTGTGACTGACTAACTGTTTTCATACATGACAATCCTTCTTCTCTGGCGCAGGCTGCACTAAGATAGGATGATGGTGAAAGTCGACGAGGGTGATCAACGGTCAGGAAGTGAGGGTCGACCGTCACCAAAGACGAGAAAATAACACGACATGAAGAGTGTGAGAGTTAGGGCTTGTTTGTTTGGGGACTAATGTTGCCACATGTTTTTAACTAAGGTGGTTAAGCTTAGTCTTGCTATACTTCTGTGACAAACAAAATGACAAACTAAGTTTAGGCAAAGTTTGGCAAGAAAATAGAGTGTATGACATGTGGGCCAGGTGATCAAGAGTTAGGTAAAATAGAGTTGTGACAGAAGCCAAACATTGTTCATTAAAACTGTGGCTTGCCTAAGGTTAGATGTGACAAATTCATTTACCAACCAAACATGCCCTTAGCTTAGATAGTGCTAGAGTTCTGACAAGAGTAGAATAGTAAATAGAATACTCTACTATGGTTAAAGGCGACACATGACAATAATAGCAAAAAAGAGGTTGGCTAATGGGGTGGTGTTGGAGCTGAGAGAAAACATAGAGAGGAGAATTCAGAATAGGGGTTTATAATAATTTATTAAGTTTATAATAATTAAAACTTAATTAATCACGTGCTAATGATTTTCTCGTTTTACGTACGTCAACTTAATCTTCATCTTCATGAGTTTCAAATACTCATGAAGATGAAGATTAAATTGACACACGTAAAACGAGAAAGTCATTAGCACGTGATTAATTAAGTTTTAATTATTATAAACTTAATAAATAGATATATTTGATATTTTAAAGCAACTTCTATATAGAAAGTTTTCACACAAAACACACCGTTTAGTAGTTTGAAAAGCATGCTAACAGAAACTAAGAAAATATTTGAATCTTATTGGAGTTTAGAATGGAACCTAGGTTGAGTTCGGGAGTGAGGGTTGGTAACCTTCACTCCCAGCACACAAAACGAAACTATGGTTAGCGTATGATTAATTATGTGTCAGCTAATTTTTTTTGAAAAATAGATTAATATGATTTTTTAAACAACTTTCGTATAGATATTTTTTTAAAAAATATATCGTTTAGCAGTTTAAAAAGTGTGCACGAAAAAACGAGAGAGGTGGGTTGGGAAAGAAAGGAAACGAACTCAGCCCTAGCGAAGAGGGGAGGCAAGGTTTGCCTTATCCGATATGGCTAATGCCGCCTCAAAACCAAATGTTGTACATTGCATTTAATTTTGGTGATTAGAACACCCTAGACATATCTAATGGTTTTTCTTCCCGACACATACCTAATATTTTGAATATACCAATAAATGTTACTTAATGCATTTTGTCTTATCATCATCTCAGGTTGCTAATTGTGTGGCTATCACTTTCATACCATACACAAGTCCTATTGAGTGACGATAATTTTTTTAGATAATGAAAAAAAAATTTGGCCTTTGTTCAAAGAGCTACAACCAATTATTATAAAAATGTGTCCATAATAGCCCACCCAAAAAACAAAAAACAAAGCACAAACTAATGTCTACCAACACTAGACAAAGACCCCACAATTATTGAAGCCTATTTGTGAATCTCTATCTGAAGTTGGCAAAAATTTGCATAACCGTTGTTTGTAGGTTACGGCATGCAGTGTGCATAAGTTTGCAATCCTCATTACACATTTGTAATTGTGCCTAAAACCGAAGCTAGTACGTTGCCCTGAAAAGTACCTGCATATAAGATTTGGACGGTGATTTGTCAAAACCATATCATTTATACTAAGCCATAGAGCCCAACATATAGCAGATGTTCCTACAAGGATAAGTTTTTTTGGTTTTTTTATCAATACCCACAAGCCAATTCCCAAAGATATGAGATATACTATGTTGAGGATATAGACCAAAAGAAATTTGTATTGCTCTCCAGAGAAATCTAGCAAAATGACAATATAAAAATAAATGATAGATCATCTCATTTTTCATAAAAAAACAACATCTCATATTACCATTTCAATTTCTCCTAGCCAAATTATCCTTAGTTAGCACTATTCCATTAAGCAAATAGCACATAAAAATATTAATCTTAAGAGGTATCTTAAGATTTCAGATAATCTTATTTATCTCAATATAACCATTATTAATTAAATCTAAGTACATAGAATGAACCGGGAATTGACCATTTTGATGAAAATTTCATTTAAATATGTTGTTTCCTTTTGTCAGACGAATACGCACAATTAAAACACATAAGTTTTGCCAATTGACTAAGTTCTGGCCTACTAATGCTTTTATAAAAGACACATTCAACAGACAAAGAACTCATAACATTTACAACTAAAGAGTTTCTCCTTCGAACTATAAAGTACAAAGACGGGTACTTATCCTTAAAGGAGGTATTTCCTATTCACTTATTCTTCCAGAATATTACTTGTTTACCATTATTAACTATTCAAGAACCCATATTTAAGAATCAACTCTTGACTTTCATAAGTCCCGACCAAAAATAAAAATCCCCTTGTTTCCTCTTAACTTGGTTAATTGATTGATTCTTCAAGTATTTCTTTTCAATAAGTCTTGCCAAACACCTTGCTTAATTTATTAACTTACACAACTATTTGCTCAATAAACATTGGTTTTGAATTTCTAAATTATGAACTTCAAGTCCACTCTGATCTTTTGGTTGACATATAATATCCCATCTTAAAAGTTTATATTTCTTGTTTTGTTCATCACCTTGCCAAAAGAAACATGATCTGTAATAATTAATTTTTTGAAGAATCTCTTTTCGAATCTAAAAAAAAATCATAAACATGACAAAACTTGAAAGCACGAAATTAATCAAAACCAATTTTTCCCCTACTAACATATGCTTATCTTTTCAACTACTAAGTTTTTTTTTCAATTCTTTGCTTAACTAACTTCTAATCTTTATTAGTGACAATAATTGATGTTCCTTATCTGTTTTTGAGATATTAGTGGGTTCTTATCGATGTCTTGTCTGTACGTTAGACCTGAATCCTATGTTTTCTAAGACATTATAAGTGATAGCTACATAAATAAGGTAGTTATATAATTGACTAGTATAGAGTACTCAACTAAAGCATTGGCTACATGGCTACACTCTGAATTGATCCATTCTTGTACATTATTTTTAGTACTACTTGAGTCATGTGTTGCTTTGAATGTGAAGAATGGAGAGTGACCCTTGACACGTTCAAGTCAACAAGGGCTAGAAATTGAACGGAACCGTCTACCACGCAAAAGCTAATCACACACCTAATATGCGCGTAGCTCTAGATTATGTGTACTTTGCTTGTAATTATGGATGTTGCATGGCTCTGTTGCAAAAATCAGCAAGTATGAAATTAAATAAAAGTTTACACATGGACAGCGGCAGTGTGCAGAAATGTATAGTAAACGTAATTGGTCCTCGTGTTGGGTACATCTCTCCTTAATTACGTCGTACGTAATATTTTCTCCGTTTGTAATTGATCATCATGTTATATAGATATATCAAGAAAAAAACTAATAACTTTTCCATACTAGATTTATTATGACAACAAATACGATGCATGAACCATCTCTATTATTTCTTAGCCAATAACAAATCAAAACATTGTATGTTGCTTTTAAATACTTGTAAGTATGGATGTATACATCAATGTTTATTTACTTTAATACACAAATAACGAATAGACTTAATGAATGACTATAAATATGATGATTATTTGAGAATATTCTAAAAAAAATTATATGATGATCAATTAGTAATGGAGAGGGTGAGCACTAAGTCCATTGATCCAGACAAACAAACACGTTGCAAAAGTATCACCTAAGGTAAAAAGAGAACGTTGTACGGAGCAACATCATCTTGGACTGTTACCTTCCAATATAAACAAGGCAAACATCGTTGGCGACAGGGAGCACGTCGGCGACGATGGTGACGACGGCGAAGACGACAGACCGACGTGCACGCGTACGACAAAATTCCCACTGTATCCCATGGTAAAAAAAATTGTATACCACCACTACTCATTCCATTTTAAAATAAATTCATTTTTCATCTTTCCTACTCATACCATTAAAACCAAAAAAAAAACTACAATACCTCTGTTTTGCCAAATTTGAATGTAATGATTCATTATTTTATATTTTTAATATATTAATTTTTTATTTTTATAATCTTCGATACAATGATTGCTCAAAAATAAATTTATTTCGAAATAAATGGTAGGGAAAAAAATAATCTTTTTCTATTACGGACGGAAGTAGTAATAGAAGTACTAACTTTTCCTTAAAAAGTGGTTAACTTTGTCTTGAAAAAATGGTTAAATGCTGCCACGTTGGAGCTGCCGCCACTGACGTGTGGTCCCGGGTACAGGCTCGCATGATGACACGGCGACTGCACGCTCGTGCGCGCGCTTCGTGTGACGCAACGTAGCGGTGGTACGAGCACTACCGCATGGTAGGTGCAGGCGCTGGGACACTGCTCGTGGGTCCCACGTACTGCTTGGCCCCACGTACCAGTGTGACAAAGTAGACGGCAATGATTGACTGATGGGCAGATTACTGACAGATTCCACCAGTCCGTGTGCACAGCGTGCGACGGTGAAATGACTCATCGTACCGTACGTGCGTGACACTGCATGTGGGGCCCACATCTTGGCCGGATCGATCTAATTGTAGATCTTGTGTGGGGAGCGTATGATGTGGACGTGCCTTTTCCAGAATTCGGAGTTAGGTAAAGTATACTAGTGACGGCTAGATTAAGTATATTCATATTTGTATATGTCATTTTTTTAATTAAATTTGGTTTTTATGTAACAAAAGAAATATATAACAAATGAGTACTGGTAGTATTACGTTTGTTTTTTCTTTCTATTACATGACATACATGACATAAGCATACGCGCACATACACTAATACACATGTGCTTCCTAATACATGAGGACTTGAACCTATATACCTATCACTTTACCAACATATCACCGGTGCTTTCTCGATATTACGTTTGTTATTTATTATCTTCGTCTTAAAATGTTGCTATTTAGAATTGATCAAATCCGTTATTGTCTTGAGATGAGTCAAATCATATCTTAGTAGTAATATTTCATGACAGTGGAAGTATCTATACAAGAATGTAAACATAGCTCAAGTCCATTTAAATCACTTGTAAATAATTACTTGTAGTATTCTAACCATTGGAAAAAAAAGCACCATCCCTACTAGATAGATAATCTCTTTTGATGAAGAAGAAAGATAATCGCCGGGCACCGCAGGTCCCAGATGGATCATGGAGCACGACTCCACCGGAACACACTTGCGTTTAAAAACCGTGCTTTTCTTGGTGGTTGATTGGTGATTTGGTGCAAATGGTTGGCACCTGCTGGTAGCTGTGGATGAACTCGCCGCGGCGGCGCCACCTGCTGCAAGATTTTTTTTATTTTTTTAAACATTTACAAAATAATATTTTTGTTTTTGAGTTTTACAGACCTGTACCCCCTAACGTCACCTGCCATTAAGAGTTGGCCAACGGTCGTTTGCCACGTAAAAAAAAACCCCTCCCAAATGGTATCGGAGGCTATCTATAAAACTCAAAAACAGAAATATACTTTTATAAATATTTGTAAAAATAAAATAAAAATTCCCTGCTGCAATTGAGGCGAACACTAGCGCCCGGCCCAAATAGCAGGCTCAGGGGGGTTCCTTTGCCGAATATGCCGGCCCATGAACAGAAGTACTAGTACCACACCTTGGGCCTGCTTTGCATGGTTGCTCATCAAAGAATCTTTTGAGATGGGCTGCTTGGGAGCTGAGAGCAGGTTTAACTTTTCGATTTCGAAGTAAAAGTCGCTTCTTACCGATTTATCAAATCCGACCAAAAACCGATAATTTTTGGTCAACTTCATATGAGAACCAACTAATACCAATCGTTTTTCACAAACCGAGACCTAGCGGTTTCATGAGAGCCAACCGGTTTTTGTAAAATTTCATCGGTTTTTGTGAACGCTGGCTGGGAGCCTGGGACGCGTGTGCCGTTGCATCCAATCTCCCGTAGTTCCCGTTCACAAGTTTGTCGTGACAAGGAACGCAGCATCCACGACTGACGACATCAGCTCGTGTTCAACCGACGCCGATGCGTCTCCCGCGTGTATGCATATTGTTGCGTCGTTGATCACGTGCCAATTGCCCAAACGCGCGCATCTGAGGTGGGCTCAAACGCCAAAAAAGGGCTCGAGAGCGACATGCGTTATCTGGGCCCATCCATCCATCTCCTGGGCCCAAACTGCCACAAAAGCGATCACGAATTATTCCAGTGGTTCTCCCTTTCGCATCTTTTCCTCCCCTTTGTATCGTCCTTTTTCTGGCAAGAGATTGGATAACAAAAAAACTTTATCAAGAAAACAAAAGTTGCCTCACACACTTATTATCAATTCCAAGGTTGCAAAGACGAAAAAGAAATCCCCGTGATGTGCATGCGAGCGATCAACGAGAGATTCTCCCAACTTTTGCGTGCTTTTGGTAGTAGCTACTCCCATCGTGCTCGCGCGCGTCTTAAACAAAAAGGCTTTTCCACTACTCCCCCCAAATACTAAATCCGCACGAGCTGTCACGCAAGTGGTCTCATCTCATCAGTCTCGTCTCCGATTAAAATGATTGAAATCTTTCCTAACAAATCTAAGACTAATATCATCCTCGTCGTGATCTCCTTAAGTTGCAATATAAGCACGCGGTGTTTGGATCCCATCCCCATGTGCAAACCGCAAGATCCAGGCCAAAATCATAGAGCAAAGCAAAGGGTGCCCGAGCCAACCAACCCAATAATGCATGTGCCATTAGATTAGATTCAGTATTTCAGTATACTTTGGATTCAGAGACTTTCAGATGGTACCAGAATTCCAGAAGATTGGGGGGGGGGGGGGGGNATGGATTGCATCCGTCCAAAGCTGACTTGGATTGCAACATTCTAGCTAGCCAGCCAGCAAGTGATGGATCCATATGATTGAATCTGCATATCAATCTGTCTCTCTCCATTATTTGAGTGAGGCTACATTGATTTCCCCTTATGTGATCTGGTGGCAATGAAATCCGGGCCAATCACACCGACGGCCGGGCCGGCCGGCGAGATCGATGTGTTGCAGCAGCGACTACTGTACCGGAGTTGTTCAGGCTCAGGACGGCCATGGCTGCCCTGACCCTACTTGTGAAAAAAAGTGATGTGCCACTTTTCTTGTTAAGTTTGGTGTTCAAAACGAGACTGTTGCTATGTTGCTTTCGCCTTTTCAATTGATACGGTAATCTCTGTGGCAAAAACGGCTTAATTATTCAGTTGATCTGATGCATGGCCAAATGGCCCGGATGAACGTTAGTTGAGTTGTCTGAACTCAGAAAACAATGTGCAGATGTTTTCGTACATACTTCTACTACTGTATGTGTGAATGTTACAGTTGGATGCATGGTCAGTGTGGATGAGGATTTGCCATAGGTTCAGAAACCGGTGTCAGTTATCACGATCACAGGATCGTCTTGACTTCAGAACCAAGCTGGCAACTTGGCAATGTTGAGCAATGGAATGTGAAGTTAGGCTGAAATGGCTGGCTGGATAAACGTCAACTTCAGTACAGGGAGAAGTTGGTGATGGCACCACTGGAAAAGGGTTTGGTCACTGATCACTCCAGCGTGGCACATTAACTGCACAGATACAACTCCATGTGGTGCCAAACCGACCCTAGGCTAGATAAATGCCCAATCTACTCATTAAACATCTCCCTTTGCCATGAATGCGTCTTGAATTATTGATACAGCCCTGTGACCTTTTTTTTCTGAAAAGGAAAAATTGTTGATATACAACACTGTTCCCATGCATGCAAATGAGAAAGAGATAGCTGAATTGAAATATTTCGTAGTAACATTGTTCACTTATCAATCTAGCAGAGTAGAATTAATACAATGTTCACCTGTTCAAATAGAAAAAATAAGAGGAAAAAAAAAGCAAGTCCATTTGAGTAATCTTGAAGAGGCAATGCAGAGAGCAGTGGAGAGAAGGGATGAAAGACACGAAATTTGACAGGTTTTTGAACCTAATTGGGGGATCATCTTCTTTACATCACAAAAGTATTTACATCATGTACACACGGCAAACGAATCAAAATGAAATCTTTATCACTAATCTCACAGCCTTTGCTCAAAAAATCACTTGATCTCTCTGAAGAAGAAGATGAACACGGGATCGAATCGAAGTGAAATGTGTGGGATTGGAGTCAAAATGTGGGCGTGAGCAGGTTGAGCAGCGACACCCTGGCGTTGACGAGCGCGCGGTACACCTCCTCGCAGCCGCTCTCGGCGGCGGCGACGCACTCCTCGAGGCCGCGCACCCTCGCCATAGCCGCCTTCCTCTCCTCCTCCTCCTCGTTGCAGTAGTCCTCGAAGGAGACGGTCCGCCGCCGCCGGAGGAGGTCGGTCACCAGCCACATCGGGCTGGCCGGCGTGCGGGCGGGGGAGTAGGGCGTCGGTGTCCGTGGCGACGGCGCGGCGCTCGCCGCGGACTCGGCGGAGGCGGAGGACACGCCGGCGAAGACGGCCGCGGCCGCGGCTGCCACAGAGGAGGTGGCGGCCGCGAAGGCGTCGGAGAGGGTGGCCTCGTCGGCGTCGTCCCCGGGGGCGGCGCGGTGTGAGAGGTCACGCGCGGAGGAGGCGAGCCTGGAGATCTCCCTTGCCGAGCGCCGCTGCGCGCGCAGCGCCGCGGCGAGGCGCGACCCGTCGCGGCGCCGGAGCGCGGCGTGGGTCTCGGCGAGGAGCTGCCTGAGCGCGACGAGCGACTCCCTGAAGCAGCCGTGGAGGTCGGCCAGGAGGAGGAGGTCGTCGAGCAGCTGCTCCGTCCACGGCCGCCGCAGCGCGTCCTGCGCCTGCGGGTGGTGGAGCAGGTCGGCGAGCCCGGCGAGCACCTTCCCGGCCCGGTCTGCCCCATCCGCCACCCAGGCTGGCCCCGTCTGCGCCGGCGCGTCCGCCCACTTGAGCAGCGCCCTCGCCGCGTCGTGCAGGCCGGCGACGAGCGGGTGAAGCCGGACAGGCAAGCTCGTCGACCTGACGCGCGCGTAGGACAGCTTCTTGGGCCGCGCGCAGTCGAGCAGGAACGACGGCGCCACCGTCTTGGGCGACGTGAGCGTCGACAGCGTCCGCCGGAATCCCACTGCCATCGATCGATCGCCGGCGATCTCTCGCTTGCTCGAGAAGCTTCTCTTCTTGTGTGTTCGGTGATGCTGCTGTGGTGGTGGTGAGGTGACTGGGTGCGGTGGCGGGAGGTGGAGTTTTATAAGGGGAGGGAGGCGGAGCCCGCACGGGTGGGTGCGGGTGCGTGAGCTGAGCTCGTGCAGTGGAACACGTTTGACTCTTGCACTGGAGCGGCTTGCTGCTGCAGCTGAGCTCTACTACTTCGTACTACTATAAAATTACTAGTAGTATCTTTTTTTTTTTCATTTTTCTATTGGAGATGCGAACGAGCCGCTGGGGTTTGTTGGCTTGAGGCGGAAGAAAGATGCTTGCAAAGGGAGGCAGCTTATTGGAGAAGGTAGATTCTTCTGGGGCATAGCATAGGGGTTTGGGGAAAGCTAGCCGGAAAGTGACTGGAGGAGGAAAATAAACCGAGCAATGAAAAGTTGCTGCTGTTCATGTTGAGGGTAGGGGTTGTTTCCAGCAGGAGAGAATGTTTTTGTTCAGTTGGACAACTTGGAAAGAATACCAATACGATGATGTACATACGAGTCTAGTTCAAACTGCCAAAAAGGTTGGTATAAATGTAGTAGTAGTAGCCGTCAGTCATAAGCGATGGAACCAATAAACACTTCAGATGTCCTTTGATTTGTAAAAAAAACATAAAATTTTTAGAAGATTTCAGTTATATAGGGGAAAATCCTAGGAGATTCTTTGAAACAAAGATCAAATCATATCGTTTCGTTTGAAATTCCTATGAAATATACAATTCTATAGCGATTTTGGGGTAAAATTAGTAAGAGCTCGAATCTTTCAAAAGATTTATTCTAAATCTCTCTTATCCGTTTGCTTCGTTTTTTTCTACAGTATACTTAAGCGATCATTTCTGTATATGTCCTATGTTTTGTATTTCTCTGTTTTGTGTTTATATCACTATAAAAATTTAGTGTCTTTTCTATTTCTCTATTTTTCGATCATGCGTTTCAAACGAACCCTAATAGAATTTACCGAACACGTATAAGCCTAATAACTCGAATTTGAATATACACTTCCACAACACTATCACTCAGCTATTTCCAGTGGTTGCTTGCTATTATGATCGCAGGGACGCACGCGATTAGTAGTAGTACTTCCCATTCCTCCTCAATTGAAGCTCAACCGAAGTTTGGTCTTTTCCATCTTCTTTTTATTTTTGAAAAGCAACCGAAAGAGTTTGGTCACAAACATACAATTAGGTTTTGTTCGTTTCAGTATGTTCCCACCACACTGAGTGTGCACGAAAAACAGAACGATTCATTAGTGCATGATTAATTAAGTATTAGTAAATTTTTTTTCAAAAATGGATTAATTTGATTTTTTAAGCAACTTTTGTATAGAAATGTTTTGCAAAAAAAACACATCGTTTAGTAGTTTGAAAAACATGCGCGCGAAAAAAAAGAGTGTTGTGTTGGAAAGATGAGTTGAAGAACTCAGCCTTATGCTGTGTTCGTCTAGGAGATTTGGAAAAATATTCTCTCCGCACGAAAAACGAAACGACTCATTAACACATGATTAATTAAGTATTTATTAATTTTTTTTTAAAAAAATGAAGTAATATGATTTTTTAAAACAACTTTCGTATAAAAACTTTTTGCAAAAAACACACCGTTTAACAGTTTGAAAAACGTGCGCGTGAAAAAAGAGAAATGTGAGTTGGTAAAGTTGGATATAGAACTCACCCTTAATCCCCATATGAACATACCATCATCAATCCGTCGAATCATAGATCGTTCAATCAATCATAGACCACGAGCCGACGACGCAAACGGCAATCCAATGCAAGAGATCCGATCCGCCTCATCGATCCCTCTCTACCATCCTGGCCCTGCACCGCGAGTAATGCGCACTGTACGTATCGCGCCCACTGGCCCCAGCCCTCCTCCGTGCCTGAGACGCCGTGACGCGTGGTGGTGGCGCTCTGCTCCCACCCGGGACACGTACGCCTCGGCCTCCGATCCATCCGGTACGCGCGTACGTGTAGCTAGGGGACACCGCGCCGCGCCCCACCGTCCCCGCCTCCGCCCGCCGGCAACGCGCCGCGCGCCTGCTCCCACCACTGCACCACCACCATGCATGGGACGCGCGCGCGTGCATTGCACCGCGGCCGCGCGGCGAGCGAGACGGAGTTAATGCATCGCGCGCGTCCGCGTGACTGCGCCCCGCTGCTTGACTTGTTGGAGTACTACTAAGCTGTGGGGGCGCGCGGTTGGGTTGTGCTGAGCGTGCCGGTGCGCTAGCTAAGCTGCCGAACGACGACGACCCATCGATCGCGATCCGCACCCGCGGCTCGCCGATTTTTCCACGTGTATATGCACGTACGTACGGGTACATGAACCGGCGGAGTTTGGTGCGCGTGCATGTGATGTTAGCTGCCGCTGGTTGCGTTCCTGTGACGAACAGACATGCATTCCGGGCGAGTGTAGTGAAGGATGCATGGATGGATGGATGATGGATCGGGGCGAGCAGGTCGGTTGGGGAATGCGGTTTCTTCAATGCGTGCAATAACTGATCGGTGAGTTATATGGTCCTAGGAGGAATCCTCTGGTTTGACAACAGAGTCAACGAGTCAAACAGCTACTAGCAGCCTGCTCTTCTTAGGCCTGTTTGGTGAGGGACTTATTTTGTAAGTCCATGTCATATTGGATATACGGACACTAATTGGAAGTATTAAATGTAGACTAAAAATAAAACCCATTTCATAATCCTGGACTAATTCGCGAGACGAATCTATTGAGCCTAATTAATCCATGATTAGCCTATGTGATGATACAGTAAACATGTGCTAATTATGAATTAATTAGGTTTAATAGGTTCATCTCGTGAATTAGCCTCTAGCTGTGTAATTAGTTTTATAATTAGCCTATATTTAATAGGCCAAATTAGTGTCCGTATATTTGATGTGACGTGAACTAAAAAATAAGTCCCTCAAACAAACACCCCCTTATACGTACATTCCCTTCTAGAAGCTCTACTGACTTTCATTGAGGACTGAGGAGCTAGCACGGAGACGGTGAGACTGCATGGGTCTCTATTGTTTCTATACCTGTGGCTGGCATCCGTCACTGCTGTCGCTTAAAGGCCAACGGAGTGTAACCAATTACTACTAATTAACACACCCATGGTCAAACCCGGGCAGGCAGATCGAACTCACGGATCGACGTACGTAAGCCATTTGCTCGCACAACCATGGTTGCTGCTGCTATGTTTGACGGGCTGTTTCTAATTTGACAGGTTTTGACGGACTGTTTCTAATTTGACAGGTAAATAGAACATTTTACAAACCAAGCGATCAGAGTATCAGCTATACTGTAGTAATCGGCCACGGAATGAGAGCAGCGTTTGCAGTGACGTTTCCATCCAAGATTCCAAGATTCCAAGTTCTATCTGACGAGTTGACCTGCTGGAGCTGATCCCGGGACGTAGTAGTAAATCAAAGACAGAGTCCCAGTCCCAGGATAGTACGTCCCAATCAGGTTCAGACATCATGGATGAAAGCTACAACTACGGAAGAGAGATCGAGATACCGGATCTCCGGCGTGCACCCCAGGTAGTCTCCGGTCCAAATCAGCTCATTAACATCCAGACACGTACGTAATGGTATATATGTGCATCACTCAGTCAAATATTCGAATCAATTAATTATCACCGATTGTCCTACTATATGCACATGATGTCACGGATTATTTCACCGTATATGTACTCCATTACTACTACTTCCAGTTACCCTGATTGATAGATCAGCACGTACGTTAACAAATCAGTGGTGGAGGGGTCGATTGACTCTGGTTTCTCTGACGAAAGCAACGCACTACATACATATTCACGTCTTCTTCGATCGGGTCACGGGCTTTCACGTTACGGTGGACAGACTTTCTCGTGCTGGAAGAGAAGAAGAGTTCCTAATGCATACAATGTCTCGCGGACGTATGCACGGATGTCACCGGCGGTGCCAACCGTACTCCAACACGAATGCTACGTGCCAAGTGTGTATCATAGCGTATCAACCGGATGCTGATATTTACACGATGCTGACCTCTACACCGATCGAAAGAGATTTGGGATTTCTGTACGTACACACACGTCGGTCGAGCCGAGTCGATCTCTGCTTCACGGGAACCAGCTGCCTCTCCTCTGTAGTGTACTCCGTAGCTGAAAAGGCAACGGTCCACTGTCTGACTGACTGGCTGTCTGAGACCAGGGCAAGAGGTCAGCGCCATTAATGTGAGATAGATATGTGGTCAATGCACCGGCTCCAATCCGACGCAGCCGATCGATCACGTTCTGGTGGGTGGCCAGCGTTCCAGCAAGTGGTGTAAGCCTGTAAGGCGTAATTGCGTTTGGGAGTTCGTTTTTCAATCTACCAACTGCAAATGGGCTGCACAATTGCAAGTGGTCGGGTGACACGGCCAGCCGATATAGACGGAATAAGTTCACTTTAGTTCCCTCGTTTTAACTTTGATTTTGAATTACGTCCTTGAACTGACTTCGAGTTTGAATTATGTTTTTAAATCGCGATACTATATATAACGCGTCCCTTAACTTGTAAACTAGTGTATCTGAGATCTCAAGACAGTATAAGTGTCCGGTTTTGGTTGACATGACGAATGGGCCCCATGCACCCCGCATGTCAGCGACCAACTCTTCTTCCTTCTCTCTCTCTCCCCATCTTCCCTCTCTTCCCCATGCCTCTTTAGGAATCAAGCGGCGGGGAGAAGTGAGGTGGTGGACGCGAGCGCTGGAGCTTGGCCGATGGAGGTCGCAAGGGAGGCGGCTGGAACCTCCTGATGTCAATGTCAATGTAGGTGAACGTCTCCCTACAATGTAGATGTCAATGTCAATGTCAATGCGGCCGTACACGTTCATCGCGCCGTTAGGAAACCGATAGAAGAAGCGGTCATACCAACAACGGATCTCCTTCTCGACGCGCATCTTGTCCCTGTCCTGGAAGTTGCCGAAGTCATGCTCCCGGAGCCACGGCTCCTCCCAGACGCCGGTGATGCGCGGCGGCTTGAAGGTGTGCCCCAGCCCGTGCAATGTCTCCAAGGTGCAGCGGTAGGGAGACACATAGAAGTACACCTTCTAGTCGTCGTCGCTGCCATCGCCGCTGCGGAGGAGGTGGTGCATGTAACATCCTGAATATTTTGACTTTGGAATACGGAATTAAAAATTCAGAATAACCAAAAATCTTTTTCAAAATACATTCATGCCTGAACTAACTCAATTCGATCTGTCGTTTTTCGAGGTCTTACAATATATTAATAATACAAGGGTAGCCCAAATGGAACCCGAATAGACCAAGCATGGTCGACAGCAACACAAAATACCAAAACAACTAAATGGGGTAGCGGAAGCGAAGCAGCGGCGGTCCATCTTATCCCACACGCATTGACTGGTGAACCTAGGTCCCTATTCCACCGTCCTCGATAACTCCTTGCCAGCATAGCACACGTACAGGTCGACAAACACCTTTCTAAAAGATGTAAATAAGCAAGAGTGAGTACCAACCGTACTCAGCAAGCCACCACTACAGAATGCATATAATGTTCGTAGGGGTTCAAGGATGGCTTGGTTTATTTGCAAAAAGCTAGTTTTCACAAATTATTTCACAAACCTATCCCCCAATAGTTTTAACTGAAAACCACGTTAAGTTGAAGTTATCATTAACCTGCGAGGGTCATCCACCTTCCCCAAGCCTCGCTTGGTCCGGTTTACCCTCGCATCCAATTTCCACAATTTTAACCACTATGACCTTTTTGCACATCAGGCAAGGTCACACCTTCCACACCCATCATATTTTAAGCAATATTACAAATTGACGAGGCTAGTCAAGAGTAATGCAAGTCCCGGCGCTCATTAACCGCGAGCACGGCTATTCGAATAGTTTAATTTACTCACACTGCAGTGGATGTACGCTTTTAATCCCACACTCCGTGACTCACCCAACACATGAGACTTGTCACGGCCCGGTTTTTCAGTTACCCTCGCATGGCGGCACCCGCTCCAAGGACTATGAATCCCCATTGCACCCCCGGCGCCACATTCCTACCTCGAGCCGGTTGTGAGGGGAGTCCTGGCGCTCCCGAGATTGAAGGTTACATCATACATATATAAAGCTTGACGTCATTAAACCACACACTTCCACATTTCCATACCGATATCCAGAACCTACCATGTCTGGGGTGCCACCCCACGAGAATAACCTAGTCCACCGGGTCTAACCCCACTCAAGAAGTGTGGTCGTACTCGGTTCGTTTCCTGCTTAGCTTCTTGACTCGGTCCTTAACTGACCAGGGTCGGCGGCTTACCGTTCCCAGAACCACCCATATTCTATCCGTGCCGCCCCAGTCGAAATCACTTTTGTTTAATTAAGTTTTTGGGTTTTCACAAAGGTTTTCATGCTGTGGGTGGCGCTTATGTCTCCACCCGATCTCTATCAATCACTCCCATCGAGTGATCAGTGTAACCACATCCACATATCCCACATATGGAGTGTATAACGTCTATGTAAGCAGGGCTAAGCAGTGAGTAAATAATCACGCGTAAAGTAATATACTCAGGTAACAAAGGTGTGTAAATACATAAGGATAAACAATATCAAAGGTAAGGCTTTAAGCAAATGTAGGTACGCGTTTTATAATTAGCATGCAATTTTATTTGCAATCAACACATTTATAAAAATAGGATCAACATGTTCGAGGAAGGGGGCGTAGTGACTTGCCTTGCTCAATTGGGGGTTCGTTCTCGATTAGCTCAGTTTCCTCCTCGCAGATGTACCCTGTCCGGTTGAATACTAACGTCACAAACTACTCGCTAACACAAAAGAGCCAAATATTCTAGAACAATCAAAAATAACCAAACTAGTGCCATTGCGTAGATCTTGATTTTAGAAAGATTTTGACAAAAGTTTCGTTCAAATCCGACTTAAAACGAGGGAGATATGGAATTCGAAAGATTGAAAAAGTTTTAAAACAAAGAAAAGGGAAAGGTCTGACGGGTGGAACCGCCCTTAACTCCTCACGTACGGGTTTTGTTTTTAAAAGAGGGTGCGCATGGTGAGGTGAAGGGCTTGGGCGAGCTACAAGCATGCATGCATATGCATACACACGGCTAGCTAGCTGCGTGAATGTGAGCTGCTTGCGTGCATGCACACGTACAGCCAGCTAGCTGTGTGGCGCATGCATGGCCGGCAGCACAGCGGTGATCGCTGCGGAGGGCAACCGCGTAATGAACGGGTACGGTGTTGCGCCTCACAACGTTACCGTGCCGCGGCAACAACGGCGGTAAGGAAACAAAAGCAAGAGGAAGAACAGGAGAGGAGCTCACCTTGCGGCAGCCGGGTAGCGGCACACCGAGCGGTGGTCCTCACACGAAACTACGGTCGTCGATGTACAGCCTGGGGACAGTCGGCCCGCGGATCGTCCTCGCACACCACGTGTTCGATCGGTGGCAACAAACGAACACACAGCGTTAAGGAATAAATGTTAGCGGGTTAGTGCAGGTTAGGGGTTAGGGATTAGCGAGTTAGAGGTCAGCGGGTTAGTGAGTTAGAGGTCAGCGGGTTAGTGAGTTAGAAGTCAGCGGGTTAGTGAGTCAATGGGTCAAATGTTAGATGTTAGAGGTTAGCCGTCCAATAAGTTAGTCGTTCTCGGGGTTCAGATGACGGCGCGGCGCACGGCGACGTCGTTGCCGGGAGTAGTACCGGGGAGGAGCATTAGATTTTATCTTTTTATTACTTAACCCAACAGGAATGAATGGCTTGGGGAGGCAAGATGGACTTCAATAGAGGGGGTTGGGTGAGTAGAGGGATATATGTTAGACTTTGGTGAGGAGGATGGCTTGTTGGTGGACTTCGGCCCGAGGAACAAGAGGGATGTAACATGGACTTGTGGATAGGTTGTAAGGCTGTTTGGCCCAATGAGGTAGGGGGAGGCGTTGTAGACTTCTTGGCGGACTTTATGGGCTTCGGCCCGACAAAGAAGAGGGACGCGATTTAGACTTTTTGGAAGTCCGCGGTCAATGGGTGGCCCATGGAGAGAGATAATAACACGTGGGGCCCACTGGTGGGTCCCACCTCCTATTTCCTCTTTTTCTTTTTTTTTTTTTTTTCCTTTTTCCCTTTTCTTCTTCTCTCTCCTTATCCTTTCCTTCTCTCTCTCTTTTCTCTTCTTCTGCCGCTGCTTCCTGGGAGTAGAGAAAGGTGCCGAGCGGGAGGGCCGATGGCTGGGGGAGGCGGCCGGCCGGGCGACGGCGCGGCACGGCCGGCGGAACGGCGCCGGCGCGCGGGGTGGCACCGGCTGCAGGCGGCGTGCGCGGCAGGGACAGCGCGGCTTGCGCGCGCTCGGCCGGGGTGGCGCGGCGGCTGGGAGCGGCGGCGCCGGCTCGATGCGGCAGAGCGGCGTCGACGGCTGGGAGCGGCGGCGCCGGCTCGGGGCGGCAGAGCGGCGTCGGCGGCTGGGAGCGGCGGCGCCGGCTCGGGACGGCAGCGCGTTGGCGCGGCGCGACGCGCTGGCGGCGCGGCCGGGGACGGCGCGCGGGCGCGGCGCGATGGCAGGGAGTGGCGTCGGCCGGGCAGGTGGAGGTGCGCACGTCGCGGTAGAGGCGGCGCTGGCCGAGGTGGAGGGGCGGCGCGACGCGGCTTGCGCGCGGGCCGGCCACGGCGTCGGCCGAGCAGCGACGCACCGAGGCTCGGCTCGGCCTGGGCGATGGCCGGGCTGAGCGTTCGGCCAGGTGGAGGTGGCGCGTGACGCAGAGCTGCAGTGCACGGCAAGAAGGCGGCCGATCGAACGACAACGGTGTTCGGCCCGTCGGTGTGATAGCGACAGTGAGCGAAAAAGGGCGGCTTTTATAGCCGTCGCAGCCGGCGGACAGCGACAAGCTTGCTCGGCCGAGTGGGGCCGACGGTCCTGTGGGGCGGTCGTCGTCGACAGGGAGTCATAGCAGAGCGAGGATGGGGCTGCTGCAGGACGGCGTGGACGCGGCGTACGCGTTCGGTGTGGACTTCGCTCACTGTGTTGCCGGTGTTTTGGGGGAAAGCCTCGGTGGACTGGAAGCTTGGTGCAGGGGGGGAGCCGTGGGGCTCGGTGCTTGCAGGCATTCCGTCGAACACCTGGCGTGCGAGCTGGCTGAGGAAGAGGGACAACAAACAGACTTGTTTTGCTGGGCAGGCCTTGGGCCAGGGGAAGGGAAGAGTACTAGGCTGGCCTAGAGGAAGATGGGCTGGCCCAATAAGGAGAGGGAGGGAGAAAAGAGTTGGGCCGAACAGGAAAGAGTCCAAAGGAATAGGATGTTTTGTAATTTTATAGGAATTTGGATTTATGGAATTTGAATGAGATTAAATTCCAAAATTGTAAAGGGACTGTATAAATGGACATTTAATTTTGAGTTTGAATTACAATTGGACTGTTAAGTGAGCTCTTGGATTTAATCTGGCATTTAGATGGGCAAGGATCAGACTTAGAGATTTCCCCGAATTTAATCGGATGGATGGACCGCGTTACCGAATCAACGTTCGATATACGAATTCATCGGTAGTCCTAGGATTCCGAGGAAGGGACTAAATTAGGGAATTTTGAATAAAATGATTTATGAGGAAAAAGGATTCGAACAGAGAAAATTTTAATAAACTATCCCTTAATGGGTTTTATCCAAAATGGTGATACATTTAGATATATAGCTTTATTTATAAAGTAAATATGCTCAAGGGTTTTTGTTTTTCGAAAATAATTGGCATAGCAAATCATAGCTCCTTGAATAAATAATATTTGAAATCAAATATCGACGTATCCTCAGACGTTCGTCTATTAGCCCACGTGTAAAGTAAGACGATGTCAGCTTGAGATATACAACTGTGCCATGTGTGTACCATCTACTGATCCAGGGAATGGTATTGTAATACACATGGGGTTCCCGGTATACAAAACCGGGGGCTCACAGTGCAGGTGGCGGTCGCAGTCCTTGGAGTCGCGCCAGCCCTGCGGTGTGAGGTTGATGCGCGGGTCGAGACCGCACATGTAGGCGGCCTCATCGATGTTGCCCCTCGCTTTCGCCATGGCGGAGGCGGGTAGCGCTGGTAGTGTAGCAGGTAGCTTCCGACGGCGTTGTTGGTATTTCTTATATTCACAAAAAAATCTGCAAGCACACAGATACCGCTATAGCATTTCACCCATGAGTATTGTGGGCACCCGAAAATTATACCGTCCAATGCATTTTGTGACCACCACATAATTTTGGATGAGTGGGATCCATACACGCATAAATAGCTACTCATACCTCAATGTGCCCATGATCACAAATTAATACCATTCGATATAAAATCCATAATGCTGAATAATGAGCAAATGAGATATTGCTGGGACTCTGCATGCCAGTCAACTTCAGCCTGAGACGTGCCCGTCAAACCACATGAAGGCGGCGACCAGATGTGTTACACATCTCAGAAGACTTGACTCAAATTGCGAGAGCTCTACAACATCTCAATTGTTCAAAATTCATACTCATGTTTAGCTAGTCCTCAGGAAAAGCGACTAGCCTTGCACTTTCATCGCAAGCAATTGATAAACATCACGAATGCATAAATATGGATAAAAGGACAGCAACATACATATGTCATAATGGGATTCTAAGGCCCATCTTACAACACAAAACTATAGCAGCGGAAGTTTAAGTAATTCACATAAACAAAAACAAGGCCCGTGATGCGCCACTCAACCCAAAGGGCAACCAACCGGGGCAAGAGTCAAACTGAAAAGCTACTCACTACCCTCACCGCCCTCGGTAGGGTAGTAAGAACAATCAAGTGCTCCAACATCTTCTTCTGAAAATTGCAGACATCGGGTTAAGTACAAGAATGTACTCGCAAGACTTACTCATTATTATATATACATAGAACAAAGGAGTATGCAAGCTTCTACCTTAGAAGATGACATAATGGTTCAAGTTTTGCATAAAAGCCAATTTAGTTTAGCAAATCACAAGTTGCAAATACAGAGTTTCTAACTTAGCACAATCTGAAATTTAATCACAAATAAGCACAACCCGTGCTCTCATCACCATTCATGTATAGGCACAACCCGTGCTCTCATCACCATCCATGTATAAGCATAACCCGTGCTCTCATCACCATCCATGGACTTTCATTGTCCAACTATGGCTTGCAAACATAACCATTCCATATCTAAGACTATTCCAACCCATTTAACTCAAATTTGATGCTAACATAGAATGACTAACACATCAAACGATCGTCCTGTAAACGTGGACACGGCTATTCGAATAATTTTACTCTGATCAGAGGGGTACATCTTTACCCACACGAAATGAACAAGGATCAAATGCTTCACACGCACACAGGTGTGACTCACAAGTGATACTAGCTCATAACATGCCCTTTCCTATGCTCTATCCGAACGTATGTTCAAGTGACTACTCTTCATGAGCTTATCTGGTGGGAGGAGAGTAGTATATCATTAATTGTTGATTTGCACTACTCTAACATGTGAAATATTTTAGTTAGTGGTCTAAGTCCTCCAAAATCCCTATGTTTTTCCTATGCTCTATCCGAACGTATTTTTATATAGTTTTTCTATGTTTTTCACATACATTCCTACCATATTCTTGTAATTTCCTATTCCTATGTTTTTTCAATCCTACATTCCGAATAAGCCCTTAGTGTTCGCCCT
The DNA here is from genome assembly GCA_008326285.1 of Oryza officinalis. Lineage (NCBI taxonomy): Eukaryota > Viridiplantae > Streptophyta > Magnoliopsida > Poales > Poaceae > Oryza > Oryza officinalis. The sequence continues at coordinate 37,199,742 of BDMV01000010.1, read as the reverse complement.
ATGTAGGGGAAGTTTGTCAAGATCATGTCTAGCATTTATTTACTGCTGCCAAAATGATTTCCTTTTCTTTTCGTATTGAAATTGGTCTCATCTAAAGAACTATCCAACAGGATGCTACAACATTCTGACAAACTATTTTCTTAAGAACTATTCTAACATATTACATTTGATATAGAAAGATTGAAAAGCTTGATAATCTAACAAAAAATGCCTAAGCGAAGAGAACCAAAAAAATTACTCGGGGAAGGTTGTTGGGCTTCTTTTGGTTATTGTCTCCTTATTGCGCTTATTAGAAAGATCACCAAAGTTGAAAAACTCTCCAAATGCAAAGGGATGGAGGCTGCTTTAGCAACCAAGGGGTTAAATAAAGGATTGGGCTTTGGCAATGGCTTCTCAATCCGCTCAATTGATACTTAAGTGGAATGACCCCATCTTGGCCGTGGAGAACTCGAAATGCCATGTCAAAGTTGGGTCCATCTTCAAAAATTGGAACCTTGGCTCCTCTTGCTCTGATGGCATTCAGTCACTGGTGTACGCCTCTTGATGGTCGGACAGAGTGAGGAGGGGTTAGTCTTGCTCCAAAGTCATACATGTTTACGCCTCTTGGTGGTCAGACAGAGTGAGGAGAGGTTAGTCTTGCACACCAATAGTGTGACATCATCAATTCTCCTCTCCGGTTCACATAAGTTCACCCAAGTAGCAAACTTAAGAGAGCAAATTGACTCCCATGATGAATTAATATCTGGACAGACAATAACTAGCATAAAGGTCTTTGAGTTTCCTTGCAAGTACGGCTGTGTCAAGGGAACACACCAAGCGAATCATACAATTTGCATAGCTTAGTAGGAAATCAGTTCAAAAAATTTTTAGCTACATGGTTAGGGGCAAATCTAGAGTAGACCCAGTGGGGCCTTGGCCCAAGTCAATTCTAAATTGGCCCCAGTCAATTCTAAATCGCGCGAGAAAATGACTTCCCTGTCATTTTTTACTTGCAAAATTACAAGCTTGCATTGTTTTTATGAAATTACAAAACAAATAAGTCAATTTACACCAATGAGATCATTCTACAAGCTCCCACCATAAGCTACGTAATTGCCTGGTTTTTCGGTATTCTGATTGAATGACGAGTTGTGCCGATCAAGTAGGATTGATTTGGCCGGGACGGAGTCTTATGGATCTTGGAAATCCTCCTCGGGGGCAGCTGTGCCGACCAAATTTCATATGGGAGGGAGTTTTATAGATCTTGGAAGATGCCCTATCAGTATATGAGTTAACTTTGATGACCTAAAAGGCACATATTGGTCTTAGGTTTGCAATTTTGAATAAAACATTGCCTAACCAAAACAAGCTTTGTTTGATTGCCTGAGTCTCCTTTTTCCTTTCTTTAGTAGCACCATTATTGTTAATACGTTCACTCTCCGCAAGATCAACAAGATTTAGAAAACCCTCCACTTGCTGACTTGTATTATGAAGAAAATAGCACAAGTAATGAAGAAGAATACAAGCATCAATCAAATTTGACTTGTTTATACCTCGTTCACGCTGATTTATATTCTGAAGAAAACAGTGAAATGAAGAAGAAATATAAGCATAAATCAAATTTGAATTGTTTATACCTCATTCACGCGACACATTCGGAGCATAAATAGCATATGGCTTCTAGATGATCGCTCATTCATATCTGTTCTTGCAACACATCTACGGACAAAAATATATCCAGGACCAGTTTAGGTTCAGGTGTTCAGGTTCACTGGTAAAATTATTCAGGATCAGTTCAGGTTCAGGTGTTCAGGTTTAGAGGCTTGGGTTTTGGTTCACAGATTCAGGGTTCATGGGGTTTAGGTTCAGATGTTTAGGTTATTGTTTCTGTTTATGTTCAAGTTCATGTTTCTGGTTGTTCTTACGAATTTATTTAAAGATAAAAAAGAAAATTGAAAAGAATAGAGTATAACCTTCTCTCAAAAGCTTGTTTGAGGAGGTCATAAACTTCTTGAGGATTTGATACAACACGCATTGTCACATCAAACAACTCCGGGTCATGCTTTATACTGTTCTTTTGAGTGCCACCATATTGATTACTTGAAAGATTGGGGACAAGCAAATCACGTATTGTTTCATTGTAGATCTTGAATATGAAGACCTAAAGTTGATAGGTTATGGTGACACCTATGTTATTTCAAACACATACTAGAAATGGGGAAATGAGTTAAAACTCACCTGCATTAAATATTTCTATCCCACTGAAGCAAGAGATTGTCTTCATTGGAATATTAGTTCAAATGATCTTGATATTAATCCTTTCTGGCCATCTAACTCAAGATCTCTCATCATTGTGTATGTTTTACTAAAGCCAGTTTGGCTATATGAAAATATGCAAACCTGAGTTATTTTAGATTAGTTAGCAAGTATTATAAATAATGAAACATTTAAAAAAACAAAAATCATTGCTTTTCAAAGGTAAATGCAATATAGTAGCACTTCAAGCCACTTCTTCTCTTTTCGTATGGTTTTATTTTTGCAATTTTCAAAATATAACAACAAGAAATGTTACCTTGTAGCCTTCTATGGCACTTTGGACAAGTCCAAATATTTGAGCAAACACATCTTCTTGTGATGTTGACTAATCAAATACTTTGTCCAATTTGAATTGAGTACTTCTGAGCTTAAAGAAAAACAAAAGGTTATTGAATGAGATAAATCTCAGATATTATGGTCCAAAATACAAAAGTATAAACTATACCTTTATGCGTGAACTCAATACAATGGCTTGAGTATTCTCCGCTCTTTGGATAACTAACATCACCTGATTCACTTGGTAAAAGAGGTTGTACTCAACATAGTACTTGGGTATCTCCTTTAACCTCCTGCAGCAACACACATTCTTAGAAATAACACATCACACAACAGTACAGAGTAGAAAAAGTTTAAGAAGAGTCATTAACTATGTATTACGTTCTTCTCGTAATATCTTTCCGTCCACAAATTTGTTTTTCAGTTCCATCAAGTCTTAATTGAACACTCTTGAACATTCTTTGGTGCTTTTCATTCTCGGTCATCAAATCAGATGATGCATGCATGGATAAAAGAAAGCAAGTCCTTAAGCGCATGTACATATAATACATTGATAACATGTGAATGTAACAGAATTAGAGAATTGTCAATTGATATAGAGGCCATCAAGTTGTAGACAGAAAAGGTGAGTATGCACCTTAGATTTCTCATTTGCTGACGCAAGTTGCAGCTCCAATGCTTTAATTGTTTGTCTTTGGAAAGAACAAGTTTCCTGTATTAAAAAAATACATTAGTTTCTAGCTCTGATTACAAGACAATGAATCATTAAGAGCACATAAATCAAAGGCATTAGTCATTTCCTTATATGTTTTCATCTCAGCAAGCAAAGAATGTATTTCAGGTACAATTATCTCTTGTTGCTTCAAGTTCACCCTTGAGGCCATCAACTTCTTTTAATAAATAATCAATCTTCTGTTCTAGAGTTTCATTTTGAGAAAGTTGCAAGTAGCAGCGACACTTGTTTTGATGCAACATTCAATCATGTAGAGAAATTATAATAACTTAAAGGCATTGCGATCATGCATACTTGCTAAAATTGACCCCTAAGGTTATAAAGCTTCTTTAATTGGCCCAGAGGGGTTGTATATAGACCAGGGGCATACCCACAATGGGACATGGGGGTACAACCGTACCCCCGTTTATTTTTTGCAAAAATCCCCCACTATATAACATGTATATTAGGATTATATACTATAAGATGGACCAAAATAACAGATTAATATTAGAAACCAATTCAAGTAATGTCTCCCCTCCATCCGTCCACCTACAAACCCACACGGCCTATGGCCCACTGAGCCATTGGTGCCTTTGCGGCCAACTCTACACAGCACCGTACCTCTATCCCTCTAGTTGGGTCAATGGTTTAATGCTCTTGTAGTTGAGTCAACCGCCAAAAAGGAAGAATGCATCGTCCATAGCTTCATCAGCTGAGCAGCAGCCGTGCAGTGCGAGAACAAGCAATGTCCAATGTTCGCAAAAATAGTTTACCTATGAATACTGGATAATTTCATGGCCAATAACTAAATGCTTGATTCAATTGACAAGTGCACAGATGATGCCTAAAACTGGAAGCTTGGACCCTGGAGCTAGAGCTGGATCTGCTTCTAGATGGTTTGCTCAGTGCCTTGGTGGTCGTTGCGTGCCTTATGTACCCTTATTGTTGGTCTATTGCTGGTTGTATAATCACAGCCTCTTTGCGACGTCACCAAATCTGCTCCCTAAGGTCGTATTGGACAGAACGGAGTGGGCAGCAACACGGTGGCAACATGGACTAAGGACGGCCAGTGCCCTAGTTCCATGGCCGCCTGCCAATCTCGTCTCACTGGCTCACCACGGCCCTGCTTATCGTGTTTGAGAGGAGGCGAGGAGGTGTGAACATCGAGGGCAAGGAGGCATGATGGTGAGGGAGACCGGTCGACAAGGGAATCTAGTGGTGGCGCGACGGAGACCGGATGGCAATAGATCGATGGTGAACTACGATGATGAGGTGGCATCCTGACAGGACGGTGTAGAGAGGGCGGCGCTCTTGACCCAATGGCAACTTCGCCCTTGACAGGACGGCGGAGACAAGGCGACGCCCCTAACGATATGTTGGTTGATCCAGCGGCCGTGGTGGCGCTTCCGGTGAAAGGGGAGGAGGATTCACAATGGTGACGACGTGGGAAAGCAGAGTCCCTGTGCTCTCTATGTGTTTTACATAAGTTAATTAGTAGTAATTATTATTAATGATATTGTATGCATACAAGTTAATTTTCTAGTTTTTAATAACATGGGAGATTTTTTTCTAAACATAATCAAGATTACTCTAAAGAATAATATGTCTAGATAATATCCAATGATACATATAGTCATATAAATATATATAACTTTTTGGATAAATTAAGGATTGGCACTTGTTATGAACCCAACGATCACAATGCACTATAAATATTGTTGAAGTGAGTAGTGACTTTCACTCTTTATAAGTACATATATCGTATGGTATGTTATATAGCTTAAAACTAGCGATGACATCATAACTAATTATTTTTTTAATTTATATACAATAAATAAATAGTGTTATATAAATTTTAATATATAAATATGATACCTAATTTCTTTATATATGGAACATAAATACAAATAAAATAAATATGTAGTTAATTTTGTACGTCTATTTAAAAATAATACAATAAAAATTATTAAATAAATTATTAACATATTTTTATAATATTGCATAATAATGAGTTGTCGTAATATCTTCCATCCACCGCTTATCAGACCAAATTTCACATAAGACTTTATGATGGATAAAAAAATAAAATATGTTACAATAATAAAAACAATTATAATGAGATATAAATAATTACCTTTGGACCATTTTTCTGGCAATACTCTTCTGTTCGACAATTTGACATACATTTCAATTTAGTTTTTAGGTTATCCAACTTATCTAAATATTTCATTATATTAAATGTGGATTTTTCCCGATCATAATTTTAAAATTGTTTCCAACCAAAAATTGTGTTCACAATTTTTCGATTAAAATTTCCACTCTTTGATACAGTTAACTTCAAGACAAAATATGAAAAATCCACCCACAGAATACTCCTACAACTCTTCAAAATAATTTTTCATGTATAACTCCTGCAACTCTTGAAAAGAATTTTTCATGTATAAATCAATAGCGTAGACGTTGGTAGGAAGTATATATTGTGTCAAAGACCCACCTTCCTAAAATATTCTCAATTTGTTCACTGGAATACATCTGAAAGGAGTGATAGTATTGATTGATCAATGGAAACAACAAAAGTAGTAGTTTAGCCAATGCTACCACATAATCAATGGATAGTAATTTAGCCCGTAATATAACGCTAAAAGTGTGCCCTGGAAAATTCACGTATGGAAAATTATGAAAAATAATAAAAGTTAATATTTCTTCATGTGCATAATTTATTTCAATTGTTGTTGGCTCTTATATGCATATTTAGAGAGCATATGCATTTGTAGTAATAGCTAAAGATTGTCACAACATTAGATGCTTTATGTAAAATTTGAGAGAAAAATTTAAGTCTGGGGAAATTTTGAAACCATGGTGCCTATTTCTCTTATACACCATAATTCATAATTTGCCCTAAATTAGTGAGGGATTAATTAAGGTGTGAACCAAAAATGTGTTTTACCATCTATAGGTTTGGAAATTCTCTAGGGTCACTATCTGCCAACTATCAGTCCTGGTTGTTTTGGAGAGTTGACATACTCAAGAGCTATTAGGGCAGTCACATTTTGCCCTAACTCTCTTGGGATCAATCTTGATGAAATTGATCACCCTCCATTCACTTCCATTCACTTAGAGCATAGGCAATAACTGCCTTCCTGAATACCTTCTTGTAGCTAAACTTCATCCCCAATTCAAATGTTGGGGCACTAGGCTTCTCCTTGAAGCTTGGATAGTTGCTTGTCCTAATAATGACATCTCCATCACTACCAACCTCATCAATTGATTGCTTAGAATCACTTTTTCACATGAGGTTCATTACCAACTTCTTCAACTCCATCTTGCATAGTTGGTTTGCACTAGCTCCCCTCAAGATCTATCTCATCTAACTCAGCTATCTTCCCAACCTTAATCTTCTTTTTTAGCTTTTTGTACTGTCTTTCTATGTTGGCAGGCTGCTCTTCATCATCTGGTGGGCAATCATTCCCAGGAACATACTCACTATTAGTTTCACTGGCATCAGTTGTTTCAGTGGCCAGTGGCTTTGGATCTTGGGTGTATACCACCAGACTATGATCAGGAACAAAATTATCACCTTCCATGACAACTTGTTTAGCCACTGTATTATTACCTTCCATGCCAACTTGCCTATTCAACCTCATGTCCATCTAAATCATCTCCTATTCCTCTTCTATCTCTAGCTCATAGTTACTTCCTTCATCATCCTCATTTGACAGATCAACTATGATTGGAGCCTCTACATACATCTCAGCTACTCCTCCTTCCACAATGTAGTCAGACATATATTGGCAAACACTGTCATCCAATTGCCCTTAACCCAGAATTCATATCATTCCCTAGGAACAACCAATGCAGCATTGTTCCTTCTACAACCTTATAGTGGTCACGCAACTGCCCTACTATTTCAGGCAGGGATACCTTATCTCAATGTAGGTAAGACATTGTCTCACTTCGACCACGATAGCTCTTCTCACTCTCGGACAACACAAACTCTTCGTTGATGTGAAACCTAACTGGAAGGGTGTTTAGGACGTCCATGGAACTTACATGCAAATTGACAAAAAAAATTTACTTCCCCATCGTATTAAAATACCCAAATTTTTTATCCACAACAAAAAATAGAGACAATAAATGCTATAGTATGACCATAACGAGGTTACCTGCTTTTGTGCTGCATAGCATAAACAATGCTAATTACACACCAAATCTAAGGCCACAATACACATCTACCACAAAATAAAATCGTTCCCAAATCAGTGAAGAACCCTAAATCAACATGGGGAGACCATGGTAGGGGGATGGGTGGACTCACCTACATTGATTGCTCGTGCAGATCCAGTGGTGGCCGCCCCAAACGACCGCCACACCGTACTCCAGCTTCGCGCAAATCGTATCCCTCTTGGTCGCGAAGCTCACAAAGAACTGGGTCTAGGGTTTAGGTTAACAAAAATGTGTGCGAGAGCGGGATAGATGCGCGCGAGCATTTACCGGCCTGGATCTGACTCATCTAACGATAGCCCACTGTCAGCTACCAATTTTGGACAAGATTTGTTGAGTCAACAATGTTGACCAAGGTTAAGGTGCCACGTCATATAATATCACCTTCAGTACTATCATAGGAGTCGATCTGTACCGGTTTGAATATTTAGGGGAGTCGTTCTACCCTGTTTTCTGGTTGAGGGATACAAATTAGATTCGGCCTACCTTTTTAAGACTCAAAGTGGACTTTTTCCTTGTTATCTGGGCCTTCTTGACATTTAGCATTTCGGGCCATGCTGCAGAAACTATATGGACAGAATTTTTTTTCCGGCCTATTTGGGAGCCCACGATCCAATGAAAAGCCCCGGAAATTACAAGATTGCAGCCCATCCATCCAATTGGCCAGCTATTGCGCGTCCACCCAATCTGCCAACACTTTCCGGTCTCGATATCGGCTCGTTTTCGCGACCGCGGCATATGCGCGCACTCGGAATCGTGGGCACGAAAGCGGAAAACCACTCGCCACTGACGACCAAAGGCAAACCCACCCCACCCCAACCCCCATCGTGCGCGCACAGTGAGATCGTGTCCGGCACCGGCCACCGCACACCGAGTCGAGAAAACAACATGAGACAACAAGCCCCGGTGGACAATGCAATGCAACGGAAGGCAAGTTGTTCTTGTGGCTCTTAATTGGATGGATGGCTTAGCTCAATGCATCCCAAAAAGGGGAGAACGAGAAAGAGAGCAAAAAAAAAAAACTGTACATGTTAATGCGGTGTGTGTCACTTCCACTCCTGCGTGTCGCACGGGTAGCACCCTTCCTGCGCGACGTCGGCGATCTGCACGCCTGTGTCGTACACCCGGTCGGCCATCCACCGCCGCGGCAGGACCTCGCCGTCGGCCCACACCCACTTCCCGTCGTACCCGCCGGTGACCACCACCCTGAACTGCAGCGGCCCCGCCGGCGCCTGCGTCGTGCTCCACGCCGGCCCGTAGTCCCGTGTCATGAACTTCCAGTTCGACGACCCGACCTGCACAAAATGTTCAAACTCGTTTCAAAAATTGACTCGAATTCGGTTCGTGAAATGAGTAGAAACGATTGATTTGGTTTGGTTTGGCTACCGTGGCGACGTCGACGGCGACGATGTCGGTTTGGCCGCCCTGGTAGAGGAACCTGATGGCCAGCTCGCGTGGCGCACGGCTCTTCTCCTCCACGCGTATCGACAGGTTGCGACCAGCTGCGTACTCGCACGGTACCCTGCTCGATAAATCGTCCAAAATTCGGTCATAAATCCGGCCGAGAAATGCGTTGTGATCTGTACTACAGCTAACTGTGGCTTAACAGCAGGTCGCTATTCTCCAATTATTACTCTATATACTACGGATGATGAGCTAGCTTCCATCCATCACTACCTGAGTTGATTACACCACCGACACCAAAAGAGGATTTTTTTTTTTGGGTGTGTTTTTTTACCTCTTGTACTCGACGTCAACGGCGCGGCGTGTTCTGAGCTGCGCGGCCATGCCGGGGCGGGCCATGGCGGCGTACGCGGCGGCGCTCAGCACTAGGTCGGTGCGGTTCGTCCGCGCCTCGTCCGTCACGACGACCTTGGCGCCCGCCGTATTGCACAGCTTGCTGTCCTTGCACCGCACCTGGAATGCCACTGCCCAGGTTAATCCCAAATTCGCCTCAAATTGGGCAGAGTATGTGTGCGAGTGTGATGCAGAGAAATTCGGCTCTGTTACCTGGAAGCAGGCGCCGCAGCCGACGCCGCCCCTGAACAGCGCCGGGCTCGCGGCGGCGAGGAGGCCGCCGTTGAAGGACGCGGCGAGGGAGCCGTACCCGCAAGAACCGGCTGCACGCACGAACAATCCAACAACCAAAATCAACCAACCAATCTTGCGCGCAATAATCAAACACACGAACACAAAGAGCGCACTCGAGTGGATGTCTCTGTTTCTGTCTCTCTCTCTCTCTCTCTCCGTACGTACCGTTCAGCGCGATCGTCGAGTCCTGGAACCCGGCCTTGGACCGGCGCACGCACCTGTCGCAGCCGGAAACCATCGACGCCGACATGCCGACGATGACGACGACGACGAAGACGTTCGCCATGGAAGACCAACACCGAACGGCCATGAATTCGATCAAAGAAGCTACGAAGACGTGCTCGCTCGAACACTACAAACACTCAGAAACTGAAGTGGTTTACTTGGGAGAACAAGTCGAGGGGATGCTTGCGCACAACGGCTTGGCTTTATACTGCCCCTACGCGGCTACGCCACCACGCGGCAAAGCCTGCAGTTTCAGCTGTTTGCCGCTCGTATCCCACACAATACTTGGTGCTGTGCTGCCGCGGCGTCGAGAGTCGAGAGCGGTGTCGGGAGAGGCGCAGAATGTTTTGGACACGCGACGCGCTCGGGAGGAAGACGGCGTCCGCCGACCTGTGCGGATATAGAGACTGGCTCGCCACCGACTGCCTGGACACGCGTGCGACGCAGGGAGACAGCTCGCCCACGTGGCAGTTACTAGCTTGTTCGTTAATTGCGTAATTGTGGTTTATCCGTTTGATAATCCTGCTGAGTCATCTTGGTTAGTTGTTTTAACAGGGTAATTAATCTTTAATCTGGTGAGTCATCGTTAGTGGAATTTTTTTTTCATCTTTTTGGTCCTGAAGGCGTGAGCCTTCAAAAGGCTCTGGATTTGAGGGGAAAGAAAGGCAGGTGACATGGGATTGGATGATTCGGATTTGATCATTTGAGGGGATAAGACCAACTTAGCTTCGCATGACGCGGATCGAGACCATTCCAGTCATGGCACGGCGCCACCGTCCACGCCGTGCCGGCGGCGTTGTCCATCGCCGGCTCGCCGCGCCGCCACCGGGACGGAGGTTATGGCCTGACACGCTTGACACTTTTGTGCCGATGACCGTTCGTGTGGATAGCGCTTAATTAATCTCTATTGATTACGTTCACACCGGTCTCGATCCCGACACGTCACTGGTCCGGTCCATCCAGGAGAGGCCGTTTCGGTTTGGATAACTACTCGCTCTTTGCATGGACAGATCTATGTGTTCATCGATTCAAACCAAATAGTTTTGAGTAGGACATGGTTGTGAAAGGCGTGTGCTTACCGAACTTGGAGCGGCTTAAGAATAAGCTCCTTTGGGGTCCAAAAGATATTCCCATTTCCGTCGTTTTCTTCTCGATTCAGAATTACTATCCGTTTATTTCATTCTAGATCAGCGTAAGAGCTAAGAAGGAACCTGATAGTCAAATATTGTATGTACAGATCCTTTTTTCCCCCTTGTAGCTCTTTATTGGTATCCACTGATTAAAGAACAAGTTAGGCCGTTGCTTCATGTTCGCCTGATGCCCAAGGCTTGTGCTTATGGATGACAGTGACGTATTGAATGGTTCCCAATCAACAATCATGCTAAATCCCATCATAACTGTAGGCCACTTGTGTATCTTAATGCGAAAATGACCAGACCTAACAGGGGCATACTACTAGCATATACTAGCACCCCAACCTGAAATACTTGCATAATTTAAACCAGATTCATCAATATTTTTAGAAGGGGAAATAGAATCATTATAATGAAGTTAGATTTGAGTCTCATTCTTAATTCAATGGCAGCCCTCCTCTGCTGTTGTTTTGGGAACAAAAAAGAAGTTCAGAATCCTACTACTATGCAGGGCAGAACACAGGGCCAATTTCACTCATCAGTAGAGCAGTACTATGTGTCTACGTCTACGCCTATGTGCTAAACTTGTGCTAAACTTGGGCTGATACGACTTTTATGGCCAAAGTGCTAGTAATGCGGACGTTTCCTGGATGGAGTCGCATGAGTGACAGCGGAGCCTCGCGGCGTCAACCACTGCGTCGTAACGATATTTCTCATTTCTCCCGTTACTGACGCTCTGGAGTTGCAGTCTCGCTCAGGTGGAGTAAGTTTTTAATAAACACCGTTTGTTCTTTGACTTGGGCAACCAATCTCAAAACCTTAAAAAAAAACAATCTCGTTGACGCCAAACAACCATCCTTTGGCTGGGATAGCATGAATCGGACACAATCAATACATGCCATGGTATTGGTAGGTAGCAGATGGCGCACGCCCATCCTTGAATGACCGTTGATCCTTTGTCTTGGAGCTGTTGGTTTGGCTTAACCTGGTGACACTGCCCACCGCACCGCGCCGCACCGGCCGGCGGCGGCTGACGATTCGCCGCCGTGAGGCTCAGCTCCGCTCAGCTCCCAGTCTCCCACGCGCCCGTGAGCGCTGCCGCGGCGCGCGCGTGGTTTCCCGTTTCCGCGAGCGTTTTCTCTCGCGGTGGCAATCCGCATGCGCTACAGCCGGTGTCAGGCGCTGACTTCGTGGCCGCGCGCGCCATGTCGCACGTATCTCGTAGACGATCGGCTGCAGTTGGTGGCATGGACAGACACGGAAATTAAGATGTGCAGAGGCAGAGCCACGAAGACATGTAGTGTAAGCTAAGGCTTGGACTGCTAAGCTCTGTGTTGCTTATGTGTGTTCTTCCGCTTGACAAACTAAGCTGAACTCTTTTTCTTTTTTCCTTTTGAAACGTAAACTGATCTTTTTTAGAGAGAGTACAAAAGATGCGTAAACTTCCTGGACGTTTTTTTCTCTTTTGTTCGGAAACATCAGGCACTAGGCCAAGCCATGTAAATGGCAAGTATAAATAAGGCCTAGTCCAGTCCAGGAGGCCGTGTCTTGCTGGGCCATACACAAAGCGGGGACTTTTGGTATTGGGCTGTTATTGGAATACTTTTGGCCCAATGGAGTTGGACACTTCTATATATAATTGGGCCATAAAGTGAACGTTTTGATCGATGTTTTATGCCTGATTTCCACTCTTTTTGTTGTTTCTTATGGAAGTTTTAATTTGGCACCGATATTCAGTTTTGCTGAGACATGGCAATCAATAAAATGCAACCACCAACTCCTATCCACTAGACCGTTCTCACACATGCGTCATGCGTTCCAAACGTTCCTTGGCCACTCCGTCGTGACAACGTTGGGAACAAACTCCAATTTCTTACCTACGGATGAAGAACCTTTTCAACTATCAGCATGTATCTCTATCTTTATTATTATAAAAATTAAAATATTTTTATTAAAATTTTGATACGTCATTCGTGTTTGACTTGGTTACATGTTGTCTGTATCTAAATCGACGTGAGTCTAGAATAACTATTATACATTCCTATCCCAACCCGACCCCTTTCTCTCTCAACCTAACCTAATCGGTTTACACCATCCCGCTGCTCTATCCCGCGCATCTTCACTCGGCGCCACGCGCGTCCTCCCCTGATCGATATTTTTTTTCTCTCTCTTTTTTTTCTTTTTCTTTCTTTCTTTTCTCCTGATAATCATGATCATCTTCCTCTCCTTTCAATCTACTCTCTTTTCTCTTTCTTTTCTTTTTTTCCTCCTTTTCCTCTCCTCATAAATATAATATTATATATATATATATATATATATATATATATATATATATATATATATATATATATATATATATATATATATATATATATATATATGAACAATAAAAATAGCGTTCCTAGCATCGTCACACATCCTTTTTAATAAGGAAAAGAGTAACATTTTTCACAAAAGAAGACGATAATTTCTTATACTACTAGTAGGTTGTAAAGAAAAAAAAACTATGCGACATTAAGATTGGACTATAATTTCGTCAACAAATAGCATACATAATCTTAATCTTAACTATGTCACATCTTTGCTTTCGTTCGTCTCATCCGATTCCACAGGCGTTCGGTTTCTACCTCGACGTGTTCTTCTCATACATTGGTTGTTCCACGTAAACTAGCAGATTACGGCAAGAGCAAGTAGAACCGGGCCACAATCGACGGGCCTAGCTAGCGATGGAGAGAAAGGCCCAACCAGGCAACCACGCTAAGTTAACGAGCGCATGCATGCAGCTGATATGTGGGCTCAAACAAATACCTGGTTTTAGCCGAGAGCTGCCGAGTCCGATCCCATAATCTATTACGATGTTCATATCTGCATGATGTGTCGATGTGGTTAGTCACTTCGTCTTATATATATAAGAGTATAGCTGCGTACTACATAGGGTATATATATAGGCTTGTGGTGATTAAGCTAATTTTTTGCATTGTTTTCATTCGTCAAATGTTTTCGTAAGTACGTGGGTTCTTCGCACAGCTTCCTGTGACACGTGCGCTCTAGGATATGGGACTAGCTATATTTGTCACAAAAAAATTTCCATCCATCAAGTCCGACAGAGCGGTGCCCTCCGTCCCCACAAGCGTGATTACCACATTGGTTATGCCAATCAAAGAAAAAAAAATCAAAGATAGGAGATAGATACAAAATCCTAATCGCGTATGTTGAGCAAATCACAAAATCAAAGATCGTACATCTTGTCATTCCATAGTTTCATGCATGAGCACTATACTAAATTGTAAATTGGATTGGGCTTTCCTTACGCTAACCTGGATCAGACACTTCCGAAAATCCCAAAGGAAACACGCACGAAAAAATCCTAAATTCCCCTTAAAAAATCCAATCTCTGGACAGATCAGGACCGGCAAAAAAAAGGCAAGTGACTACTCCTCCTCGCCGCCCGGAGCGATCCACGTTGCTGGCTGCCATTCCCAAGCTCTAGTGCATGGCGTTTCGGTGGGCCCGCCGCCCATACCGATCATCTCCGCTGTCGCCTCCCAAGGCCAGATCTAGCGAGCCTCAGGCCAGATCTGGTGATGAGGGGACGAGGAGTGACCACCGGCGAAGAAGGTTGAGTTGCCGCCACTGCCATTGGGACAAGGGGGTGGTGCTGGTAGAAGGGCGAGAGAGAGTGTCATCGTTGGTGGGGGAGAGAGAGTGGCACCGTTGGTGGGGGGAGAGGGAGCAGCGAAGTTTGGGAAGGAGAGTTGCAACCGGTGGTGGGGTAAGGGGAAGGGGAACAGCGCCGGCGGTGGGGGAGGAAGAGCAGCGCCGTCGGTGGAAAGAAGGGGAGGGAGAGCCACGAAGAGGGGAAGGGTCAGAGGGAGTGAGAGCGAGTAAGCGACCAAATGAGGAATGGTGAATTTAATTTTTTCTGCTTTTAGGGTGTTTGGTGTAAAATATTAGGTTTCTCTATAAATTACAAAATATGAGGACTAAAATAAAAAATGATAGGGGCTAACATGCAAAATTAAAACACCCCTAGAGCCACTTTGCACTATGGGAGAAATTGATTTGAGACACCAGTCTTCATCTTACGTGACAGTCTGAGGCTTCTCATAGCAATCTCTTGCACTGTGAATAGCTGATGGAGCACTCTGCCACCGGAGAGATAAGGATGCAAGAGTTCGTGGTGCCATAGTCTATGGACCATTCATGCATCGAAGCTTTGACCATCAAACCGAAGAACCCATTGCATGCAGCGGTGAAAAGTAAAAGAGAACACATACATGTTCGTCTCTACCTCGCATCGAATTTTTTACTACCACTTACATGTGATCAGTTCACATACATGTTTAGCTTCATCGGTTATGCTCTATCTAAGGAGTTAAAACAAAATTAGGCTACAAGACCATCGGCATTGTACATGCTTGTGAATGTGCTATTGGTTTGCACCAATTTATCTCTTAGACACTGATAGGATAAAAAATTTGGAATTGCGGTAGTTTTGGTCTGAATTAATTTAAAATGTTAAACAAAATTTGATCATAACTAAATAAATTTTGCTAAATTCAACTTTTAATTGAAAGATTTCAAAAATAATCGGGAGAAATAGTTTCCTATCGGAAGGGGTGATAAAATTCGGAACTTCGATGGTTTATATCTTGTTGGTTGGTGGGAATCAACCATAGAGTTCAGGGAAACATGAAAATGCAAAACGGTTTGAATTTGTAAGTTATCCAATAAGTGAAGAATATGTTTTCTCTTTCTTAAATAAACTATAATCATTATCATAACATTAGTTTTTTTTCCGTTGCAACACATGGGCATTTTTTTAAGTCCGTACTAAAAAATATATAAAAAATTTAGTACGACAATTTTGTCCGTATCATGTTTGACAAAATGATTTCTCACGATAATGATGACAACACAACAAGCCACGCACCCGCTCAAACTATAATCAACAGTGGGCTCAATAGCATTACCGATAAAGAGTTGTTTGATTCGTGTCTCGAACTCTCGATCGGATGATCCAGATCAAGACTCAAAGCCACAGTGCATATTCCACCGGTAATATTTGCATATATAAAGAAAACAAAATTCTGACCCCTCAAAACCCCAAAGACCTGTTACTACTCAAAAAGGAAAGCGGAGGAAGCTTCCCTGTAGCGCACGCCTAGAACCTTCTCTCCCCTACACCGGGCTGGACTCATTGGCCGCGTCGGTCCACGTGGGCCCCACCTGTCAGTGACATACCTCACCCCCCACCCGCACTGCACGCAACGCATCTCCGCCGTCCNACCCCCCCCCCCCCCCCCCCCCCCCCCCCCCCCCCCCCCCCCCCGCCGTTAAAAGTCTCCGCCTCGCAGCCGATTCGTTCTCCTTCCTCCTCTTCTTCCCCTCTCCGGAAGAAAAAAGGAAAAGAAAAAAAAAACTCGAGCTCACGCGCACACGCACGCGACCCCGAATCGTAGGCGAGGCGGCCGCCGACTCCGAGCGGATCGGGCCGAGGTCGACGGCATGGGCGGCGGAGGCGAGGCCGGGGGTGCGGGGAGCGGCGACAGAGGGGAGTCCTCTCCTGCTGCTGCTGCGGCGGGGGGCGCGGCGCTGCACATCCGGTGCGCGAACGGCTCCAAGTTCACCGTGCAGGCCGACCTCGCCGCCACGGTGGGGGCGTTCAAGGAGGTGGTGGCGGGGAGCTGCGACGTGCCGGCGGCGCAGCAGCGCCTGATCTACAAGGGCCGGATCCTCAAGGACGAGCAAACCCTAGAAAGCTATGGTGAGTGTCTAAGACTGTTAGGTAGAGAAAAAAATCATCAAAACGTCAGGATTTTGGTCCGATGGGTCGGAATTGACAAGCTACGTGCTCGAATTCGGTCGTGTAGTTGTAAGTAGCCGCGATTTAGCTTTATCGACGCAATGCCTGTTTGTACCTGGGCTCCTGTTCATGGGGACAAGGTGCAGCAATCTGCTTCGGTGCCCTATGCATGCTAGCGAAACAGATTCGTCAATATGCTTTGCTTTTCTACGCAGTTATTGGTGATTGGGTGATGCGAGTAGTAGAGTACATAGTGCATTAATGATAACGTATGCTGCGAACGGTTATGCTCTTACGTAGCGTATAAGATGATGATGAATCTGAAGGCAGCTCATCTTGTCGCGACTCGAATATAGTTCCAAATCTTATGGACTTATGGGGCCATGTAAGCTACTACTCATATTAGTTGTGCATATGTTGTTATTATGTCGCAATGTGTGACATCTTAGAATCTTCTTGGAGTTGTAGTGAAAATTAATTTATTTTCTTATGAACCAGCATGTGGGCTTTATTTTTATCTGTGAACTTTGGGTAGAGTGCACTTGATTACCGAATGTAGTTTATGAGATGCAAATACAAGTAAATACTGTCAATGTGTTGTTTGCAAATGCAACTGAACTTCTTTTCTTAAACACTATTTGGATAACTGCACAATCCTGCAATGGAAATGAGTTCACCAAATGTAAAATCATCCTTTTCTTTCTGTTATCGATTACAAAATAGTGACTGAGAACATGAAGCCAAACAATTGTTCTTATTAATGGAACTAAGCAGTGGGCTGTCTTTTGTTTCTCTAGTGCTACTGTTATGATAAATTAGTACACTTGCTGATTTGCAGGAAGTGTAGATATGTTTGGAACTCGTATTTATGTCAGCTCATGGTTTTCATATTTATTTTCAGCGGGTAATGATGCCACCTAATTATTACATTGATTATGTTCAGAACGTGTCTTTTAAAAGTTGATCCCTTCTTTTCCTTAAGTACACATGCATGATTGGTCGATTAACTAGTGTTTTCCTCATATGGAAGTTTTTGCACATCCTTACATGGTGGAATGCTGCCAAATAAATGTATTGAATCACTGATGCCTAACAACCCCCCCCCCCAACCAAAAAAAAAAGAAAAGAAAAGGAAACCGTACATCTTCTGGGAAAATTGTTCCCTTTTATGAGAGAGTACTGAGAAATTCCAATGTAATACGAAATATTGGGCATGGTAAGTGTGTTAACATGCCATAAATGAGGATTTATGGCATAGTCATCCGGTGCACTATCTTCTTTATTTAGTCTCGCACATGTGAATTCTTCAGCAGTTTTCATTTGGAATTCTCTTGTATTACAGCAGATGTAGGAATATTCTTTGTTTATATGGAAATGCTGTTTAAATTTCTGAGTTATCAAGCAAAATTCTATTCTAGCTACTCACACTCCTTATATTTTGTAGGTGTTGAAACGGATCATACCATTCATATGGTGCGTGGTGCTGGTCCCCCAGCCGGATCAACTGCACCTGCTGCAGCCAGCCCCCAAGCTTCAGGTGCTCCTAGCAGCGGCCCAACAGGTGGTCTTGGAAGTTTGTTTCCTGGCCTTGGTGGTACAGGAACTGCTGGTACCAGGCCATCTGGTCTTTTTGGGTCTGGATTTCCAGAATTGGATCAAATGCAGCAGCAGTTAAGCCAAAACCCCAACTTAATGAGGGAAATAATGAATATGCCAATGATGCAGAATCTCATGAATAACCCTGATTTAATTCGTAACATGATCATGAACAATCCTCAAATGCGTGATATCATCGACCGGAATCCAGATCTTGCTCATGTTCTCAATGATCCAAGTGTTCTCCGCCAGACCCTTGAAGCAGCCAGAAACCCTGAAATCATGAGGGAGATGATGCGGAACACAGACAGAGCAATGAGCAACATCGAGTCTTCTCCTGAAGGGTTTAATATGCTGCGACGCATGTATGAAACTGTCCAGGAGCCTTTCCTAAATGCGACAACAATGGGTGGAGAAAGCAACACAGCTCCAAACCCATTCTCAGCTCTTCTTGGAAATCAGGGTTCTAACCAACCCAGGGATCCTGCTACAAATGCTCCAAATACTAGCTCAGAGTCCACAACAGGAACCCCTGCTCCAAATACTAATCCACTTCCAAATCCTTGGAGCTCCAATGGTATGTTTTCTTGTTTATTTTGTTTTTGATAATCTATATATCTATTGTTTTTTCACACTTAAATTCACAGCTGGAGGTGCGCAAGGAGCAACACGGGCAGGTTCTACTGGCAATGCAAGAACCGGTGCCACTGGGGGCCTTGGAGGGTTGGGATCAGCCGATTTAAGCAGTTTGTTTGGTGGTCTTGCCGGTAATACAGGAACTGGTGCTGCTGGTGGTCTAGGAGGGTTGGGTTCAGCAGATTTGGGAAGTTTGCTTGGTGGTTCTCCTGATTCTTCTTCCTTGAGCCAGATTTTGCAAAACCCTGTTATGATGCAGATGATGCAGAATATCATGTCTGATCCACAGTCCATGAACCAGGTACAGTATTTCTCAACTTATTTTGCTGTATAACTTTGATGATATTAGAGTCATAGCTTCAGATCATTCTGTAATTTTAAATGTCCACAGTTGCTTAACTTCAACCCAAATACACGCAACCTCATGGAATCAAACACTCAGTTGAGGGAAATGTTCCAAAATCCAGAATTTATTCGCCAGCTGACATCCCCAGAAACTATGCAGGTAACATATGTTATGTTTTATGTATGTAGCTAGCTCCATCTCTATGAAAATTAACTTTTTTTTTCTTTTTGGCAGCAATTACTCTCGTTCCAGCAGACATTATTATCACAGCTTGGTCAAAATCAACCTAGGCAGTGAGTAACTCTTGTTCAATAGTACCTGAATCTAGCTCATTTGTACTGTACTTCTTTCATTATGTGTTTGTTAAGTATCTTTTGATTTTCTTGATTCAGGGATGGTAGCCAAGGTGGCAATGCCACAGGTATTTTCTCTTGATTTTTTTTAATATGCACTAGCTAATATCTTTTCTTGTTTTAAGATGGATTAGTATTTCAGGTTTTACATAAGTTTTAGTGAGTTGTCCTTTTAGTGGTGGTTTGTTCTAGGAGCAATAATTGCCTTTCTTTCGCTGCTTAGTTGACTTGTATTAGTTCCTCAACATTTCTGTTCTTCCATAAGGCTATTACATTATATACACACATTGTGATGATTATTACTATTGGTTAATACTCGACACTAAATTATTGTGGTGCATAACATTTGGAATTTGTAAAATTGAGTTTCGTTTCTGAAATATTGGAAAAAAAGTCAACAATCAATATGGTGCAACCAGGCCTCGTTTTGGGGATTGCGAAACAAGGCCTTTAGGGTGATGCATGACACGTATGATTTTTTTCCTTCCTTGGAAATGTAAATGGGTTGCCTATGACTGAATACTGCTTGTGGATTTGATAATTGGAGAATGGATGAGAGCTCCCTACACCTTTAGTTGCAACCATAGAACCATTTAACTAATCTATTATGTGTTGAACGTGTCTAAGCTCTTTAGCTGCTTCACTGTGCTATATTGGTATTGAAGAGATTATACAAGTTGTTTGTGTAGTCAACTGTACTGTCTTCTCAATTGTGGAGCAATCTTAGATGTGGAGTTGTAATTCGAGTACTGAACATTCGATAATTGAATACTTACAAATGCATTTTTTCACCTTTTTGTTAAGTAATTCGGCTAATGCCAATGAAATAAAATGCAGGCATGCGCGGAAATGTTAGCCTCGACACCTTGATGGGCATGCTTAGTGGGCTTCGTGCTGGAGGTGGCATAGGTGTACCCAATACATCCAATGGTTTGTATACATACTACTCTTATCATCTTCCATGTTTTTGTATCATCACTAATTATGGTTTTGCACTTGTGATTTAGTTCCACCGGAAGAACTGTATGCAACACAGCTCACTCAGCTCCGAGAGATGGGTTTCATCGACACTGCAGAGAACATCCAGGCGCTAGTTGCAACTGCTGGGAATGTGAATGCTGCAGTGGAGCGTCTTCTTGGCAATCTTGGCCAGTAGCTAAAGCGTACCAGACGCTGCGCATAACGTCACCAACTCCGCTCTTCTGCAAGAGGTTTTTTAGCCCCTCCAAGTTCAAACGCAGCGTCTGTCTACAGTCTCAGGAGAAAATAAAACAAAGAAATCCCACCCCCACCATTAACTTTTCCATACATGGTCGTCATACCTTTGTTTTTACCGTGTTGTATTGACTATTTGGGTTGATGTACATACATATCAAATTATGGGGATCTTACCGCATAGAATATGGCTCTACCTTTGCAATTGTCAGCTCCCAATCCTCAAAATGTATTTTGATGCCTAATTTTGTTTTGGGGTTCATAACGCAGCCTTGCTCTTCTAGGCATAAGGTACAGTATTAAGGTAGCTGGCCTTGTTCTTCTAGACACAAGGCAGCTGGCATGCTAGTGATGTGTCTTTTCTGTTGGTTGCTCTATCCATTTGACATTTGCACTGCTCTCGGGATTCTATTTGCAAATACATGATAGGTTACTGCACCGATTCTTTTCCTTTAAAGTTCAGAGGTTGTGCTCGATACTGGAGCAATCAGATTTGACGTGGAAATGTTCACGAATTATTCTGAACGTTTGTGTATGAAATTTGTAGAATTGCAGTTCTGTTTTGCTGAGTTTCATCTAAAGGAGATCTTTGTACAGGTAACATGTCAGTTCTGCTGTATGTTTCCGTTGCTGAAAGCATGCCCTGCCCCTCGCATTGATTAGCAAGACAAAGTTACCAACCTTTTTATTCATGTAGTAAAACATATTAACACAAGTACACACTTATCAACCTGGTTACTGCAGTACACTGTCTCCAACTCTGAACTCTCCATTCCTCGCAGTCGCAAGCCAGAACTAGACAACGGGAGAAGACTCGATTCAAGCAGCAAACCCTTTTATTTACCAGCCGTGCTTTAACTAAGCAGCTAGCTACTTAGCTAG
This sequence comes from Oryza officinalis, assembly GCA_008326285.1. Lineage (NCBI taxonomy): Eukaryota > Viridiplantae > Streptophyta > Magnoliopsida > Poales > Poaceae > Oryza > Oryza officinalis. The sequence goes on along the minus strand of BDMV01000010.1, from coordinate 37,177,952 downwards.
TATACTAAGCCTGGCGCGTGCACGTACACACGCTTAATTACACGTATATACATGTCTCGTTGGGCATTTGGGCGCATGGATCGATCGATGATCAGGCGGTGGTCGCCGGAGCGGTGGAGCCGCAGGAGGCGCAGGTGCAGGAGTCGCCGCAGGAGCAGCCGGCCCTCCGGTTCTCCCTCCCCGTCGGCAGCGACTCGCGGCCGCACCTGCACGGGTTGCACCCGCAGTGGTCGCCGCACGAGCAAGTCGTGTGGTCGCCGCCGCCGCTCCTCTCCGACGACGCGCACCTGCACCCACACAACACTTTGTGTCAGTTGACTTGATTTTCACGGTGAAAATGCAGAGAGCTTGACGACATGATTTGGGTTTCAGGGCGAGGAGAGGTCGAGGTCGACGTGCCTGCAGCCCGCGCCGCCGGGGCACGGGACGGCGCACCCGCACTTGTCGTCGCACCCCATCGTCGATCCGGCCGGCGCCAGCGTACGAAAGATCTACCCTGTACAGACTACAGTGGTATGGTGTTGCCGAGATGCAGGCACGTATAAATAGCGGAGCGGGCTTAAGCGGCGGGGGGTGAGGTGACACGCGTACTGTGAACCTGTCAGAGCTCGAATGTTCTGGTAAGTGTCCTACTCATCTCCGTCCGTATTTATCTTCGCGTCGTGGACAAGAGGCCCATGGGCCGAAGAAGAAAGGGCCCGTGATGCATACATATTTTTTTCTTTCCGAGGAAGATGAACCGATCAAGTGTGATCAACCATGTTTAATGCTATATCTTCTCTCTTCGATGCAAAAGTAGTAACGTATGAACTTAGGTCGATGATATATCTGTTGTGTACTGATAAATTGATAATCTACTATAGTTATCTGGAACAAACCAACTCGGCTTAGTGGAATACTGCTCCTCGCAATCCTCCGGCCGCGAGTACACGCACTCCATCTCGCCGTCCCGAATGCTGTAGCGGTACACCGCCGCCCTAGAATAACGATTCCCGCCACCGTACAAGTAGTAAATCCGGCCACCGACGCCGGCGCCGCCGCCGCCAAAGGTGGCGTGATGGCCGTCGAGGAACAGGTCGTAGTTGCCACCCACGTCGTCGCCGGGGGCCACCTTGCGCCATTCGAGCGCGCCGCCGTGGTCTTGTACTCCCAGCTCGAACACATCGAAGCGCTCCGGCTCGGACGACTTCACGCGGGCCCTGACGACGAGCAGCTTGCTCGGCAGCGCGACGAGGTGGAGGTAGGATATAGTAGAAGAGGAACTTAATCTTGATCCTGAACTGTTTGTCACCGACGCCGACCTCAGGTTCTCGCTGGAAGCTCTGCTTCCACGCAGGGTCCATGCGAACTTTCCAGCACGACGACGACTGCCTCCGGCGCCGGTCGTCGCCGCCGCCTCCGGACGCCGCGCAGAATCTGAGCTTCACCCGGAAGTTCCGGCTGTGCGTTCTGGCGCCAGGAGCAGCAGGCATGGCGTAGTGCTCGTAACCGAGGTGCTCGACACGGGACGCGGCGATGGCGCGGACGGCGTTGAGCCTTGGCAGCGGCGCCGTCGCGCCGGTGGCCAGGTGCGAGAGGTTGGCACGACGTGTCGCGGACGTCGACGATGATCGACCACCCGCGCGACAGCGGGAACACGAGAGCGTACTCGTCGCCGGCACCGCGAGCGGCGGGAAGCAGGAGCCGCGGCGTTTCCGGTACGGCGGCGCGCCATGACCGGCAGACTGAGCGGGACAGAGCGCAACCGGTGAGCGCGTCACTGGCCTTGTTGGCGATCAGCTCCATGATCTCGCCGGGGAGATTCATCCACGTGGATTCTCCGTCCTTGTCCTCCATTGTGGCGTGAGGTCAGAGATCGATCGATCAGGGAGTCGCTACGACGACTGCTAGCTAGTTAGATCCATCAGAGATCAGTGGCGTACCCGGGAAATTCGGTGCAACTTCTGTTCGTGATGGACTCTTAATTTGCGTAAATAAAATTTGCGCAATTTTATTAAGCTCGTCGTGGTTGAAGCGGTAAGGTTCAAATAATTCAATTTGATTTATGAAACAGGAGAAGAGAACTTCTATCAGAGTAGTTTAAGATGAAGTTTGGTAACAAAATAAAGATACTTGGCTAAAATTAGCTCTAGCCTGACGTGCTTGATCAAATTCACCGAAACACCCGTCAATCCATGTTCTGAGATCTGATCTTGTATACAATCGCAGTTCAATACAAACACCGAATCCTGTCAGTTCACCGATCAGTTAATATAACCGAAAGTGACTATAAATCGGACGCCCGATTTATTTTAAAAAAATGGGGCGTCCTTCGCGTGTACTACTTCACAGTGCACACATGCAATTCTCTCAAGCGAACATGCAAAGTTTGCATTCTCTTTCTCTCTCTACCTTTCTCTGATGAGCTACACGGCCTGTACTACTACCATGCGCACATAAAGTACAACATAGTGCACACATCCAGTCTTTTCTCTCCTCTACACTGCACATGCATGCATGTATAAATAACTTTTGGAGCAAACTTCAAATTAATTTTTCTCTTAAATTACTTATATAATTTATGATCTGATTACATCATCGTATTCATTACAATTAAATCTTAAAATAAGATCCTATATTAATTAGTTTTCTAATTGAAATATTTTTATATTATATATGGAACATTTAGTTGTAACTGCTGAAACATTTGAAGAATATAACATGCAACATTTGAAATGATATAGTGAAACATCAAAAAAATACTTGTTGAAACATTCAAATAACACTATGTGCAACATCTAATATATATATATATATATATAACTTGAAACATTTCAAGTAATATTTGAAATGAACTAGTTAAAATTTTTTATATTTCACTTGTTGGAACTTATGTTTAGTGCAGTGGTTGACGGTGTTGCAATTAATGTATTTTGAATGTTGCATCTGAAACATTCCATTTAGTGAATTGAAACAATTTTTTGTAAGTGGTGAAACAACGTTTGATTTTTTTCATCAAAATATAATCGTGTGAGATCTTGTTGTAAAGATTTAATTGTAAGGAATACAATAATGTAATTGGATCGTAAATTAAAAAATTATTTTAGAAGAAAAAATTGTTTAAAGATTATATTTAGATAAATATATCTATACATAGTGTGGGTGGGTGAGATGCTACATGTGCATGTAAGCCTAGAGGGGTGAGCAGAAATTTGCATGACACTTTAGGAGAGAAGAAGACATGGGCGCTGGCGCCCGATTTTTTTTCGTCAAATCGGGCGCCCGAACAGGATTGTTTTCGAATATAACCCATCAAATGAAAATGACTGTTTTATTTAGTTGCTAAGAAAAAACCAATTTTCGGTAGAAATCTATATATAATGCAAACTTGGACTCTAACATAAGAACTATAAGAGGATTTTATAAAAGATCAAAGTATTTAGATGGTTAAAAAAAGTAATTATGGCAAACGATAACTGGGCAAAGAGAATTAGGAGGAATCACGCAACGTTAGTTTCTAATATAGAAGACATCGTTCAATATTGTTTTTACTGTCAATGCTATGTTTTTTCCCTTCAATATCCCGCTCCCCGTCATACAAAAGATTTTCTTCGATATTTGGCTGGCTTATATCCATAAAAAAATTGTTTGGGTACATTGTCTTAATTTGACATTGTCGTAACAGTTTTGCCATATATTTGTCGAGAAATTTTCTCTCAAAAATTTGACAAATGCAAATATAGTGTAATCATAGTGTAATTACATTGTAACTTGTATATAAGTACAATACAAATTGTATGTAACTTTTAAAAATCTTGCGTTAACATGTTATTTTTTGAAACGGAGGTCATGGAACCAAATCCCCCTACTTGTTTATGCGTTGCAATTTTCTTCTTGTCCGCTTGCACACATCTTAAAGCAAATCTAACAGTTTCAAAATTATATAAAAGTTACATACCAATTACATTGTGGTTACATGTAAGCAACAATGTAATTACATTACTATTGTACTATATTTACATACGACAAATTTTTAAGAGAAAATTTGTCGACAAATGTATAGATAGTCCCTTGTTGTAATGTTAGACTTTAATATTGTAGACGCAAATTATATTGTAGTTACATGCAAGTTACGATGTAATTACACTATATTTACATTTGTTAAATTTTTGGAAGAAAATTTGTCGACAAATGTATAGCAAAACTGCCATGTTTTTCTTTTTGATGTAAAAACATAAATCGATGATACAAATTGTGAGGTTTGAGTTTGCATCAATAAAATATGATATATCTAATGTGTATTAATAAGTTGAAAATCTAGTATAGTTATCTATGTTGGTTGTTTATTTGGTTATTGTCGATACAATTGGGAGAGATAAATTCCACCATGTTTTTCCCTAGCAAGAAAAGAAACTGTCGACGAGTTATATCTGTAGACCGTATTCTGAGGGTATTGAGGTACGTTGGAGCAAGAATCTACACAAAACAACATCAAGCACACAAGAGACAAGAATTATACTAGTTCATGCCTCTCGTAAGGTAATAGCCCTACTCCAGTTTATATGAATTATGACGAAAACCACAGAGATTACAATAGAGAACCACAGAAAATATCGAATACCAACAAGATCCCTATCGAGAACGACTTGATGAGATTTAGGCAGCGGGTTGTCTTCAAGTCCTCCAGATTGCCTCTGCTCTGGTGGTGGCTTGCGCTATGATTCGATGATCCTGTATCCTCTAGGGGGCTTTGTATTTATACCGCAGACCGACTTGGCCTCCAAGTAAAACTCAAAGAGTACTTTTGGCCTATGAGATCACAGAGGTTGTATCTTTCCCGAATAGGACTCTAACACCTTCTATTCAGGATACAATTCCCCTGTTCATTAGCCGAATTCCATAAGGTTTAAGATAACCTTCTCGTATCCTAAGGGTATACCGTATCCGTATACTTCACAACCCCAAGGATAGGAGGTATGCCTTCTCCGTAACTCTGACAGTAGCCCCCGACTTCAAATCAAATGAATTCACAGTCTTCTCGAGCTGAAGTCTTTGAATAAATGATGTTGTGATTGCCTAACCCTTCTCGAATTATCGAGAAGAAATGAAGCCTTCGACAACACCATCAAAAAGCAATGGTCCACCATGAATTTGAATTGAAGTCTAAAAAACTACCATAAACAAATCGAGAAAATCACAGCGGTCGTTTTTCTTTCTTTCTTGGAATACGAACCGTCGGCCTCAACCTATAAATTCCCATTTTGAGATTCATTTTGTGTCTTTCCCACAAGTAATCCCTTATTCCTCTGCGCCCTTTCAACCTTCAACAGACCAAAAGCCAATCTTCATTCTTCATCTTCGACCTCAACCAATCCAATGGATTTGGGAAAATCCAACGTTGGTGCGGAGGAGCTGAAGGCACTACAGATTGAAGGATCACTCCCGGGGAAGAAAACCTTGCCTCGATCGGAAGGATGAACAAACCCTAACCCCGCACTTGGCCAAATTGTTTGTCTCGGAGATTTCGCACAGTGTGGGTTCCTGCCTCCTCCTTCCGAATTTCTTCTTCTACTCTTAAACTTCTCCGGCATCCACCTTCTCCATCTGAACCCCAACTCTATTCCCTTTCTTAGTATCTTCACACACCTTTGCGAGGCATACCTTAGGGTATCGCTTTTCCTAGATCTGTTTAGATACTTTTATGAGCTCAGATGGATGGAATCCCGTAGAATCTTTAGCTGCTGCAGCTTTCGCCTCCGAGATGGGATGAGGGCGGAATACATCCCCTTCAATTGTCCTTCTTCTCGAGGAGCGTGGAGGTCAAAGTGGTTTTACCTACACATCGAAGACTACCCTGCTAGCCTTGCTGTCCCAGATGAGAAGCACGTGCGCTCCCCCTTGTGGACATCCAAACCTTCTCTGACCCTTTCCCTCAAAAGCTTCGTAGACAAGATTCATAAGCTCCGAGAACAGGGGTTGTCAAAGTATGAAGTCGCTGAAGACTTCATACGTCATCGAGTTCAACCCCTTCAAGCTCGCGCTCACCCCGTGTACGAGTTCACGGGGGCACAAGATGAGACATGTATATTAGTTCGGGGTATACGATCTCGTAACGCACCTAACCTCACTTTGATCATGGATGATTCTCATGACATATCATCATTGTTTCGTTCGCAGAACTCGATGACGCAATCATAATCATCTGGGTCGGTCACCTGGTGTTGGCGCAGAATTTAGACCCGCCTCGCAACAAAAGACGGGTTCTACGTTTCCACGGCGGCCTGGGAGATCTGCTTAACTCCAGTGCAGGTCCAAATCGGCTTGCCTAGTCGTGCGCAGAGCGTGCCAGTTGATTTGATCTGCAATCAACAAGAAACAAGTAAACCATGTCAGAAAACAATGGTTGATCGGCCGATAGGCCGATGTCGCATTGTTATAGCCCAGCCGATAGGGCAAAGCTGTATCGGCTTACTCAATATAATAAGTAAATTGAAAAGATCCAACCTCATCGGCCCATGTTAACGTGCGTATAACAAATTAATGGAATTGGCTGATGAGGGTTTCACGAAGATAACTACACTAGCTATTACTCCAGTGTAAACTTATACAAACCAATTGGCTAATATAAATACACCAATCACAAAGAAGTCTTTAAGAACACTCTGCGACCGATATGTTTATATTCGTCAATCCACATGTATAAGTGGCAAACGCATGCAAGAACATAAATAATCACATGCATTAGATAAGACCGGCTGAAACTTCGGCGCTATCCTTAATTACAATCGAAAACAGACTTTGCGTTAGATCTCGAAACAGGACTAAGGTCGATAGCAACTCAAAGTGTGAATCAAAACTTAACGCAAAGAAAATCAAGCCATCGATTGCTTTTGGGGATGGTAAATGTCTTAGATAATCTAAACGAGCAAACCGATTCAACCATCGCCGGCAATAAACCCTAAAACGAGTTAATCACTGACAAGACAGAATCGGAAGACTGCATCAAGATTAGCTAACACACGATAAACGATGATTACATCATCAGGGCTTAACGTGCCTAAAGCGACACGCTAGCCCCGACGATGTAAATCGTCGGGTACAAGTTCTTACCTTGCTCTCAGGAAGCAAGAACTCGTCAGGAGTCAACCTCTTGCGAGGGTTGGCGATGCGCCGAAAGTAGATTAGTTTGATTGTATGATTGATTGAGAGAGTTCTATTATGTACAAACTATCGGGATATTTATACCCGAGGTTACAACAGAACCCTTGTAGGGCACGATCTTATCTACAACTAACAAACAAGTCCTTGCGGCAGACTTAAGCCACAGATTAGATCTAAACTACTTAATTTACAAGATACAATTGCCTAAAACCGAGCTTTATCTCTATTTGGCAACTTCCTTGAAGCTTACTCCAGGCCCAGACCAAGCCTACGTTGACACTGTCAACTCACAACCCGCATCGGCCCACGTTAACACCGAATCCGTATCGGCCGATACGCTCTTTATGGCAACACATCCACAGTCCGATACAGTTACCGGGTCCGATACGAAGCCTGGTCTGACTCCAATTCAATCTGTCTTCTCTGCTTCGGTTTCCCTTTTCCTTTCCAAGTCGAATACCAAATTTCGTTGTTAACACATGCCCCCCAATTCCGCTTCATTATATAATGTGGCGGAATTAGCTCCGAGGAACTCATCGACTTCTTTGCTTGGTCTTGCCTGAAAACTGCGCAGATCCAGATTCGAGTCCTTCCGCCGCCGATTCAACAAACCCTTCGCGTTCCTCAACTCCGGCGACCTCTCGGCGTCCCGTCAACATCGACCCCCTTCACAGCGACCCCTTCAACGATGGCCTCCGCTCCGTTCTACGCCTCTGAGATCCCTGCGGTGAGTCTATTCCTTCAAAACCCACATTATCGCTTTCTCCGCCGATTTCTCCAAGTTAGGGGTTTTACTCTCTGCCCCCCGGGTCTTATATTTTCATCGTCATTCTTCACGATCTAGGTCTTCAAAAACCAAATTTTGATCCCCAACGACGACAAATCCCATCGCTTTCTGCTAGGCCCCATGGGCGATCACGACCCAACTTGGCTAATCAATGCCGAGACGGACAGAATCCCCTTTAGGCAAGCCAAGCCCAATGTTTCTTCCTGGAAACATACCTTCAGGTCCTGGCCATCGAAGCTTAATGGATACAGAACTTGGCATAAGAGGATTGCTGCTGCCAAACAAGTCCACTGGGACGAGATTGGGATCGGCCAATGCATTACTTTGTCCCTGGCCGATACCAAGAAGAATGAGCCACTCATATCGGCTGCAAGCTACTTCTGGTCCAGTACCTTGAACGCCTTCATGTTCAAGCAAGGTCCGATGACCCCCACCCTTATAGATGTCAAGATACTGACAGGACTGGATATCGACTCTGAGATCACTCCCTTCAACCTCCTGATAAACAGCAATCACAAATTGAAGACCAAGAAAATTGGAGGCTGGTCCGGATACATCTCTGAACACATGGAACAGGCATCGGTCTTAGAACAAGAACACGTAGCCTTCCTGACATTGTGGTTGGAGAGATTTGTCTTCTGCGGATCGACTTGCGGCCCTACCACAAACTGTCAACACTTGGCTCAGGCTTTGGTCGACAAGAAACAAATCCCTTTGGGCCGATATCTCCTGGGAGCTGTCTATCGGCTGCTTCATATCTCCACACAAGACCTGATGCTAAAACAGACTGTAGCTCATGGAGGACCATGGTGGTTTGTTCAACTCTGGCTCACCATTCATACCAACACCATGGTCAATCGGCCTCCATTATCAGACTCCTGCTTCCCCTCAAAATATGCTGATCATGAAGACCCCAGGACCAGAAGGTGCATGTCCTATGGGGAAGCAGCTTCTGTCTACCCAGGCGCAGACCAATCGGCCGAAGACATGGCAGCTTGGTTCATTCGCTTCTTCACCGGCCGCCCATCAACCAGAATGGACATGTTCGTGTACACATCGGACCGAGATTATGAGCTCCCCGACGACCTTCAGCTGAGCTTGATAAATGATGACATGGAGTCGAGGGAATTATTCATGATCGGCCTCACCCCGTGCCTGCTCCCAGTAGGCATATTTCAGGGAAGAAACACCAGCCTATCCTATGAGTTTTACAACCCAATGATAGCTGCTAGGCAATGCGGGCTCGGGCAACTCCCCATCAGCCTGTATCTTCATAAGCTCCTAGAGAGCAGAGGCACGGTTCCATCAGCGCTGATTATGAACAAGGCGTTTGAAATTGAGCTCCCAAATCTCGGTGACCGCGACCGGCTGCATCTAAGCGCTTTCGTCCACATCGGCTTCCAGGCATGGTGGCAAGAGTGGGCCGCTCACATCTTCCATCAATCGGCCAGATTCTATGTGATAGAGCTTATCCAGGGTATCAACCCTCAAGTCCCAGACAGGCCGATTCCATCTGTGAGCAACAGTGGACGGAAAATCTTTTATGCTCAAGCCATAGCTCCATCAGGCTCAACCATCCTGGAATCCATCATCGGCCTTACTGCCCCAAAGCTGGCGACGCTTCTCCAAGGTCCGATGCCCAAAGAAAACCCTAAAAGGAAAGCGCCAGCCAGAGGTAAATCACAGAAAACTAGCAAGAAGGCTAGAACCAATGATCAGGCCGATCTTGAAGAGCTGGACCCCTCCATGGAAGAATTTTTTGAAGAACAAGTGATGGAGGAGGAAGTCGATATAGCGGTCGCCGATGCATATGAAGAAGAAGACACACCGGCTGAAACCACCAAAGAGCCATCGGCCGAAGCTGCTGAGATCCCACCGGCCGATGACCAAGATGATGCCCCGCAACCAAAAAGGACCAGACACGCAGTTCGCAAGGTCAATATAATCTCTTCTTTGTGTTTACATAATCCCCTTGTACTGTCATACTTTAACTTCGTATCCTTTTCAGGCTGCAGCGTCGTCTATGTTGAAGGAGAGAACTCGATCGGCCCCTTTACCAAGAACCAAGAAAGCCACTCTACAACGGCGCGAACGAGCCAAGGCCCGACTGAGGACTCCTTCTCCTTCTCCACCACCCTCTCCGACTGTCTCGTTAAGAGTTGATTTTTGCATTTTCTTGCTATTTTCATAACCCTATTTACCAATTTCCCGCTTTTTCAGCCTAGGGCTCCATCACCTTCACCACATCGGCCAACCCCCTCGCCTACTGCATCAACACAGCAAAGGGAGGCCGATGCAAGTACCACCGATGCTCCAACACAGGTAACTAAGATTACTCTGTTCCCCTTTCTACCGGCTCCTGTTTAACAAGACTGACCTTGACCCGTGTTGATATCTGCAGAACCTAGCCGATATGTTCTCCTTTGACATCGGCCAGTTTCTTGACGACGAGGACAAGGAACTACCCAGTACAGCCAGAACACCAATCTCTGATGACTTGAAGAGCCGGCTGGCCGACATCGCTAATCGGCTAGAGGCCTCGTTGGAGTGTTTGGTGGAAAATTGCACCTCCATCAGAACCAGGGTACAAGAAATCCAAGATGAACTGCCCGAAGACCTGATGGAGGTTCTAACGCCGGCCATCTTCTTGGAGCAATACCAATTTAAGCTCAACAAGGCAAAAGAAAGACTCGCAGAGCGACGAGAGCGTGAACAACTGGAATCGGCCTTATCCGCTAGCAAGGCTCAGGTTAACGCCGATAAAACCAAGTTGGACGAACTAGCGGTGGAGCCGATTGTCTTGAAGCACAAACTTGAAGAGCTCTGTCGCCTCGAGGCAGAGCTGGTATCGAAGCTGGAATCGACACGTCGAGAAATCCAAGAAGTCGAAGCCGGAATAGCTGCATCACCTAAGGCCATAGAAGACCAGACGGCAAAGCTCAAGGCATCGGCCAAGTACCTTGCGACCCTAAGCAAATCACTGAAGCCAATCCCAGGGTCGGCGACCGATGATGCCCAGGCTATAGAAGATGTCGAGCAGATTCGCCACAAAGCCATTGCCGCTATTGCAGACTTCATAGGATGATGTAGCGTTTTGTTCTCGTACTGTGTAAATACAAACCTTATCGGCCATGCAGCCGAATTTGATCCAAAAATTCCAGTCTGAATATTACTTTTGAAATCCTTTTTGCAAACAAATATCCCTTTACTGTAATCAACCTCATCGGCCAGAAAGCCGAATTCAATCTCAAACTTGAAAAAAACTCCTTGGGAAAAATTCCTTGAAAAATTCCGCACTTGTATATATATATATATGCCCCCCAAATTTTAGAAGATGAGGGCTCATGTTGTAAAATTTGAACTAAGGGCGATAGTATGTATCGGCCATCTAAAGACGATGCATGACACATCGGCTGTAATCATAAATCGGCTGGAGGGCCGATCATGAGTCGATCTAGACGCTGGGATAATATCTCTTTAAGTACTTGCCATTAAGAGCTCGTCCATAAATCTCGCCATCCAGCCCCTTGAGCAAATAAGCATTGTGAGGAACACAACGATGAATTTGAAAAGGACCTTCCCAATTAGGTGACCACTTGCCAAATTTATTATCTCTGGAACCAATCGGCAATATTAATTTCCATACAAGATCCCCTTCCTCAAATGACTTGGCGACAACTGTTTTGTTATAATGACGAGCCACTCTATCTTTATCATGTTTGATTTTCTCTAAGGCCCGTAATCGGACATGCGCCAAATCGTCTAACTCATCAACCATAAGATTATGGTACTCATCGGCTGTCAAGTCGTCTTGCAAGGCAATCCTCCTTGAGCTGATGTTGGTTTCCCACGGCAGCACAGCTTCATGTCCATAAACCAACTGATACGGAGGCACTTGAATTGCACCATGGCAAGCCATCCGATATGCCCAAAGGGAATCGGCCAGCATTGTGTGCCATTGCCTCGGTTGTTCGTCGATTTTCCTCTTAATTAACTTGATTAAGGTCTTATTAGAAGCCTCTGCCTGTCCATTAGCCTGCGCGTAGTAAGGAGAAGAATTTAATAATTTAATGCCCATGCTGTCGGCAAACTGGACGAACTCATCGGATACGAAGATTGATCCCTGATCGGTAGTTATTGTCTGAGGTAACCCAAACCGATATATAATATATTCCTTGACAAACTGAATTGCATCTTTGGAATCAACCTTCTTAAGGGGAACGGCCTCAACCCACTTTGTGAAGTAATCTGTAGCCACCAAGATATATTTATGTCCCTTGCTCGATGGCGGGTTAATCTGGCCGATCATATCTGTTCCCCATCCACGAAACGACCACGGCTTTATGATTGGATGCATAACCGATGCCGGTGCTCTTTGAATTGCTCCAAACCTCTGACAATCCTGACATCCTTTATAATACTTGAAACAATCCTCTAGCATGGTTGGCCAAAAATATCCGATGCGCTTCAACAGCCATCTCATTTTATGGGCCGATTGATGGGTTCCACAAATCCCTCCATGTACTTCACTCATAACAATTTTGGCCTCCTCGGGGCCTAGGCACTTAAGTAAGACACCATCAATCATCCGATAATACAGGTCATCGTCCAGCAAGACATAATGTAAAACTTTATACTTCATTCTTCGTGAGGCCGATTGAGAAGGATTCCTCAAATACTCGATGATGTCAAACCTCCAGTCGTCGGCATGCACGAGAGCAATCTGAATCTGGACATCTTTAGCGATTGACCTGTATCCCGATGCCCCCTGAGCTAAATCATTGGCCTCGAAATTCTGCTTCCTGGGTATATGCCTCATCGTCACAATCTTGAAACCTTGTAGCAACTCCTTGCACTCCTCGTTGTAAACTCTGAGAATATCATTCTTGCATTCATACGCCCCAGAAAGTTGATTGATTACCAGTTGCGAATCTCCAATGATCTCTACGAAATCGGCCTCAACTTCTCGTAATAACTGCAAGCCTTTAAGCACCGCTTCGTACTCTGCTTGATTGTTAGTATAGTAAGGCTTGATAGTAAAAGCAAACTCAAAACTTGCCCCCCGAGGGGATATGATAACTAGGCCGATACCGCATCCATGTCTGCACACAGATCCATCGAAATACAAGGTCCATGGCACAATATCTGAATATGCAATTGAATCATCTCTGTGCTGAACAATAAAATCGGCTAGGGCTTGTCCCTTGATCGCTTTAGCTGATTCATACCGTAGGTCGAACTCTGTCAAGGCAAAAATCCACTTCCCAATTCTTCCTTTTAATACGGGGGCCGATAGCATGTATTTCATCACATCGGCCTTACTTACCACAATGCACTCATTGGAAAGTAAATAATGCCTCAACTTAGTACATGAGAAATATAAGCACAAACAGAGTTTTTCTACCGGCGTGTACCTTGTCTCGGCATCCAGCAACCTCCTGCTGAGATAGAAAATGATTCGCTCTTTGCTGTCAATGTCCTGAACTAAGACTGAGCTGATAGACTTCTCATCGGCCGACAGGTACAGCCTGAACGGAACTCCCTTCTGTGAAGGAATTAAAACTGGCGGGGAGCTCAAATACTCCTTGATGTCGTCCAATGCCTTCTGCTGCTTATCACCCCATATGATCTCTTCATCCTCTTTTATCTTCAATAACGGAGTGAATGGTTCTATTCTTCCTGATAGGTTCGATATAAAGCGCCGAACAAAATTGAACTTGCCGAGCAGAGATTGTAATTTGGTCTTATTCATCGGAGGTTTGATTTTCTTTATAGTATCGATGTTCTTTTGTGTAATCTCAATTCCTCTTTCATGGACCAAGAAACCCAGGAACTGACCGGCCGATACGCCAAAGGCACACTTGTTAGGGTTCATTTTTAAACCATACTTCCTCGCTCTTTCGAGTACCTTGCGTAAATCGGCCAGGTGCATGTCATATTCTCTTGACTTCACGACGACATCATCAATATAAACTTCAATCAAAGAGCCGATAAGATCATGAAAAATATAATTCATGGCCCTCTGATACGTAGCCCCAGCATTCTTCAAACCGAATGTCATGACAACCCATTCATATAAGCCGATTGCCCCTGGGCATCTGAAGGCTGTCTTATGAACATCTTCTTCGGCCATGAAAATTTGGTTGTTGCCTGCGTTCCCATCCATGAAATTGATAATCTTGTGCCCAGACGCGGCATCGACGAGCAAATCGGCCAGAGGCATAGGGTACTCGTCTTTCGGTGTTGCTTTGTTCAAGTCTCTGAAGTCAATACATACCCTAAGCTTGCCATTTTTCTTCATTACTGGAACTATATTAGAGACCCATTCTGCGTATCGGCAAGGTGTGATGAAGTTGGCATCATAAAGTCGTGTGATCTCTGCCTTGATAGCTTCATGCATATCGTCCTTAATTCTCCTAGGAGCTTGTTTAAACGGCCGATAGCCTGGTTTGATTGGTAGCCGATGTTCTACAATTGATCGGCTTAATCCTGGCATCTCATGATATTCCCATGCAAAACAATCCATGAATTCTTTCAACAGATTTATAAGATTACTCTTGTATTCCTTTGGCAGGTTAGCACTTACATACGTCGGCCTAGGCCTATCACCTATTCCTATGTTAACCTCTTCGAGTTCATCGGCCGACGTAAAACCCTGTCCCAACTTGCCTTCGAGCTCGTCCACCGCATCATCTGTGTAGGGACTAGCTTGTTCATCTTCAACGGCGGACGGCACATCTTTGCTAAAGTAACTGCTTGTCTTGATCTTCGATCGTCTCGATGTCACAGTCAGTTACCTTGAGGAAATCAATGTCCCAGACTCGCCCGGACAAGCAATCGATTCCCTCCATCTCCCATACTGCGAGATCGACATTGGCCACGTGTATCGACCGATCGGCCTGCACGATCTCGACCTGGTCCCCTTGCCATTGCATGAGGCATTGGTGCATTGTTAAAGGGACGCAACAGTTTGCGTGGATCCAATCCCGTCCCAACAACAAGCTGTAGGATCCCTTTCCGTCGAAGACGAAGAAGGTAGTGGGTATTGTCTTGCTGCCCACGGTGAGTTCCACGTTTAGGACCCCCTTTGCCTCGGACGCGTTGCCACCAAAGTCCTTCAACACCATGTTTGTCTTGATTAGATCTTCAGGTACCTTTCCAAGCTTCCTGAAGGTTGTGTATGGCATCAAATTGACAGCCGCGCCGCCATCGACCAGCATCTTCGTCATTGGCCGCCCGTTGATGAATCACTTGATGTATAATGGCCGCAAGTGCCTGTAGCTGTCGTCAACTGGCTTGTCAAATATGGCTTGATCTGGTGACAACTGTAGCCTAGCTGAAGATTGCTCATCGTCGGCCACTGCTTCATCGGTCGCCTGCACGCTGTACTCTGCTGGCAGTATAAAAACCATGTTAACAAGCGCCGATGTCACTCGTTTTCCTTTTGAAGCCGCAGAGGTCCGGTCTGTATTGGAGGTGCCCTCATCGGCCATGACCACCGTGGACTTTATCCTCCACTCTTTCTTGGTCTTAGCCGGCCGATGGGTTATTGCCACCTGTTGCTCTTGGATTTGTTCTTTCCTCCTTAGCCTCTGAACCCGCCGTTTTTGTGTCTTAGTGAATACATCGCTTGGGCACCATTGAGGGTTCTGGACCTGCTCCTCGGCTTCGGTCTGTTGATCTTGGTGCATCGGCCCTAACCTCTCATGAACAGATTTCCTTTGCTTGGCCGGCCGATGCGCTTGCCTGCTTGAGCTGCCCTGATAATAATCTTCTGCTCCGTTGCACGCAGGGCACTCCTGAATGGATGGCAACCTCATCCCCTCATTCGAGCAAAACCAGAAAAACTCGCACTCCCAATGTGGGTCGTAAGAGTTGTCTTGATCGACGTGGTCTTGAGCTTGTTCTTCCTGCCTCCGCTGGTATTTTCTGATCAGGCCCTCAGAGGTCTGATAAGGTCACTTGCCGGTCCGATGGGCACCGCCATCAGCCTTGTCCGCCCGCACCATGTTGACTGGGAACGGGTGTCCTTCGATCTTCATCGGCCACTTGGCATCATCGATTTTAATCCTGCCTTGCTCGATGGCCGATTGAATCTGTTGTCTGAAGATCTTGCATTCATTTGTATGGTGTGAATAAGAGTTGTGCCACTTGCAATATCTCCTTTTCTTGATCTCTTCGGCCGATGGCAATACGTGACCCACTGGCAACTGAATTTGCTTTTCTTGCAACAGTAGGTCAAATATTTTGTCGGCCTTGCTGATGTCGAAGTTGAATTTGTCTTCTTTGTCGCCCTTTTTTACCCATTGGCAAGTTGTCGGCTTCCTCATCCGGGCCCACTCAGCCAGGTCGACATCAGCATCTTCATCGTCGTCGTCGTCGGAGGCATATTGATAGATTGTATTGATCTTTTTTGCAAATTTCTTAGCCTCCTGGAATCGTTGTTCGTGGGCCGATACCCGTTGTGCTAGCTGAGGTAGGCTTTCAAATTCCTGCGAGGAGAACCTCTCGCGTATCGGCCCTAACAATCCTTGGAACGCCAAATCGGCGAGCTGTGAATCGGTCAAGCTAAGGCTGTAACATCTGTTTCTTATGTCCCTGAATCGTTGAATATACTCCGGGACCGATTCGTCGACTCGTTGCCTAATGGCGGTCAGATCGGACATTTTCATCTCTTGTACGCCGTTATAGAAATACCTATGAAACTGTTTCTCCAGATCTATCCATCCTCTGATGGAATTGTAGGGTAAAGATGAAAACCACGTAAACGCAGACCCTGACAAGGACAGAGGGAAAAATCTCACCCTCAACGCCTCGATAGCCGATGCCTCCCCGCACTGTGCTAGGAATCGGCTTACATGCTCGTAAGTCGAGACGTTGTCCTGCCCCGAAAACTTGGAGAAGTCCGGGATCTTGTATCGGCCTGGCAATGGTACTCTGTCAAATTCCTCGGGGTACGGGTGCCGATACACTGTAGAATTCTCCTTAGGCTTCAAGCCGAACTGATCGCGCATTACTTCGGCTATCATATCGGCCCAGTATCCTGCGGGCCGATGTGGGAGGTCTTGCTGATATGATTGCTGCAAGCCCTCTGCTTGATACTGCCTGGGGGAGTATGGCTGGTAGTGGTGATCCATGTTTTGAGCGCCATATTGCCCTGTGGTGTGCTGCTGGTAGCCCTGTGGCGTATTGTAAACCGCCTGTGGTGGAGGATTGTTGAAAACCGGGGCTTGTGGCTGTTCGGCCGATGGCTGGTTGACAGGAAATTGCTGCATCGGCTCGATCGCTGGTTGCTTTTCCTTGGTCCATTGTGCATACTGCTCCTCCGTGATATGCTGAGGGCTCCCCCCTGTCTGCTTGGTGAGGACCAATGGCAGTGTTGTCGTTGGTTGCGCCGATGGGGGTGGCATCGGCGCTGTTGGCTGAGCCGTGTTCAGGTCGTTCCTCAGGGTCCGATAGGCAGGGAACTTATTTTCTGGTAAGAAAATCGGCCCCTGAGGCTTGTACTGGTGAATCGTCCCATCTAGGATCGATTTGACCGTATTGGTCAATGTGTTCACCAGAATCCCCGACTGGTTGACTAGCGCAGAATGAACTGCGGAGTCAATCCTATCTTGCAACGTCGGCGCTGCAGTATCCTCGGTCTTGACAGCGTGGTCATGTGCCGCCGCCGACGTGCCAGCTCCATCTCCGGGACTCGGCATAACTACCTTGGATTTTTGGATCAAGGTGCCTTGCCGAGTCCTAGAATATGTTTGCAGGTACATATTCTGGAACTGCTCGACCAGATTTTCCATCTCAGCCTTCTGCTCTGCATTGAGCTGGTCGGCGGTCACAGGGACGATGTTCTCCTCGGAAATCTCGACCTGCTTCGACATCTTGAGGAGATCTTGTTGTTGTTGCTGAGTTTGCGTTCTTTTGTCCCACTGGGCGTGCCAAAAGCGTGTTGGCGCAGAATTTAGACCCGCCTCGCAACAAAAGACGGGTTCTACGTTTCCACGGCGGCCTGGGAGATCTGCTTAACTCCAGTGCAGGTCCAAATCGGCTTGCCTAGTCGTGCGCAGAGCGTGCCAGTTGATTTGATCTGCAATCAACAAGAAACAAGTAAACCATGTCAGAAAACAATGGTCGATCGGCCGATAGGCTGATGTCGCATTGTTATAGCCCAGCCGATAGGGCAAAGCTGTATCGACTTACTCAATATAATAAGTAAATTGAAAAGATCCAACCTCATCGGCCCATGTTAACGTGCGTATAACAAATTAATGGAATTGGCCGATGAGGGTTTCACGAAGATAACTACACTAGCTATTACTCCAGTGTAAACTTATACAAACCAATCGGCTAATATAAATACACCAATCACAAACAAGTCTTTAAGAACACTCTGCGACTGATATGTTTATATTCGTCAATCCACATGTATAAGTGGCAAACGCATGCAAGAACATAAATAATCACATGCATTAGATAAGACCGGCTGAAACTCCGACGCTATCCTTAATTACAATCAAAAACAGACTTTGCGTTAGATCTCGAAACAGGACTAAGGTCGATAGCAACTCAAAGTGTGAATCAAAACTTAACGCAAAGAAAATCAAGTCGTCGATTGCTTTTGGGGATGGTAAATGTCTTAGATAATCTAAACGAGCAAACCGATTCAACCATCGCCGGCAATAAACCCTAAAACGAGTTAATCACTGACAAGACAGAATCGGAAGACTGCATCAAGATTAGCTAACACACGATAAACGGCGATTACATCATCAGGGCATAACGTGCCTAAAGCGACACGCTAGCCCCGACGATGTAAATCGTCGGGTACAAGTTCTTACCTTGCTCTCAGGAAGCAAGAACTTGTCAGGAGTCAACCTCTTGCGAGGGTTGGCGATGCGCCGAAAGTAGATTAGTTTGATTGTATGATTGATTGAGAGAGTTCTATTATGTACAAACTATCGGGATATTTATACCCGAGGTTACAACAGAACCCTTGTAGGGCACGATCTTATCTACAACTAACAAACAAGTCCTTGTGGCAGACTTAAGCCACAGATTAGATCTAAACTACTTAATTTACAAGATACAATTGCCTAAAACCGAGCTTTATCTCTATTTGGCAACTTCCTTGAAGCTTACTCCAGGCCCAGACCAAGCCTACGTTGATACTGTCAACTCACAACCCGCATCGGCCCACGTTAACACTGAATCCGTATCGGCCGATACGCTCTTTATGGCAACACATCCACAGTCAGATACAGTTACCGGGTCTGATACGAAGCCTGGTCTGACTCCAATTCAATCTGTCTTCTCTGCTTCGGTTTCCCTTTTCCTTTCCAAGTCGAATACCAAATTTCGCTGTTAACACCTGGTTACCAATGCTCCATTAGACCCGGACAATTCTGTCACCCCACTTTGCGACCTCCTGTCCTCGGACAAGGACACCGCCATCAACGTAAGTGACTTAGATCGCTGTTTTTCTTTTGACTATTGTTATCTGAAAGAGTAGTAATCTAAACTTTGCAGGTCCTGCCTCTGACAAACGTCATCGGCCTGCTCGCCGACCACCAGGTATTGTCTTCTCTAAAAGAGAAGGCGATCTCGGAGCAGGCCACTATTGAGAATGCTCCCAGCGGCAGTGGAACAAAACCCTCCAAAAGGAGGTGGGCGCCTTTAACAAAGCCGTCCAAAACAAGAACACTGACGTCGACAAGCGTTCGGAGGTAAGTTTCGCTACCTGTGGTCCATAAACCAGCTCGAGGAGGATCTTTGGTCTTGACTTAAAATTCTTGTAGACCACCTCCGGCATAAATTCTTCTTCACTGGGGATGAAGATGCTCCTTAAGCGGCAGAAGCCCAAGTAAGCGACCGTCTTTATCAATTTATATTTGGTGTTCTCATCATGTCTACTAAAACGCCTATTCCCTTCTGTTGTAGTCCTTTCCCTGCGACCTTGGCTCAAAGCATCAGTCGTGAGGACACGAGCTCCACGCCTTCCTCGCTGGTCATCACCACACCTGCTCTTCCTTTCCCTCTGCCTAGTGCCTCCCCCACCGTCGTACCGCTTTCCACAATCGACAGGTTGGTAGAAGCAAGCCGCCTGCTATAATCTATTATGCGTGTCGTTCTTACTGAAGTCGCATAGTTCCAGACGGCAGCCTCGACAACGGGCAAACGCGTCACCGTGCTGGAGACTCAACTGGCCGAAGCACAGAGGGACTTGAAGAAGTTCAAGGACCTGGTCGCTAGCCTCGAGAGACAACGGTAGGGCTGGGAAAAACGGCTAGAGGAGACCCAAGAGAATCTGGCGTCGCTCCGACAAGGCCTCCAGAAGAATTATGGATGGCTCGACATGGTGGCCCGAAGCTTGGGTGTGCACGAGAAGGGCCCCGAGTTCCCTGATGAGACAACCGTCTTGGGATCTCTGGGTTCTCTCATCGGCAAGCTAGAGGGTACATCCACAAGGCATGCCGAGCAAGTCATCGAGGAGATGTGCACCGGTCTCCGGACCGGCGAATGTCACGTTCTTGCGTGCCTCAAGCTGACGTACCCCGAGGTGAACCTATTGGAGGCGCTAGAGAAGGACGGGGCTGACATGACACGCAAGGACATGATGTCGGAGCTCGTCGATCTAGGAGTGAGCGTCATTCCTTTTTTTAACAGTAATTGCTACTTGTAATTTTTAAGCACAGTTTGTTAGGCCTATCGTATTCCAAGAACGATGCCCTTCTTTATTGTCCCTGAATTTTTTGGTGTGATTATGTCGACCTTTAGATGTATCAAAGACAAGGTCGTCCTGCAAGGAGGATGTCCTGGCAATTTTAACGTTGCGTCTCCTTCTCCCCATGCTTCCTCAACCCCGAGCAATGAGAACCAAGCCTTGGTCATCGTCAATGTTGATAGTGTGCTAGATCCATAGGGACTCCAACGTTGCAGGGAATGAACGACATTGGACAGGCTAAAAAACTCTCTTCAAATTCCAAGTTTTGACGCATTTCCATCATAACAGATGTCGTTTCGATTGATATCTGCCAACGGAGACATTCAAAAATGAACTGGAGTGGCACTCATGCGTGCTACGTCATGGAGCATGCAATCTTTTCAGGGGAAAAGATTAGAAACTAGGCGAATAAACATGTTCCTCACATTGTTTGGCACAACCTTTGGATCAGCGATGCGTTTTAGGGCAATGTCCTTAAAGTTTCGATGGAAATAACCCCACAACAAGTTAATCTGCTCCGTTGAGGGCCCTTCTGCACCGAGCACGTCTGGTTTAGGAACAAATTTGTTTTAGCGTTGCAGGGAATGAACGACATTGGACAGGGTAAAAAACTCTCTACAAATTCCATGTTGTGATGTATTTCCATCAAAACGGATGTCGTTTCGACTGATATCTGCCAACGGAGACATTTGAAAAGCACCTGGAGTGGCACTCATGAGTGCTACGTCATGGAGCATGCAACCTTTTCAGGGGAAAAGTTTAGAAACTAGGCGAATAAACACATTCCTCACATTGTTTGGCACAACCTTTGGATCAGCGATGCGTTTTAGGGCAATGTCCATAGAGTTTCGATGGAAATAACCCGACAACAAGTTAATCTAGTCCGTTGAGGGCCCTTCTACCCCGAGCATGTTAGGTTTAGGAACTAACTTGTGGTAGCGTTGCAGGGAATGAACGACATCGGACGTGCTAAAAAACTTTCTTCAAATTCCATGTTGTGATGCATTTCCATCATAACGGATGTCGTTTCGACTGATATCTGGCAACGGAGACATTCTACAAGGACCTGGAGTGGCACTCATGCATGCTACGTCATGGAGCATGCAACCTTTTCAGGGGAAAAGTTTAGAAACTAGGCGAATAAACACGTTCCTCACCTTTTTTGGCACAACCTTTGGATAAGCGATGCGTTTTAGGGCAATGTTCTTAAAGTTTCGATGGAAATAACCCCACAATAAGTTAATCTAGTCCGTTGAGGGCCCTTCTACACCGAGCACGTCAGGTTTAGGAACTAACTTGTGGTAGCGTTGCAGGGAATGAACGACATTGGACAGGCTAAAAAACTCTCTTCAAATTCCAAGTTGTGACGCATTTCCATCATAACAGATGTCGTTTCGACTGATATCAGCCAACGGAGACGTTCGAAAAGGACCTGGAATGGCACTCATGCGTGCTACGTCATGGAGCATGCAACCTTTTCAGGGGAAAAGTTTAGAAACTATGCGAATAAACACATTCCTCACATTGTTTGGCAGAACCTTTGGATCAGCGATGCGTTTTAGGGCAATGTCCTTAAAGTTTCGATGAAAATAACCCCACAACAAGTTAATCTGGTCTGTTGAGGGCCCTTCTACCCTGAGCACGTCAGGTTTATGAACTAATTTGTGGTAGCGTTGCAGGGAATGAACGACATTGAACGGGCCAAAAAACTCTATTAAAATTCCATGTTGTGATGCATTTCCATCATAACGGATGTCGTTTCGACTGATATCTGTCAATGGAGACATTCTACAAGGACCTGGAGTAGCACTCATGCGTGCTACGTCATGGAGCATGCAACCTTTTCAGGGGAGAAGTTTAGAAACTCGGCGAATAAACACGTTCCTCACCTTGTTTGGCATAACATTTGGATAAACGATGCGTTTTAGGGCAATGTCCTTAAAGTTTTGATGGAAATAACCCCACAACAAGTTAATCTGGTCCGTTGAGGGCCCTTCTCCACCGAGCACGTCAGGTTTAGGAACTAATTTGTGGTAGCGTTGCAGGGAATGAACGTGTTGATGCAAAAAACACACACTGGCCTGGGAGATCTGCTTAACTCCAGTGCAGGTCCAAAGACTTCTTTTGGGTTCTAGGCGTGCCAATTGGTTTGATCCTGCAACCAATAAGAAACCAAGAAAACGCAGTTAAATCCACCAATGATAGCCGATCGGCTGGTTTACTGATGACATATCATTGAGCATGGAGCCGATGCAAGATGCATTAAATCGGCTATAACAGACAAAGCAAGATAAAGCTAAACCTACTCAATCGGCTGTAGATATCAACAAAATATAATCTAAGTCTCAAAATATATTTAAAACAAGTGATTGGGATAGATCGGACAGGGCGCCGAGACAGTATAAATCACTTATGCCTAAATATATTATAAAGCATAGATTATACAAGTTCATAGCATAGCAGATTGGGTAAATCTAACATGTATCGGCTAGTACTCCGATACTACTTTATACAGAGATATTATCATGAACAAAATATATTAAACAACTCGTCAAACTAATGTTAAGATGATCTTAACCAGATTTGACAACAAGCTCAATATATTTTACTAAGTTAATATCTCGATATAAAGGGCAGATTTAATATATCAAGATAACAAGATAATTAAACCAGGTAAGATCGGCTGAAACCCTGACGCTATCTCTATTAGCAATCATAGACAGGCTAGAAACTATGGTTCTAAACATGATTTAGTAGGTCAAACCTAACTGATGCAGCACCAAATATGTAAAGAAACATAATGTCTAGATGATCAAGTCGATGAAAACCTTTTCGAGATGGTAGATATATTATATAATCTAGATCAATAGCGATATATAACCCTATCGGTTGCGTTTCTGTGAAACAGACATCAACTGATCTAGGTTATATATTGATATCAATTCAGATTATACAATATATATGATAACTCGACGATTCACACAAACAGGATCAGAGTGTCATAAAGATGGAAGCACTGATCCTGAGAGCGCAAGCCGCCATAACAAGTTTTACCTCTTGCCGGAGATCGAAGCCGATGCAGCCCAACTCGAAAGCAAGAACTCGTCGAAAAACAGTGAAAGAGTAAAGGTGGCGATGCGCCGAAGTAGTTGTATTGATTCGTTCCTTTCTTTACACGAACCTGGGTTTAATTTATACCCAGAATTACACAATACGTCCTTATCGGACACGACTCTTATCTCTATTACAACTCATATTAAAGACAATTCCCTAATACAAACTCTAACCGACAGTATCTATTAGGAAACTAACATTATATCCTAAGTAATAGATACAATTCCCTTCTTCGGACCCAATCCGTATGTGGGAATCCTTATGAAGCTCACCAACCGAACCCGACAAAGACTCTGTTATCCTCTCGTCGGAATTGGCTGCATCGGCTATCCTTGTCCGACTCTGTCTCAGCCGATGGTCACGATAGCCGACTCGGTCACCAGCCGATACACACCGTAGCCGATTCGGTCACCAACCGATTCTTGCTCTGTTTTGGTAACCGCCAGCTTCCTCCAAATCCGCTTCGATTCTATCTTCAAATCCAATATTTGATTTACCAAATTTGGTCGTTAACACATGCCCCCCAAGTCCGCGATATTTGGAATGTTGCGGATTTGCTTGAATCCTCTCCGAATCGATCTAGGGTTCTGTTTCCATTTCAACCGTTATCACACACCTTCTTTAAATAGCAACCACCACTTGGAGGTTTTCACGCCGTTACTCCCGTTTTCACCGCCTCGACCGTAATCACCTCCATCGGTAACACTTCCTTCAAAATTTGTTTAAACCTTATTTCATCAAGTATTAACTCATTTTATATTTCAGCCGATACGCTCTCCAACTCCTATTCATCATGATTCAAGTGAACATACTCCATCGGCTAGAGACAGTCACCATATTGAAGACCAGCCGATTCCTCCTATTCCTGTAAGTATTTGTATCAAAAATATAAATCGGCCATTAATATTCTATTGACTAACAATCTTGTCTCTTTCAGGCCTTAGCCAACATGTTCTCTTTTGACATTAGGCAATTCATGGATGAAGAGGAAGAAACATCTAGCAAGGCTATTGCTCCTATAGCCGATGACTTAAAGGCTACCCTCAAGGATATTGCTCATCGGCTTGAAGGTTCCCTTGATGCTTTGGTTGTCAACTGTGGATCAATTAGAGCAAGATTTGAAGACATTCAAGATCAGATCCCAGACGATGCAGCCGAAATCATCTCTCCAGCGGTTTTCCTTGAACAATATCGTCACAAGCTGGAAAGAGCAAGACAGAGGATAGCCGATAGGCGAGAGCGAAAAGATCTTGAGACAACCATCCATGCCAATCGGCAATCCATAAACGAGGAAAAAGCCAAGCTTGATCAGATGATATCTGGGCCAAGTTCTATCCAAAGCAATATAGATCGGCTAAAGAATAAGAAGATTGAACTACTGGCTGAATTAGAAGCCTGCAACGCTGAGTTATCACTGGAAGAACAGAAGCTTGCCGATTTACCAAGAGCCATTGAAGAACAAAAATCCAAGCTGAAGTCCTCGATCAGACACTTAGCCGATCTAAACAAATCCATGAAAGTCATCCCAGGAAGTGATGCGGCCGATGCCCAAGCCATAGAAGAAATAGAACAAATTAGGCAAAGGGCCATATCGGCTATCCAAAAACTTGTAACATGAATCCGCCGATGATAATATAAACTCCATACTTGTAGTTTTGCTTTGAAATTTTGAAATTTTGAAATTTTGTATGTATATGCCCCCTAATTTTGTCATGGAGAACGAAACATCACAAAATTACAATCGGCTAAGAAAAAATAACCATGAAACAACCGATTATACTAAAAAGAATTGTGCTAAGGGCGATATAACTTATATCGGCCATCTAAAGGCGATGTCAATACATCGGCTACCATGTATCGGCAAGACACAGCCGAATCATGAATTGATCCAAACACTTGGGTAATACTTTTTCAAATATTTTCCATTAAGAGCTCTTCTAAATATTTCTCCATCAAGTCCTTGTAACATGTAGGCTCCTTTAGAGACAGATTTGTAAATCCGAAAAGGTCCTTCCCAATTTGGTGACCACTTGCCGAACTTATTATCACGAGTTCCAATCGGCAGAATCAATTTCCAAAACAATTCTCCCTCCTCAAAAGATTTCGGTACCACCTTCTTATTATAATGTCGCGCAACACGCTCCTTATCTTTTGTTATCTTCTGTAAAGCATACATTCTGGTTTGAACCAAGTCTTCTGACTCATCGACCATAAGATTATGATAGTCATCGGCTGTCAATTCATCTTGTAAATCAATCCTCCTTGAGCCGATGACATGCTCCCAAGGCAAAACTGCTTCATGCCCATAGACTAACTTATATGGAGGAACTTGAATTGACCCATGACAAGCCATCCGATAAGACCATAATGCCTCAGCCAATCGGTTATGCCACTGCTTTGGAAAATCGGCAATCTTTCTCTTAATCAACTTAATCAAGCTTTTGTTAGATGCTTCTGCCTGTCCATTAGCTTGCGCATAATATGGTGAAGAATTCAACAATCTGATTCCCATACTCTCCATAAATTGAACAAATTCATCTGACACAAAAATAGATCCTTGATCAGTTGTAATTGTTTGTGGAAGACCAAATCGGTATATAATATGCTCCTTAACGAACTGAATTGCATCCCGAGAATCAACTTTTTTCAATGGAACTGCTTCCACCCACTTTGTAAAATAATCGGTTGCCACCAATATATACTTATGTCCTTTACTCGATGGTGGATTGATCTGGCCGATCATATCAATTCCCCAACCTCGGAACGGCCATGGCTTGATTATTGGATTCATAGCCGACGCTGGTGCTCTCTAAATTGATCCAAATTGTTGGCAATCTCGACATCCCTTGTAATATCTGAAGCAATCCTCCAACATTGTCGGCCAAAAATACCCAACTCTTCGAAGTAACCACTTCATTTTATGAGCCGATTGATGAGTACCACAAATACCTTCATGAACTTCTCCCATCACAACTTTGGCTTGATCAGCACTTAGACATTTCAGCAACACCCCATCAATCGTCCGATAATACAATTCATCATCTAACAAGACATATCTCAAAGCCTTATACCTCAATTTCCTTGAAACCGATTGAGAAGGATTTTTCAAATAATGAAACACATCATATCTCCAATCATCGGCTGCAATTGTAACAATCCCCATCTCAACATCTGTCACCATCGGCTTGTATCCCGATGCCCCCTGAGCCAAAGCATTAGCCTCTAAATTCTGCTCCCGAGGAACATATCTCAACGTCACCAGCCGAAACTCATCTATTAATGCCCGACACTTTTCATAATAAGCCACCAATACATCACTCTTGCATTCATATTCTCCGGCCAGTTGACTAATTATCAACAATGAATCACCCATGACTTCAATAGCATCGGCTTCAAACTCCTTCAAAAGTTGCAAACCTTTGAGAACTGCCTCATACTCAGCTTGATTATTTGTAGCATATGGCTTGATGGTAAAAGCAAATTCAAAACTTGCCCCTCTTGGTGATATAATAACCAAACCGATGCCACAACCATGAGTACAAACTGATCCATCAAAAAATAACGTCCAAGGTGCAATATCCACTGAGCCGATCGAATCATCACGATGTTCTACGATAAAATCGGCTATAGCTTGCCCCTTAATAGCTTTAGGTGACTCATACTTGAGATCGAATTCTGTTAAGGCATAAATCCACTTTCCAACCCTTCCTTTCAATACTGGAGCCGATAGCATATATTTAACCACATCGGCCTTACAAATTATAGTACATTCATTGGATAACAAATAATGCCTCAACTTTGTACATGAAAAATACAAGCATAAGCACAACTTCTCCACTGAAGAATACCTGGTCTCTGCATCCAAAAGTCTTCTGCTTAAATAAAAGATTACCCTCTCTTTACCTTCGAACTCCTGGATTAGGATCGAGCCGATTGACCTCTCATCGGCTGACAAGTATAATTTGAAAGGCACCCCTTTCTGTGGAGAAACCAAAACTGGAGGAGAACTTAAATATTTCTTAATATTATCCAAAGCCTTATGTTGCTCTGCCCCCCATGTAAACTCCTGATCGGCTTTAAGTCTGAGTAAAGATGTGAAAGGCTCTAATCTCCCAGACAAATTAGAAATAAATCTTCTGATAAAATTTATCTTGCCGATCAAAGACTGCAACTGTTTCTTGTGTTCTGGAGGTTGAATCCTCTGTATTGCACTAATACTCCGTTGTGGCACTTCAATACCTCTCTCATGCACAAGAAAACCTAAAAACTGTCCAGCCGATACACCAAAAGCACACTTAGTAGGATTCATCTTTAAGCCATATTTCCTTGTTCTCTCAAATACTTTTCTTAGATCGGCTATATGATCAATAACCTCCTTGGATTTCACTACCACATCATCAATATAAATCTCAACCAATAAACCGATCAGATCATGAAAGATATAATTCATGGCTCTTTGATATGTAGCCCCAGCACTTTTCAATCCAAAAGTCATGACAACCCACTCATACAAACCGATTGCACCAGGACACCTAAAAGCAGTCTTGTGAATGTCTTCTTCTGCCATCAAAATCTGATTATATCCAGCATTTCCATCCATAAAACTTATAATTTTATGTCCTGAAGCAGCATCTACCAATTGATCAGCAATCGGCATGGGGTATTCATCCTTAGGGGTAGCCTTATTTAAATCTCTGAAATCGATGCAGACCCTAAGCTTGCCATTTTTCTTAATCACCGGAACTATATTAGAAACCCACTCAGCATATCGGCATGGACGAATAAAACCAGCATCATATAAACGAGTAATTTCAGCTTTAATTGCATCATACATATCGGCTTTACATCATCTAGGTGGTTGTTTATATGGCCGATATCCCGGCTTGATAGGAAGCCGATATTCAACAATCGATCGGCTAAGTCCTGGCATCTCAGAATACTCCCAAGCAAAGCAATCGCTGTATTCTTTCAAAAGCTTTAATAATGTAAGTTTGAATTCAGATGATAGATTCTTACTGATGAATGTCGGCCTAAGCTTATCTCCTGACCCAATGTCAACTTCTTCTAAATCATCGGCCGACATGAAACCTTGACCAAGCTTACCATCAAGATCATCTACAGCATCTTTAGTATAGAAATCGGAACCCTCCACAACACCCTCAAAGTAACAACTGGGGTTCTCCATCTCCAATTGGCTGTATACCACAATCAGACACTTTTAGATAATCTCCTTGCCAGATTTTTCCTGATAAACAATCAATTCCATCCATCTCCCAAACAGATAAATCAGCATTAGCAACGTGTACTGACCTATCGGCTGGAACAACCTCTATCTTGTCACCTTGCCATTGGATTAAGCTTTGATGCATGGTTGAAGGAATACAACAATTAGCATGAATCCAATCCCTTCCAAGCAGTAAGCTATATGAACCTTTCCCATCAATGACAAAAAATGTAGTAGGAACCGTCTTGCTGCCGATTGTCAATTCTACATTAAGAACTCCCTTGGCCTCTGAAGGATTGCCACCAAAATCTTTAAGAACCATATTAGTCTTGATGAGGTCCTCTGAACTCCTTCCCAATTTCTTAAATGTCGCATATGGCATTAGATTCACTGCAGCCCCACCATCAACTAACATTTTGGATATCGGCTTACCATTAACAAATCCTTTGACATACAATGGCTTAAGGTGCCGATTCTCTGTTCCCTCGGGTTTCTCAAAAACAGCCTGTTCTGGTGACAACATCAATCTGGCACAAGATTCTTCCATGATATCCGCATTGTCTTGATTAGCCCCAAATTCTGCGGGTAGCACAAATACCATGTTGACCGATGAAGAAGAAATGGCTTTTCCTTTAACTACCCTTCTCGCTTCATCGGTTTCACTCTCATCGGCTGGTATTATTTTACCCTTAACACGCCATTCCTGTTTTGTTTTTGTTCTCTTCAGCCGATGATCGATTTCTTGTTCAACTTCATGAAATTGTTCCCTGCTCCTCATCCTCTGAACCCTTCTCTTCTGACTTTTAGAAAAAATCCCAGAAGGACACCATTGAGCTCTTGAAGTATCTTCAGCATCCTCCTCCTGGAAATAATCTTGATGAATTGGGCCCAACCTCTGATGAACAGGCAACTTCCTTTGCATCAGCCGATCCTCTTTAGAACGAAATCGGCTAAAACTCCCATTATAGTTTCCATCGGCATTAGCACAACCTGGGCAGTCTTCTATCGATGGTAATCTCATGCCTTTATTCCAACAAAATATGAAAAATTCGCAGTTCCAATGTAGATCAAAGCTATCATCATCCTCATAATATTGCCTTTCTTGCCGATCATATCTCTTTTGATATTTATTGATCATACTCGTAGAGTCAAACTTATTGAGCCGATTATCCTTTCTGTCGGCTGTCCTCCCACTTGCATGGACCACATTGATAGGAAAAGGATTACCATCAATCTTCATCGGTTTCTTGGAGTCATCAAATTTTATCCTGCCTTGCTCAATGGCCACCTGGATCTGTTGCCGAAATACTTTACATTCATTAGTACTATGAGACCCTGTATTGTGCCACTTGCAGTATTTCCTCCTCCCTAATTCCTCAGCCGATGGAATCACATGACCAGCAGGCAATTGAATTTGTTTCTCCCGAAGCAAAAGATCAAAAATTTTATCAGCCTTATTGACATCAAAATCATACTTCTCCTCTTTTCCAGAGCTCTTAACCCATTGACATGGAATCACCTTCTTGTTCCTTGCCCATTCGGCTGCTGCTATTTCGGGAACATCCTCTTCCTCAGAATCAGAAACATAAGAATTAATGAAGTTCACCTTCTTGAATACTCTATTGGCCTCTTGAAATCTTTGTTCGTGTGCTGTTATCTTCTGGGCCAAATGAGCCAAACTATCAAAGTCTTGAGCCGAAAACCTCTCTTTGATTGGTGTTAACAAACCTTGGAAGGCTAAATTGGCTAACTGAGAATCTGTCAACGCCAAGCTGTAACATCTGTTTCTGATTTCCCTAAATCTCTGAATATAATCTTGGACAGACTCTTCTCGTTTTTGCCTAATGTTTGTCAAATCAGATAGTTTCATCTCATGAACTCCACTGTAGAAATATTTGTGAAACTGTTTTTCCAGATCGGCCCAACTGTGAACAGAATTATAAGGTAAAGATGAAAACCATGTGAAAGCCGATCCAGACAGAGACAAAGGGAATAGCCTGACTCTTAAAGCGTCAGTAGCCGATGCTTCACCACATTGAGCCAAAAATCGGCTAACATGCTCATAAGTTGATACATTATCTTGTCCTAAGAACTTTGAAAAATCTGGGACCTTGTATCGGCTTGGTAATGGCACTCTTTCAAAATACTCTGGATACGGATGCCGATACAGATTGTCACCCTCCCTTGGTTTTAATCCAAACTGTTCTCTCATCACATCAGCTATCATATCGGCCCAAGGTTTCTGCGGAGCTCCATCTTGATGCTGTGGTTGTATCGGCTCATCTTGATAAAACTGCGGCTGATGATATGATTGAGGAGATGTTCTCTGCCGATATTGCACCTGTGGTGAATGAGATTGATATTGATAATTAAGATTGCTATTTGTGTGGGTCTGAGAGATTCGTGGAGCACTAAAATCTTGTTGATTAGGAACAAATTGAGTAGTGGCAGCTTGTTGCTGGAAGGTTGGCACCTGCTGTCTTACTGGTGTATGCAGGATCGGCTGAGCAACTGGCTGATTGGGACTGAACATAGTTGCAACTTGCTCAGCTGATATTTGAGGTATGTTTTGCCCTACATGCTGAGGTTGTTGTCGGACCAGTACATGAGGATTAAACTCTACTTGCTTCTGTACCGATGCTGGTATCTCTTGTTGACCTGTAGCCGATGTTGACGCCATCGACTGTCCTGGGGCTATATTGGCAGGTTTTGGCTGGCTGGTCATAAGCGGCCTGTATTGTGGGAAGACCCCATCTGGTAAGAATATTGGTCCTTTGGCTTGATATTCAGCAATAGTACCATCAACCACAGACTTGATCATATTTGTTAAAGTATTGACAAGCACTCCTGACTGGTTGATCAAAGCATGATGCACAGCATAGTCAATTCGGTCTTGCAAACTCCTGGGTTCTTCGGGAGACTCTTCTCGCTTAACCCCTTTTTCCTTCCCAGAACTTGATTCTGGCTCTTCATTGTTGGGCAAAGTTACTTTGTACCTCTGAACCACCGTTCCCGATCTAGTCTGAACAAAAGAATGCAAGTACTGGTTTTGAAGCTTGTTCATTATATCCTCCAGCTCTGCCTTTTGTTCCGACGTCAACCTGTCCACTGTCATTGGAATAATATTCTCTGGGTCAACGTCAGTTGTCTTGAAGTCTACCATGATGAAAATTCTTCGGGTCCCACTGGGCGTGCCAAAAGCGTGTTGATGCAAAAAACACACACTGGCCTGGGAGATCTGCTTAACTCCAGTGCAGGTCCAAAGACTTCTTTTGGGTTCTAGGCGTGCCAATTGGTTTGATCCTGCAACCAATAAGAAACCAAGAAAACGCAGTTAAATCCACCAATGATAGCCGATCGGCTGGTTTACCGATGACATATCATTGAGCATTGAGCCGATGCAAGATGCATTAAATCGGCTATAACAGACAAAGCAAGATAAAGCTAAACCTACTCAATCGGCTGTAGATATCAACAAAATATAATCTAAGTCTCAAAATATATTTAAACCAAGTGATTGGGATAGATCGGACAGGGCGCCGAGACAGTATGAATCACTTATGCCTAAATATATTATAAAGCATGGATTATACAAGTTCATAGCATAGCAGATTGGGTAAATCTAACATGTATCGGCTAGTACTCCGATACTACTTTATACAGAGATATTATCATGAACAAAATATATTAAACAACTCGTCAAACTAATGTTAAGATGATCTTAACCAGATTTGACAACAAGCTCAATATATTTTACTAAGTTAATATCTCGATATAAAGGGCAGATTTAATATATCAAGATAACAAGATAATTAAACCAGGTAAGATCGGCTGAAACCCCGACGCTATCTCTATTAGCAATCATAGACAGGCTAGAAACTATGGTTCTAAACATGATTTAGTAGGTCAAACCTAACTGATGCAGCACCAAATATGTAAAGAAACATAATGTCTAGATGATCAAGTCGATGAAAACCTTTTCGAGATGGTAGATATATTATATAATCTAGATCAACAGCGATATATAACCCTATCGGTTGCATTTCTGTGAAACAGACATCAACCGATCTAGGGTATATATTGATATCAATTCAGATTATACAATATATATGATAACTCGACGATTCACACAAACAGGATCAGAGTGTCATAAAGATGGAAGCACTGATCCCGAGAGCGCAAGCCGCCATAACAAGTTTTACCTCTTGCTGGAGATCGAAGCCGATGCAGCCCAACTCGAAAGCAAGAACTCGTCGAAAAACAGTGAAAGAGTAAAGGTGGCGATGCGCCGAAGTAGTTGTATTGATTCGTTCCTTTCTTTACACGAACCTAGGTTTAATTTATACCCAGAATTACACAATACGACCTTATCGGACACGACTCTTATCTCTATTACAACTCATATTAAAGACAATTCCCTAATACAAACTCTGACCGACAGTATCTATTAGGAAACTAACATTATATCCTAAGTAATAGATACAATTCCCTTCTTCGGACCCAATCCGTATGTGGGAATCCTTATGAAGCTCACCAACCGAACCCGACAAAGACTCTGTTATCCTCTCATCGGAATCGGCTGCATCGGCTATCCTTGTCCGACTCTGTCTCAACCGATGGTCACGATAGCCGACTCGGTCACCAGCCGATACACACCGTAGCCGATTCAGTCACCAACCGATTCTTGCTCTGTTTTGGTAACCGCTAGCTTCCTCCAAATCCGCTTCGATTCTATCTTCAAATCCAATATTTGATTTACCAAATTTGGTCGTTAACAGAACGACATTGGACAGGCTAAAAAACTCTCTTCAAATTCCAAGTTGTGACGCATTTCCATTATAACAGATGTCGTTTCGATTGATATCTGCCAACGGAGACATTCAAAAACGAACTGGAGTGGCACTCATGCGTGCTACGTCATGGAGCATGCAATATTTTCGGGGGAAAAGATTAGAAACTAGGCGAATAAACATATTCCTCACATTGTTTGGCACAACCTTTGGATCAGCGATGCGTTTTAGGCCAATGTCCTTAAAATTTCGATGGAAATAACCCCACAACAAGTTAATCTGGTCCGTTGAGGGCCCTTCTACACCGAGCACGTCAGGTTTAGGAACTAATTTGTGGTAGCGTTGCAGGGAATGAACGACATCGGACGGGCTAAAAAACTCTCTTCAAATACCATGTTGTGATGCATTTCCATCATAACGGATATTGTTTCGACTGATATCTGGCAACGGAGACATTCTACAAGGACCTGGAGTGGCACTCATGCGTGCTACGTCATGGGGCATGCAACCTTTTCAGGGGAAAAGTTTAGAAACTAGGCGAATAAACACGTTCCTCACCTTGTCTGGCACAACCTTTGGATAAGCGATGCGTTTTAGGGCAATGTCCTTAAAGTTTCGATGGAAATAACCCCACAACATGTTAATTTGGTCCGTTGAGGGCCCTTCTACACCGAGCACGTCAGGTTTATGAACTAATTTGTGGTAGCATTGCAGGGAATGAACGACATCGGGCGGGCAAAAAAACACTCTTTAAATTCCATGTTGTGATGCATTTCCATCATAACGGATGTCGTTTCGACTGATATCTGGCAACGGAGACATTCTACAAGGACCTGGAGTGGCACTCATGCGTGCTACGTCATGGAGCATGCAACC
The DNA here is from genome assembly GCA_008326285.1 of Oryza officinalis. Taxonomy (NCBI): domain Eukaryota; kingdom Viridiplantae; phylum Streptophyta; class Magnoliopsida; order Poales; family Poaceae; genus Oryza; species Oryza officinalis. Next base: position 37,143,303 of record BDMV01000010.1, on the reverse strand, counting down.
TTTTTAGGGGAAAAGTTTAGAAACTAGGCGAATAAACACGCTCCTCACCTTGTCTGGCACAACCTTTAGATAAGCGATGCGTTTTAGGGCAATGTCCTTAAAGTTTCGATGGAAATAACCCCACAACAAGTTAATTTGGTCCGTTGAGGGCCCTTCTACACCGAGCACGTCTGGTTTAGGAACTAATTTGTGGTAGCGTTGCAGGGAATGAACAACATTGGACGGGCTAAAAAACTTTCTACAAATTCCATGTTGTGATGTATTTCCATCAAAACGGATGTCGTTTCGACTGATATCTGCCAACGGAGACATTCAAAAAGCACCTGGAGTGGCACTCATGCGTGCAACGTCATGGAGGATGCAACCTTTTCAGGGGAAAAGTTTAGAAACTAGGCGAATAAACACGTTCCTCACCTTGTTTGGCACAACCTTTGGATAAGCGATGCGTTTTAGGGCAATGTCCTTAAAGTTTTGATGGAAATAACCCCACAACAAGTTAATCTGGTCCGTTGAGGGCCCTTCTCCACCGAGCACGTCAGGTTTAGGAACAAATTTGTGGTAGCGTTGCAGGGAATGAACGACATTGGACAGGCTAAAAAACTCTCTTCAAATTCCAAGTTGTGACGCATTTCCAACATAACAGATGTCGTTTCGACTGATATCTGCTAACGGAGACATTCAAAAAGGACCTGGAGTGGCACTCATGCGTGCTACGTCATGGAGCATGCAATATTTTCCGGGGAAAAGATTAGAAACTAGGCGAATAAACACATTCCTCACATTGTTTGGCACAACCTTTGGATCAGCGATGCGTTTTAGGGCAATGTCCTTAAAGTTTCGATAGAAATAACCCCACAACAAGTTAATCTGGTCCATTGAGGGCCCTTCTACGCCGAGCACGTCAGGTTTTGGAACTAATTTGTGGTAGCGTTGCAGGGAATAAACGACATTGGATGGGCTAAAAAACTCTCTACAAATTCCATGTTGTGTTGTATTTCCATCAAAACGGATGTCGTTACGACTGATATCTGCCAACAGAGACATTCGAAAAGCACCTGGAGTGGCACTCTTGCGTGCTACGTCATGGAGCATATAACCTTTTCAGGGGAAAACTTAAGAAACTAGGCGAATAAACACAATCCTCACATTGTTTGGCACAATCTTTGGATCAGCGATGCGTTTTAGGGCAATGTCCTTAAAGTTTCGATGGAAATAACCCCACAACAAGTTAATCTGGTCCGTTGAGGGCCCTTCTACACTGAGCATGTCAGGTTTAGGAACAAATTTGTGGTAGCGTTGCAGGGAATGAACGACATTGGACAGGCTAAAAAACTCTCTTCAAATTCCATGTTGTGACGCATTTCCATCATAACAGATGTCGTTTGGACTGATATCTACCAACGGAAACATTCTACAAGGACCTGGAGTGCCACTCATGTGTGGTACATCATGGAGCATGCAACCTTTTCAGGGGAAAAGTTTAGAAACTAGGCGAATAAACACGTTCCTCACCTTGTCTGGCACAACCTTTAGATAAGCGATGCGTTTTAGGGCAATGTCCATAAAGTTTTGATGGAAATAACCCCACAACAAGTTAATTTGGTCCGTTGAGGGCCCTTCTACACTGGGCACGTCTGGTTTAGGAAATAATTTGTGGTAGCGTTGCAGGGAATGAACGACATTGGACGGGCTAAAAAACTCTCTATAAATTCCATGTTGTGATGTATTTCCATCAAAACGGATGTCGTTTCGACTGATATCTGCCAACGGAGACATTCGAAACGCATCTAGAGTGGCACTCATGCGTGCTACGTCATGGAGCATGCAACCTTTTCAGGGGAAAAGTTTAGAAACTAGGCGAATAAACACGTTCCTCACCTTGTTTGGCACAACCTTTAGATAAGCGATGCGTTTTAGAGCAATGTCCTTAAAGTTTTGATCCAAATAACCCCACAACAAGTTATCCTAGTCCGTTGAGGGCCCTTCTCCACCGAGCACGTCAGGTTTAGGAACAAATTTGTGGTAGCGTTGCAGGGCAAGAACGACATTGGATGGGCTGAAAAACGCTCTTCAAATTCCATGTTGTCATGCATTTCCATCATAACGGATGTCGTTTTGACTGATATCTGGCAATAGAGACATTCTACAAGGCCCAGGAGTGGCACACGTGCGCGCTACGTCATGGAGCACGCAACCTTAACAGGGGAAAAGTTTAGAAATTTTGTGAATAAACACATTCCTCACCTTGTTTAGCACAACCTTTGCATAAGCGATGCGTTTTAGGGCAATGTCCTCAATGTTTTGACGGAAATAACCCCACAACAAGTTAATCTGGTCCGTTGCGGGCCCTTCTCCACCGAGCACGTCAGGTTTAGGAACAAATTTGTGGTAGAGTTGCAGGGAATGAACGACATTGGATAGGCTAAAAAACTCTCTTCAAATTCCATGTTGTGACGCATTTCCATCATAACAGATGTCGTCTCGACTGATATCTGCCAACGGAGACATTCTACAAGGACCTGGAGTGGCACTCATGCGTGCTATGACATGGAGCAAGCAACCTTTTCAGGGGAAAAGTTTAGAAACTAGGCGAATAAACACGTTCCTCACCTTGTTTGGCACAACCTTTGGATAAGCGATGCATTTTAGGGCAATGTCCTTAAAGTTTCGATGGAAATAACCCACAACAAGTTAATCTGGTCCGTTGAGGGCCCTTCTACACCGAGCACGTTTGGTTTAGGAACTAATTTGTGGTAGCGTTGCAGGGAATGAACAACATTGGACGGGCTAAAAAACTCTCTACATATTTCATGTTGTGATGTATTTCCATCAAAACGGATGTCGTTTCGACTTATATCTGCCAACGGAGACATTCGAAAAGCACCTGGAGTGGCACTCATGCGTGCTACGTCATGGAGGTTGCAACCTTTTCAGGGGAAAAGTTTAGAAACTAGGCGGATAAACACGTTCCTCACCTTGTTTGGCACAACCTTTGGATTAGCGATGCATTTTAGGGCAATGTCCTTAAAGTTTCGATGGAAATAACCCCACAACAAGTTAATCTGGTCCGTTGCGGGCCCTTCTCCACCGAGCACGTCAGGTTTAGGAACAAATTTGTGGTAGAGTTGCAGGGAATGAACGACATTGGATAGGCTAAAAAACTCTCTTCAAATTCCATGTTGTGACGCATTTCCATCATAACAGATGTCGTCTCGACTGATATCTGTCAACGGAGACATTCTAGAAGGACCTGGAGTGGCACTCATGCGTGCTATGTCATGGAGCATGCAACCTTTTCAGGGGAAAATTTTAGAAACTAGGCGAATAAACACGTTCCTCACCTTGTCTGGCACAACCTTTGGATAAGCGATGCATTTTAGGGCAATGTCCTTAAAGTTTCGATGGAAATAACCCCACAACAAGTTAATCTGGTCCGTTGAGGGCCCTTCTACACCGAGCATGTCAGGTTTTGGAACAAATTTGTGGTAGCGTTGCAGGGAATGAACGACATTGGACAGGCTAAAAAACTCTCTTCAAATTCCATCTTGTGACGCATTTCCATCATAACAGATGTCGTTTCGACTGATATCTACCAACGGAGACATTCCACATGGACCTGGAGTGGCACTCATACGTGCTACATCATGGAGCATGCAACCTTTTCAGGGGAAAAGTTTAGAAACTAGGGGAATAAACACGTTCCTCACCTTGTCTGGCACAACCTTTAGATAAGCGATGCGTTTTAGGGCAATGTCCATAAAGTTTTGATGGAAATAACTACACAACAAGTTAATTTGGTCCGTTGAGGGCCCTTCTAGACTGGGCACGTCTGGTTTAGGAACTAATTTGTGGTAGCGTTGCAGGGAATGAGCGACATTGGACGGGCTAAAAGACTCTCTACAAATTCCATGTTGTGATGTATTTCCATCAAAACGGATGTCGTTTCGACTAATATCTGCCAACGGAGACATTCGAAACGCACCTAGAGTGACACTCATGCGTGCTACATCATGGAGCATGCAACCTTTTCAGGGGAAAAGTTTAGAAACTAGGCGAATAAACACGTTCCTCACCTTGTTTGGCACAACCTTTGGATAAGCGATGCGTTTTAGGGCAATGTCCTTAAAGTTTCGATCCAAATAACCCCACAACAAGTTAATCTGGTCCGTTGAGGGCCCTTCTCCACCGAGCACATCAGGTTTAGGACCAAATTTGTGGTAGCATTGCAGGGAATGAACGACATTGGACGGGCTAAAAAACTCTCTTCAAATTCCAAGTTGTGACGCATTTCCATCATAACAGATGTCGTTTCGACAGATATCTGCCAACGGAGACATTCAAAAAGGACCTGGAGTGGCACTCATGCGTGCTACGTCATGGATCATGCAATCTTTTCAGGGGAAAAGATTAGAAACTAGGCGAATAAACACATTCCTCACATTGTTTGGCACAACCTTTGGATCAATGATGCGTTTTAGGGCAATGTCCTTAAAGTTTCGAAGGAAATAAGCCCACAACAAGTTAATCTGGTCCATTGTGGGCCCTTCTACGCCGACCACGTGAGGTTTAGGAACTAATTTGTGGAAGCGTTGCAGGGAATAAACAACATTGGTTGGGCTAAAAAACTCTCTACAAATTCCATGTTGTGATGTATTTCCGTCAAAACGGATGTCGTTTTGACTGATATCTGCAAACGGAGACATTCGAAAAGCACCTGGAGTGGCACTCATGCGTGCTACGTCATGGAGCATATAACCTTTTCAGGGGAAAACTTTAGAAACTAGGCGAATAAACACAATCCTCACATTGTTTGGCACAACCTTTGAATCAGCGATGCGTTTTAGGGCAACGTCCTTAAAGTTTCGATGGAAATAACCCCACAACAAGTTAATCTGGTCCGTTGAGGGTCCTTCTACGCCGAGCACGTCAGGTTTTGGAACTAATTTGTGGTAGCGTTGCAGGGAATGAACGACATTGGACGGGCTAAAAAACTTTCTACAAATTCCATGTTGTGATGTATTTCCATCAAAACGGATGTCGTTTTGACTGATATCTGCCAACGGAGACATTCGAAAAGCACCTAGAGTGGCACTCATGCGTGCAACGTCATGGAGGATGCAACCTTTTCAGGGGAAAAGTTTAGAAACTAGGCGGGTAAACATGTTCCTCACCTTGTTTGGCACAACCTTTGGATAAGCGATGCGTTTTAGGGCAATGTCCTTAAAGTTTCGATGGAAATAACCCCACAACAAGTTAATCTGGTCCGTTGCGGGCCCTTCTCCACCGAGCACGTCAGGTTTAGGAACAAATTTGTGGTAGCGTTGCAGGGAATGAACGACATTGGACAGGCTAAAAAACTCTCTTCAAATTCCAAGTTGTGACGCATTTCCATCACAACAGATGTCGTTTCGACTGATATCTGCCAACGGAGACATTCTACAAGGACCTGGAGTGGCACTCATGTGTGCTACGTCATGGAGCATGCAACCTTTTCAGGGGAAAAGTTTAGAAACTAGGCGAATAAACACGTTCCTCACCTTGTTTGGCACAACCTTTGGATAAGCGATGCGTTTTAGGGCAATGTCCTTAAAGTTTCGATGGAAATAACCCCACAACAAGTTAATCTGGTCCGTTGCGGGCCCTTCTCCACCGAGCACGTCAGGTTTAGGAACAAATTTGTGGTAGCGTTGCAGGGAATGAACGACATTGGACAGGCTAAAAAACTCTCATCAAATTCCAAGTTGTGACGCATTTCCATCATAACAGATGTCGTTTCGACTGATATCTGCCAACGGAGACATTCTACAAGGACCTGGAGTGGCACTCATGCGTGCTACGTCATGGAGCATGCAACCTTTTCAGGGGAAAAGTTTAGAAACTAGGCGAATAAACACGTTCCTCACCTTGTTTGGCACAACCTTTGGATAAGCGATGTGTTTTAGGGCAATGTCCTTAAAGTTTCGATGGAAATAACCCCACAACAAGTTAATCTGGTCCGTTGAAGGCCCTTCTCCACCGAGCACGTCAGGTTTAGGAACAAATTTGTGGTAGCGTTGCAGGGAATGAACAACATTGGACAGGCTAAAAAACTCTCTTCAAATTCCAAGTTGTGACGCATTTGCATCATAACAGATGTCATTTCGACTGATATCTGCCAACGGAGACATTCAAAAAGGACCTGGAGTGGAACTCATGCGTGCTACGTCATGGAGCATGCAATATTTTCTGGGGAAAAGATTAGAAACTAGGCGAATAAACACATTCCTCACATTGTTTGGCACAACCTTTGTATCAGCGATGCGTTTTAGGGCAATGTCCTCAATGTTTTGACGGAAATAACCCCACAACAAGTTAATCTGGTCCGTTGAGGGCTTTGATACACTGAGCACGTCAGGTTTAGGAACTAATTTGTGGTAGCGTTGCAGGGAATGAACGACATTGGAAGGGCTAAAAAACACTCTACAAATCCCATGTTGTGATGTATTTCCATCAAAACGGATGTCGTTACGACTGATATCTACCAACAGAGACATTCGAAAAGCACCTAGAGTGGCACTCATGCGTGCTACGTCATGGAGCATATAACCTTTTCAGGGGAAAACTTTAGAAACTAGGCGAATAAACACATTCCTCACATTGTTTGGCACAACCTTTGGTTCAGCGATGCGTTTTAGGGCAATGTCCTTAAAGTTTCGATGGAAATAACCCCACAACAAGTTAATCTGGTCCGTTGAGGGCGCTTCTACACCGAGCATGTCAGGTTTATGAACTAATTTGTGGTAGCGTTGCAGGGAATGAACGACATTGCCCTAAAACGCATCGCTTATCCAAAGGTTGTGCCAGACAAGGGGAGGAGCGTGTTTATTCGCCTAGTTTCTAAACTTTTCCCCTGAAAAGGTTGCAAGCTCCAGGACGTAGCACACATGAGTGCCACTCCAGGTCCTTGTAGAATGTCTCCGTTCCCAGATATCAGTCGAAACGACATCCGTTATGATGGAAATGCTTCACAACATGGAATTTGTAGAGAGTTTTTTCGCCTGTCCAATGTCGTTCATTCCCTGCAACGCTACCACAAATTTGTTCCTAAACCAGACGTGCTCGGTGTAGAAGGGTCCTCAACGGACCAGATTAACTTGTTCTGGGGTTATTTCCATCAAAACCTTAGGGACATTGCCCTAAAACGCATCGTTTATCCAAAGGTTGTGCCAAACAAGGTGAGGAACGTGTTTATTCGCCTAGTTTCTAAACTTCTCCCCTGAAAAGGTTGCATGCTCCATGACGTAGCACGCATGAGTGCTACTCCACGTCCTTGTAGAATGTCTCCGTTGCCAGATATCAGTCGAAACGACATCCATTATGATGGAAATGCATCACAACGTGGAATTTGAAGAGATTTTTTTAGCCCGTCCGATGTCGTTCATTCCCTGCAACGGTACCACAAATTAGTTCCTAAACCTGACGTGCTCGGTGTAGAAGGGCCCTCAACAGACCAGATTAACTTGTTGTGGGGTTATTTCCATCAAAACTTTAAGGACATTGCCCTAAAACGCATCGCTTATCAAAAGGTTGTGCCAAACAAGGTGAGGAACGTGTTTATTCGCCTTGTTTCTAAACTTTTCCCCTGAAAAGGTTGCAAGCTCCATGACGTAGCACGCATGAGTGCCACTCCAGGTCCTTGTAGAATGTCTCCGTTCCCAGATATCAGTCGAAATGACATCCGTTATGATGGAAATGCATCACAACATGGAATTTGAAGAGAGTTTTTTAGCCCGTCCGATGTCATTCATTCCGTGCAATGCTACCACAAATTATTTCCTAAACCTGACGTGCTCGGTGTAGAAGGGCCCTCAATGGACCAGACTACCTTGTTGTGGGGTAATTTTCATGGAAACTTTAAGGACATTGCCCTAAAACGCATCGCTGATCCAAAGGTTGTGCCAAACAATGTGAGGAATGTGTTTATTTGCCTAGTTTCTAATCTTTTCCCCTAAACAGATTGCATGCTCCATGATGTAGCACGCATGAGTGCCACTCTAGTTATTTTTTGAATGTCTCCGTTGGCAGATATCAGTCAAAACGACATCTGTTATGATGGAAATGCGTCACAACTTGGAAGTTGAAGAGAGTTTTTTAGCCTGTCCAATGTCGTTCATTCCGTGCAACGCTACCACAAATTAGTTCCAAAACCTGACGTGCTCGGTGGAGAAGGGCCCTCAAAGGACCAGATTAGCTTGTTGTGGGGTTATTTCCATCAAAACCTTAGGGACATTGCCCTAAAACGCATCGTTTATCCAAAGGTTGTGCCAAACAAGGTGAAGAACATGTTTATTCGCCTAGTTTCTAAACTTCTCCCCTGAAAAGGTTGCATGCTCCATGACGTAGCACGCATGAGTGCTACTCCACGTCCTTGTAGAATGTCTCCGTTGCCAGATATCAGTCGAAACGACATCCGTTATGATGGAAATGCATCACAAAGTGGAATTTGAAGAGAGTTTTTTAGCCCGTCCGATGTCGTTCATTCCCTGCAACGCTACCACAAATTAGTTCCTAAACCTGACATGCTCGGTGTAGAAGGGCCCTCAACGGACCAGATTAACTTGTTGTGGGGTTATTTCCATCGAAACTTTAAGGACATTGCCCTAAAACGCATCGCTTATCCAAAGGTATTGCCAAACAAGGTGAGGAACGTGTTTATTCGCCTAGTTTCTAAACTTCTCCCCTGAAAAGGTTGCATGCTCCATGACGTAGCACGCATGAGTGCTACTCCAGGTCCTTGTAGAATGTCTCCGTTGATGGATATCGGTCGAAACTTTAAGGACATTGCCCTAAAACGCATCGCTTATCCAAAGGTTGTGCCAGACAAGGGGAGGAGCGTGTTTATTCGCCTAGTTTCTAAACTTTTCCCCTGAAAAGGTTGCATGCTCCATGACGTAGCACGCATGAGTGCCACTCCAGGTCCTTGTAGAATGTCTCCGTTGCCAGATATCAGTCGAAACGACATCCGTTATGATGCAAATGCATCACAACATGGAATTTGAAGAGAGTTTTTTAGCCCGTCCGATGTCGTTCATTCCCTGCAACGCTACCACAAATTAGTTTCTAAACCTGACGTGCTCGGTGTAGAAAGGCCCTCAACGGACCAGATTAACTTGTTGTGGGGTTATTTCCATCGAAACTTTAAGGACATTGCCCTAAAACGCATCGCTGATCCAAAGGTTGTGCCAAACAATGTGAGGAATGTGTTTATTCGCCTAGTTTCTAAACTTCTCCCCTGAAAAGGTTGCATGCTCCGTGATGTAGCACGCATGAGAGCTACTCCAGGTCCTTGTAGAATGTCTCCGTTGTCAGATATCAGTCGAAACGACATCTGTTATGATGGAAATGTATCACAACGTGGAATTTGAAGAGAGTTTTTTACCCCGTTCGATGTCGTTCATTCCCTGCAACACTACCACAAATTAGTTCCTAAACCTGACGTGCTCGGTGTAGAAGGGCCCTCAACGGACCAGATTAACTTGTTGTGGGGTTATTTCCATCGAAACATTAAGGACATTGCCCTAAAACGCATCGCTGATCCAAAGGTTGTGCCAAACAATGTGAGGAATGTGTTTATTCGTCTAGTTTCTAATCTTTTCCCCTGAAAAGATTGCATGCTCCCTGACGTAGCACGCATGAGTGCCACTCCAGGTCCTTTTTGAATGTCTCCATTGGCAGATATCAGTCGAAACGACATCTGTTATGATGGAAATGCGTCACAACTTGGAATTTGAAGAGAGTTTTTTAGCCTGTCCAATGTCGTTCATTCCCTGCAACGCTACCACAAATTTGTTCCTAAACCTGAGGTGCTCGGTGTAGAAGGGCCCTCAACGGACCAGATTAACTTGTTGTGGGGTTATTTCCATCGAAAGTTTAAGGACATTGCCCTAAAACGCATCGCTTATCCTAAGGTTGTGCTAGACAAGATGAGGAACGTGTTTATTTGCCTAGTTTCTAAACTTTTCCCCTGAAAAGATTGCATGCTCCATGACGTAGCACGCATGAGTGCCACTCCAGGTCCTTTTCGAATGTCTCCGTTGGCAGATATCAGTCGAAACGACATCCGTTTTGATGGAAATACATCACAACATGGAATTTGTAGAGAGTTTTTTAGCCCGTCCAATGTCGTTCATTCCCTGCAACGCTAACACAAATTTGTTCCTAAACCAGACGTGCTAGGTGTAGAAGGGCCCCCAACGGACCAGATTAACTTGTTGGGGGGTTATCTCCATCGAAACTTTAAGGACATTGCCCAAAAACGCATCGCTGATCCAAAGGTTGTGCCAAACAATGTGAGGAATGTGTTTATTCGCCTAGTTTCTAATCTTTTCCCCTAAAAAGATTGCATGCTCCACGACGTAGCACGCATGAGTGCCACTCCAAGCTCTTTTTGAATGTCTCCGTTGGCAGATATCAGTCGAAACGACATCTGTTATGATGGAAATGTGTCACAACTTGGAATTTGAAGAGAGTTTTTTAGCCTGTCCAATGTCGTTCATTCCCTGCAACGCTACCACAAATTTGTTCCTAAACCTGACATGCTCGGTGGAGAAGGGCCCTCAACAGACCAGATTAACATGTTGTGCGATTATTTCCATTGAAACTTTAAGGCCATTGCCCTAAAGCGCACCGCTTATCCAAAGGTTGTGCCAAACAAGGTGAGGAACGCGTTTATTCGCCTAGTTTCTAAACTTTTCCCCTGAAAAGGTTGCATGCTCCATGACGTAGCACGCATGAGAGCCACTCCAGGTCCTTGTAGAATGCCTCCGTTGCCAGATATCAGTCGAAACGACATCCGTTATGATGGAAACGCATCACAACAAGAAATTTGAAGAGAGTTTTTTAGTCTGTCCAATGTCGTTCATTCCCTGCTACACTACCAAAAATTTGTTCCTAAACCTGACGTGCTCGGTGTAGAAGGGCCCTCAACGGACCAGATTAACTTGTTGTGGGGTTATTTCCATCGAAACTTTAAGGACATTGCCCTAAAATGCATCGCTTATCCAAAGGTTGTGCCAGACAAGGAGAGGAGCATGTTTATTCGCCTAGTTTCTAATCTTTTCCCTAGAAAAGATTGCATGCTCCATGACGTAGCACGCATGAGTGCCACTCCAGGTCCTTTTTGAATGTCTCCGTTGGCAGATATCAGTCGAAATGATATCTGTTATGATGGAAATGCGTCACAACTTGGAATTTGGAGTTTTGTAGCCTGTCCAATGTTGTTCATTCCCTGCAACGCTACTACAAATATCTTCCTAAAGCTGACGTGCTCGGTGTAGAAGGGCCCTCAACGGACCAGATTAACTTGTTGTGGGGTTATTTCCATCGAAACTTTGAGGACATTGCCCTAAAACGCATCGCTTATCCAAAGGTTGTGCTAGACAAGGTGAGGAACGTGTTTATTCGCCTAGTTTCTAAACTTTTCCCCTGAAAAGGTTGCATGCTCCATGACGTAGCACGCATGAGTGCCACTCCAGATCCTTGTAGAATGTCTCTGTTGCCAGATATCAGTCGAAACGACATCCGTTATGATTGAAATGCATCGCAACATGGAATTTGAAGAGAGTTTTTTAGCCCGTCCGATGTCGTTCATTCCCTGCAATGCTACCACAAATTAGTTCCTAAACCTGACGTGCTCGGTGTAGAAGGGCCCCCAACGGACCAGATTAACTTGTTGTGGGGTTATTTCCATCGAAACTTTAAGGACATTGCCCTAAAACACATCGCTTATCCAAAGGTTGAGCCAGACAAGGTGAGGAGCGTGTTTATTCCCCTATTTTCTAATCTTTTCCCCTGAAAAGATTGCATGCTCCATGACGTAGCACGCATGAGTGCCACTCCAGGTCCTTGTAGAATGTCTCTGTTGGCAGATCTCAGTCGAAACGACATCTGTTATGATGGAAATGCGTCACAACTTGGAATTTCAAGAGAGTTTTTTAGTCTGTCCAATGTCGTTCATTCCCTGCAACACTACCAAAAATTTGTTCCTAAACCTGACGTGCTCGGTGTAGAAGGGCCCTCAACGGACCAGATTAACTTGTTGTGGGGTTATTTCCATCGAAACTTTAAGGACATTGCCCTAAACGCACCGCTTATCGAACGGTTGTGCCAGACAAGGTGAGGAGCGTGTTTATTTGCCTAGTTTCTAATCTTTTCCCCTGAAAAGGTTGCATGCTCCATGACGTAGCATGCATGAGTGCCACTCCAGGTCCTTTTTGAATGTCTCTGTTGGCAGATATCTGTCGAAACGACATCTGTTATGATGGAAATGCGTCACAACTTGGAATTTGAAGGGAGTTTTTTAGTCTGTCCAATGTCGTTCATTCCCTGCAACGCTACGGCAAATTTGTTCCTAAACCTGACGTGCTTGGTGTAGAAGGGCCCTCAATGGACTAGATTAACTTGTTGTGGGGTTATTTCCATCGAAAGTTTAAGAACATTGCCCTAAAACGCATCGCTTATCCAAAGGTTATGCTAGACAAGGTGAGGAACGTGTTTATTCGCCTAGTTTCTAAACTTTTCCCCTGAAAAGGTTGCATGCTCCAAGACGTAGCACGCATGAGTGCCACTCCAAGCTCTTTTTGAATGTCTCCGTTGGCAGATATCAGTCGAAACGACATCTGTTATGATGGAAATGTGTCACAACTTGGAATTTGAAGAGAGTTTTTTAGCCTGTCCAATGTCGTTCATTCCCTGGAACGCTACCACAAATTTGTTCCTAAACCTGACATGCTCGGTGGAGAAGGGCCCTCAACAGACCAGATTAACATGTTGTGCGGTTATTTCCATCGAAACTTTAAGGCCATTGCCCTAAAGCGCATCGCTTATCCAAAGGTTGTGGCAAACAAGGTGAGGAACGTGTTTATTCG